>OY856399.1:2601469-3201469 GCA_963693495.1 Malacosoma neustria | reverse complement strand
GTCCGTGTTAGCTCGGGATCCATAGACCCTCCCGCGCATCTCGTCTCGTGCGGCGGTTGCGGTAATAGCGGCCGCCACACGATGATCAAACGAGATCATTTCTTCACACCAAGAAAATGATTCAAGAGTTTGAGGAGAATATACTCTTAGCCGAGTGTCCTAATCATATATTATTTGGCAAGTTTTGGTTTTTACGGGAGCGACTGCCGTCCGACCTCCCAACCCCTAGAGTCCTAGAAGAAAACCGAAAGGTGCACTTCCTTTGCCGCATGCAAGCTGACAAAGGAGTAGTCCATCAGTCGCCTTTTACGACTCCCTTGGAATGAACTGGGGTGACTCTATTCTTTTCACTGGCCAGGGTCACACGGCACAAGACCGAGTACTTGGCCTGTAACTCCACAGATCCCACACCCGTACGCATAGGCGGCGACACGGTCGAGCGCACGGACCAAGTGAAATACCTGGGATCTGTGTTTCATACGTCTGGTGACATCGATTGCGACGTCAAGGCACGCATTGCTGCCGCGTGTGCCAAATGGCGTGAGGTAACTGGTGTCATTTGTGACCCCAAGATGCCGGTAAAGTTGAAGGGACAGGTCTATAAGACCATCATTAGGCCTGTCCTTTTATATGGCTGTGAAACGTGGCCGGTGTTAGAGCGACACAAGCACGCACTTCGTGTCACGGAGATGAATATGCTGCGGTGGATGTGTGGAGTGACGCGGAAGGACCGCGTTAGGAACTCCCGCATTCGCAGTAGTCTTCGTGTCCGTGACATTGCGGATAAACTGCAGGAGTGTCGGTTCCGTTGGTACGGCCACGTTTTACGGCAACCCGATGTTTACGTGGGAAACAAATGTCTGGCCATGCCGCCTCCGCCGGGCCCCGGCAGGAGGGTTAGACCCAAAAAGTGCTGGCTTGACGTCGTAAAGGGTGATATGCGTGCCAATGGGCTCACTACCAGGGATGCTGGAGACCGTGCGAAGTGGAGTAGAAAAAGTCGGAAAGTGGACCCCGGGTACCGAAGCGCAAGTTTGGATTGCAACCGGGATGAACGCTGAGATGATGATGATGATGATACTCTTAGCCGAGTAACTTGGTAAGATGATAACTGTCCATTGATGAATGTAAAAAAGAGAAAGGGACACAAAATAGGATTATCATTATGGGAAAGAAGAAAGGTTGTTGTATGAAATACCATGTTGCTCAGACCGATATTTTGAGGACTTGGTTTAATATTCTGCTTATTATTATAGGAAGGAGAGGAAAGCAGTCCGGAGAAGGTGATGGAAGAAGGCGCTGAAGAAGAAGAAGAGAAAATGAAACGTGAGCACATATAGCTTTTTATCGATATAACTTTAACCGCTTGGTGTTACTAACTTTGTTTTTCGTAACAGAGGTATATATTTCTGGAAGGTATACTTGGGAAGCATTTGCTACGCAAGGCTTAGTGACTGAGTATATAATAATGTAATTTTATAAAGCTGAAGTTTAGCAGAAAGCAGGTGGTGACCGTTGCATATGAACCTTTGCAACGCCAGAGTAATTGCGCTGCCAAAATAGAAGATATTTAATATTTTTTTATTGCTGTGGAACAGCTGATACGTTGACGGTTCATTTAATAGCAAGCCGTTACCGTTGCCAATTGATGTTTGCAACGCTAGGGACACCGCGAATATGCTGCCGTTCACAGAGAGAAACTGACACCTGAGTCACTCATGTTAGAATCGTTTAGAGACCTGGGGTGGTTGTCATCCAGTCAGGCTTGGAGCCCTACCAGCAAGTGAAAGTATCTATAAAGACATCTATAAAGTGTATCATCTATAAAGTGTATGTACATCTTTTTGAAAAACAGCTGGAAGCTCATTCCAAATTCGTAGCATACACAACCTGAAAGATCTGGAAAACCGTTGCGTATAGCAACAAAGATGGCCGAAGAAATGGGAGCGAACTTCAAGGCTAACTATTTACTAGGGTAAAAACAGGTTAAAATTGTAAGGAATAATAATTATATTCGTTTTCTCTCTTCTTCTAGAAATAAAGGATGCCTTATTCAAGATGTGGTATGATAACACCAAGTCGAGTCACGTGGCCCTACTCCTTGGAGATTACCATCAGCTTGGTGTATGGGTGTCTCCAGGTGGAAAGGTGGTGGCCTATGACCCAGCACCCACCCTTGCTAAGGGTATGCTGACCCCGTCGAGAATTAAAAAAGGTTTGTCGTTTGTAACGCCGTCTCATGGTAGTAATCTATTGAAATAAATTGGTCTACGGAGAAGACCTCGTTCTTTTCAAAATTTCATATTCTAATGAAAATTACAAAGCGCTGTATAAGGATATTGAAAAATACCATGATCTACTGAGTGTCTTTAGAGGAGACCAGGGTATCGTAAGAACATAATAGTCAGGATACTACAAACTTGATGATAAGCTGAGGGTGACCGAACGGACCCGTCCAACTACAGGCCTATAGCGATAACTTCTTTGCTCTCAAAGGTGATGGAGCGGATCATCAACGCACAACTCCTGGGTTACCTGGAGGATTCCCAGCTGCTTAATGATCGCCAATATGGTTTTCGACATGGTCGGTCCGCTGGGGACCTCCTGGTTTACCTAACCCACCGTTGGGCTGAAGCCGTTGAGAGCAAGGGAGAAGCCCTGGCTGTTAGCCTAGACATCGCTAAGGCCTTCGATCGGGTCTGGCATAGGGCTCTTCTTGCGAAGCTTCCATCTTACGGGATACCTGGGAGTCTTTGCACCTGGCTATCCAGCTTTCTCGCTGGGCGCAGTATTAAGGTCGTTGTTGACGGTTGCTGCTCCAGTGTGAAACCTATCAATGCTGGTGTGCCCCAGGGTTGTGTGCTGTCGCCGACGCTATTTATTCTGCATATCAATGACATGTTATCTATAGATGGCATTCATTGCTATGCGGATGATGGCACCGGCGATGCACGGTACACTGGTCGTGTAAGTCTCTCTCCTGCGTTTTTGGAAGAAAGTCGGGTCAGACTTGTGTCTGAAGTAGAGAACTCTCTAGAGAGGGTCTCTGAATGGGGACGACAAAACCTTGTCCAGTTCAACCCCTCGAAGACGCAGGTCTGCGTATTCTCTGCCAAGAAAACCCCGTTCGCACCTGCGCCACAGTTTCAAGGAACCTCTCTTTCCATCGCAAGTAGTATTGGGATCCTTGGTGTCGACATCACGAATGATGTGCAGTTTAGGGGACAATTGGAGGGTAAAGCTAAGCTTGCCTCCAAAAAGCTAGGTGTGCTAAACCGGTCCAAGCAGTACTTCAGTCCAAGGCAACGGCTTGTGCTATATAAAGCACAGGTCAGACCGCATATGGAGTACTGCTCTTATTTATGGGCTGGAGCACCGGCCTGTCAGCTCAATCCCCTAGACTCGATCCAACGGCGCGCAGTTCGTGTTGTCGGCGATCCCATGCTCACAGACGGTTTAGACACGCTTGGACTTCGGAGAGACTTTGCATCTCTTTGCGTATTCTACCGTCTGTACAACGGGGAGTGTTCTGAAGAACTATTTAGGATGATGCCCTCGTCGTCTTTCTACCACCGCACTGCCCGCCATCGGCTGGGTGTTCATCCCCATTTCTTGGAGCCTCTTCCTTCCTGTACGAAACGGTTCTCCAGAACGTTCATGTTGCGTACTCTCAGGATCTGGAATGAGCTTCCGGCTGAGGTTTTCTCAGCGCGGTATGATATGGGGTTCTTCAAAAAAGGCGTTATAAAATTTCTTCGAGACCGGCAGCGCGTTGGTGGTGCCTCTGGTGCTGCAAACGTCCATAGGCGACGGTGACCACCTGCCAGGGTGGGCCGTTTGCCTGTCTGCTGAACTCAAGCAATAAAAAAAAAAAAAAAAAAAAGCTCTAAACCTCCCTGATTGATTGAGAAGTATTATTGCTTAAATCTTTAAATTTCAAGGTTCCTAAGATCAAAGGAATAATTATGAATACAATCATAGGTGACGAAATCCGACTTCAGCTCATCAAGGATGAGATGTCTGGGGAAGGAGGCGCTGAAGAAGAAGAGGACGAAGTTGGCGATGGTGAGAATCTTCAATAATTTTTCGTAATTTTTCCCCATGCAGGGGTGGAGTAGAAATACTGTGCAGTACCACGGGGTATGCGGAGAGGGGCAGCTTGTTTTTTTTAAATTGCTGTAGGACAGCAGACAGGATGACGATCACTTAGAATTTAGCAGTTACCATAGCCTATGAGTATTTGCAACGCCAATGGCATCACGAACACGCTGCTGTCCCGTAAGGGTCCAAACTTGAGTCACTAAAGTCGGAACACAACACAAGGTTATTATGGTGGCATACTTACGACCAAAGGTGGTCGCTATCCAGACGGGCTTGGGGCCCTACCACGTAGCTAGGGTGGGTTGTTTTGTCACCTTTTACGACAGGCCGACCCCGGCCGCAGAGGTCAGTATTCTTTCTCCGCCCCTGCACGGATAAAAAGCCCCTGTGCTTGTCTTAAAATGCAGCAGGGGTCGTCTGCAACCGACCCCTGGTTTTAAGCATACCATGTTCCATGTCATACCATACCATATCATGTTCCTCAACGTAGACGGCAGCGTGCTAGCGGAGCCCCTGGCGTCGGAAACATCTATAGGCGACGGTAACTTCTTACTTATTAAGTAGTCTCATGGATTTCCATATAATCCCCTGAGGTCGGAGGAACTTGGAAATGAGATTCTAAGCAATGGTCTCAGAGCATGCCAGTAGTAAGTAGGTAGTAAGAAAGCAACGGGATTTTGTAGTAGACAACGGCAGTCTCGAGAATCACCCAACCCGCCAAGACCATAAATCCTTGAAGATATATCATCTGGGTTCTTTTATTAATCTCCTTTTGGATAAATTCAACAGAGGGCGAGCAGCAACCTGAACCGGAGCCCGAATTTGTTCCACCTGAGTCCTGCGCTGCGTTGATGGTATTCTCCGGCCCTGGGGAGTTCATTGACCGAATCAGTGCGTATAATCCATAATTTATTATTAACTTGTTATAAATGGCCACAACGTCAAAGCAACCTTGACGCCAGCTCACCAGATGCCGTCTAGTAAGCCCCCTTGAACCTAGCATTCGGTAGCTGAGTTGTGATGCTGCATGAGATGCTCATGCAGCTATTGGTAGATTTTGATTCATGATTTTAAGCCGATAGGTTGTTCGCGCGCATGATCAAATTAGTCAAACGGGGGTGAGGGGAGTGATATCAAAAAAGGAATGATTTCAAGAAATATAGCGGCATGTCGCAACATGCTATTCAATAGTTGTATTGATATAGCCAAAATTTGGAAAGATTTTATTGCTTGCCTTATTTTTGCCAGACTCAGGGCGACTATTAGACAGAAGGTGAGCAAGAAAGGGACAAACATGTCATCAGCTAATCATCCATTACTGGACGTAGGTTTTCCCAAATTTGCGCAATACGCAAGTCCTGTATCGAAGACCTCTATGGCACAACTCAAACCAAGTATATATCGGTTATTTAGAACTGCTGACTATTTTTGGACTAAATAAAGTTGTGTGAACTATCACATATTAATCTCTATGACCCAGCGCTTCACGGACCTTTGGACAAAAAACAATGCCTTGCCCCATACAAATTGTACCCAGTGAAGGTTACGAATGAGCTCACATCGGTGTTAAAGGAGAAGAAGGCACCACCTCCGAAAGCGGAAGGAGAAGAAGTTGAAAATGGTGAAGAGGGTAAGACGCAGTGATTGAATTATAACTTTTTTGTCAGTATATTTCTGAATATTTTCTTATGGTTATTGTTGTAATTTTTCTCTTAAATAATTGATAAACAAAATAGAACAAAAAGCTTTAGATGAAGACGCACTCAGGATGACGACGGGATAACCATATCACATATGGTGTGACTAATGACAAATTACGTGATTTGACGAGTTTCACGTTTGAAATGTAACGAATGACGTTTGACGTATAACGAATGACGAGTGACTTGTGATGAGTCATTACTCACACATCAAACATCACATTTTATACGTTATACGTCAAACATTTTTGACGTATAACGTATAAAATGTGATGTTTGATGTGTGACGAATGACGTTTGAAGTTTAACATTTGGCGTTCTACATTAGACTTTTGACATGTGACGTATGATGAATGACGTTTGATGTGTGATGACTGAAGAATGACGTTTAACGAATGATTTGTTATTGGAAACCGACAAGATTAAGAAAATAGAGAAGTTTACGCTAGGTAAATAGTAGAAGGCTCGTATACAGAAGACGGTTCTCCTGAGCAAGTTACGTATAGTGACGAAGTCTTTTCTCTGGAAGCCTAGCCACTGGTAGCTTGGGTTTTTGGATTCGCTGCCAGAGATTTAGCAAAGTAAATAGCTAAAGAGATTTTGGAGGTGCAGGGGTTCCTGCCCTCCAATAAGTTTATTGTTGAGGCAGTTCTTCTGCGGAGGTCTTCTTAGAAGCAGTGTTCCAATAAAATACATTTCACGATTCCACAATTCCGTTATTTCATGATTTATTAAAAAAATGCGCGCTGTATATATTTATAAATAAGGTATGTGAATGGATGCTAGGTTATTACGATACTGCAAATGTGTGAGTGCGTATCGTGTCACAGGCCGTAAATATTAAAGGTTGTGGTTTCCTGCGCTCGTGCATTTGTCGCGCGTGTCTGTAAGAGTGAAGAGCAAATCGTGGTGCTGCTACAAGATTAAAAAAAAAACATGTGTGCGATTCACACACGATAGAAGTGAAACTTCAGTAAATCGACAAAAATACAAGCAAGTATTAAATACACACCGACATTTACTCTCTCGCTCTGGCTCACTAATTACAGGCGATTATAATTAAAAACTCACATTTAAAGATTTTTTTTAAAAAGTATTGTTTCCGCCCGGGATCGAACCGGGGGCCTTCTGCGTGTTAGGCAGATGTGATAACCGCTACACCACGGAAACTGTACTCACAATGTCGAAATACTTCAAAATAAATACACACCGACATTTACTCTCTCGCTCTGGCTCACTAATTACAGGCGACTATAGGAGAGACCGAAATATACATATTTCTGTCTCATTCTTTGCTGGCTTCATCCTACACATTTTTGTATTTGTGTCTCTTACCTGTCGTTTTTTCGTTGCATCCGGTTTGAAATCACAACGATTCTAAAGAAGTTTCACTTCAATAATAATGACAAGAATCTATTAAACTAACTTATCATTCCTTTTACTTTTATAACAGAGGAAGAACTACTTATCGAACCGCTAGAGGACTCGGATATTGGAAAATATTTCACTCGACTCAGCCGCGGTTGCGCTTCGGTCCAAGGAAGAGTGGCGCAGCACGAGAACTACTTTATGGAGCAAAATAGAGATAGACAGGTTCATTTATGTCTCTTTTTTAGCTAAGAATTAAAGTCCCTTTTCATCTATTCTGGCTTTCAAGAAGTTTCGTTGAAGTCAAAGGAAAGCTAGCAACGACCATATCGATTAGTGCAAAGCAAGAAGACGTGAACGGACTTCGACTTGGCCTGCAACTTGATAGATCATGTTGATATCATCTGTATTTCATGCCACATAAATTCCGACCGTCTATTTTTAACAAGATCTCTAAAATTGTTATATAGATAGATAAATAACTCTTTATTGCTTACATTTACAAAATAAAATTTCTAACTATAAAGACAATAATTACAAGTAATAACGCAAAAATAAAGTAGTCAAACAAAAGGCGATCTTATCGCTTAATTGTAAAAGTTATTAAAGTTATGATAGCCCGAACAAAGAGGAGACGAATATTATAAAAAAACACTGTGTACTTCTATTCTACCTCATTCTCGATCAGGCTAAATTATATTTATAAATCAGTCTCTTTTTTGATTTCATTTAATTTTCAGATCAAAACGGGGCTAAAGTTTCACTTTAATAAAATTTTGTTGGCTTAACGTCATAAATGATAATATGTGTATACCATTGGAGCAAATTGTCGAGACATCTAGCCGTCTGAGAGACGGAGATCGGCTACTCGACGAAACATTACGATGCTTTATAAGGACGGGACCACCCCTCCCGCCCGGTTCAAACAACGCGTTACGTATCATTGTTATTTTTAATGGAATAAAAAACTAGGGAATAAAATACTCCCGAGGTGGCAAACCTTTTCGTTTATGTTTTATGGAAACTCCCCCAGATTTTGTAGTACGTAATTTTTATTTTGCGCAACATAAATGTGACTTTAGGTAAAAAACTAGTTACTTGGGTGTTAAGTAACTTTTGTGACAGAGAGTCGAGGGGGGGGGGGGGCGTCGAAAACCTTCAAAAATTGCGTTGTTTAATACTTGAACAGTGAACAACGCTAACTTCATAAATACATTTGAACAGGACGCAGCCATTGCTGTGATGGGCATAGCGGTGGAGCACATAGAACCATACATTTACTGGAAACCTCAACTCATCGACGCAATAATGAAATATGGGGATCGTCTGTATACACTGTCGTTGCCGCATGCTGCAAACCCCCCCATAGTGACACCTACGGATGTTGTCGAAGAGTTTCGTGTGACGAAATTTGATGTGAGTATCTCTATTTTAATAAAATAAAAATATTAGCTTCACCTGTATGTTTGTTTGTATGTTTGTAGCCGACTCCTTTGGGCGCGATTTTGACCCACTTTAAACGGCCATATTTCGTTTAAACTTTGTAGATATATCGAGGGCCGATGACAATACACTAATTTGATAAGATTATTGGAGTTTACTCCTTATGAATCGATTTTCATATATAAGGCGCCCGGTATGAGAAAAATGTGAGAGTAAAATCTACAAATGAATGACCTTGTTACGTTTTTGGTGCGCGTGTACCGGAACCCACTAAACAAAACAAAACGATGTATCTCTCAAGGCAAAAATTACTTAATTTGTTACAACTTAAGGTTGATTTCACATTAAATGTTGTTTCACATATATGTCTTTTCATTTGTAAGTGACAAGAGTAATTTATTGCTTTGCTCATTTTATATGACGAATGATCGTAAGTATTAGATAATGTTTTGGAGATTTGTGACTTTATTACTAGGTGCCATAGTTGTAATTAGGTTGAACTTAAAACTGTTTTAAAACTTTTTTATATATGTATATTATTTTCATTAATTTGTTAATTTACCCTTTCATATGGTATTTATCGTTTTTCAGTTAAATAAACTTTTTTTTGCGTATGTTTAGACAATCGTACTTAAGTAGTAAACTCCAGTCGTGCGTCGGAGCTGACACACACAATTTTTTCAGTTTTATATAATATTTTTAAAACTGCATTCTTCTTGTTCATTAAACATATTTGAGAGTTTTTACTCTGTCGCCGTTGAAAATCAGCATATAGGCTGACGGCCCACTTAATAGTCAGCAGTTAGCGTAGCCTATGGATGTTCACGACGCTAAGGCACTGTGATCACACTGCTGCCCATTGGAATATGTGGGTCAAAGTTATAATGGCGGCATACTTAGAGACCAAGGGTGGTTGCCATGGAGACGGGCTTGGGGCCATACCATGTAGCTAGGATTATTTTGTCACCTTTTACGATGGGCTGACCCCGGCTACAACGTTATATCGCGGTAAGTGTTGCTAAACCCGAACACTGGCTGGATGGTTCTGGAGGTTATGGGTTCGATTTCCTTCTGGAGTTTAGGTTTTATTTACAAGAGAAAAGATTTCTTAAGTATGGTAGTATTATTTGTCTATCTATACAAATAAATAAAATTGGAGTGTCTGTTTGTAATATTAATATAACCGCTTTTTACTAAGTGTATTCGGACGTATACACGGTACATATACCAAAACAACATTTTTTACAATTTTTGTTTGTCTGTCTGTTTGTTTCGGCTAATCTCTGAAATTGCTGCACCAATTTTGACGGGACTTTCACTGGCCGATAGCTGATGTAACAAGGAGAAACTTAAGCTTTTTTTATTTTAGAAAAATAATAGTTTTTGTTAAAAATGATAAGTTTCGGAAATTATATATTCCAATTTAAGTTGACCTCAGATTTATATCATCAATCATATGAAATAAGGTTCAACTTAGGCTGGACATTGTAGGTTCGAACGTAAGTATTCCGAAGGCGCATGGCGTAATAGTTGCATTCGATAATACTGACTGTTTGCATATTTAATTTATATTTTAGGGTTTATAGGGTTTGTAATCCAAAATAAACCATAAGATATATCCAAAAAATTCTGCCCAAAGTCACTATACCACGTGGACGGAGTCGCGGGCACAGCTAGTAATTAATAAAAAATCGTTGTTGTACCTGGGTGTTTTTTTAATCGTATTGTTACATTTTTTTAGATTCGTCTGGAAATTCAGGGAGATGCAGAACAAGGAGATTTAAATGCCGGAGAAAGTAAATCAGTCCTCAACGTCCCAAGGGCGCTACTCAAGTTCTTTGAATCGGTAATATAGTTAGTTTGGTGGTATAATACTCGTAGTGGTTGGAAGGGGAGGAATGAAAGGATGTTACATGTTACGAAAATGGATAAAATTATATACGAGTATATTAGACGAAGTGTGAAAGTAGCTCTAGTTATTGAATGTAACAGACTAGCGTGGTTTGGCTATGTCATGCGAAGGCAAGAATATCACATAGCAAGAAAAGTGATAATTCGGTCGTGCGTCGCACGTCGGCAGGGGACGGAACGTAGACACGTCTGTACGTAGCGCTCGCCGGAGCTCGAATGTATCCTAAATTAGAAATTATTAGTCCTAGATTTTACTCCTCACATTTTTCTCATACCGGGCGCCTTATATATGAAAATCGATTCTTAAGGAGTAAACTCCAAAAAGTGGAAGAGAACGGATACAAGAAAAGATGTATGGACTGTGTAAAAGATGATTACTGAAAAAACATGTCGTGACGACACGGACAGGATGTGGGATAAGGGCAGGAAAAGAGTGCTGGTGTTGGGCGAAACTAGCGCCTGTCACTTGCACTTGTGCTTATCTGAAAACTTGAAATGAATCGTCTTAAATACTTAGAAGAAAAAGTAGAAGTAATTTTGCAAAGGGAACGAATAATTTGAATGGATAAGATTTTTTTTATTGCTGAAGTACAGCAGACAGGCCGACGTCCCGCTTAGAATTTAGCAGTTACCATCGCCTATAGGTGTTTGCACCGTCAGTGGCATCGCGAACACGCTGCTGTTCCATAAGGGTTCAGGAACTTGAGTCACTAATGCCGGAACACTACACAATGTTATTATGGCGGTTTTGTCGCCTTTTACGACAAGCCGACCCCGGCCACAGAGGTTAGTATTCTTTGTCCGCCCCTGCACGGATAAAATTAAAATAAAATTAATAAAGATTTGTCATTCGACCATAAATTAGAATGACTGCGATGCCAGATGTGTCGCGTATACGCTGCTGTTTTGATAGGGGTACTAGAAGGAGTTCAGTAATGCCTGTACAGAAGGTTATTATGGTGTCATACTTACAGAGCAAGGGTGGGTGCCATCGCGACAGGCTTAGAGCGCTACCATCTAGTTAAGGTGGCTTTATCGCATTTTTTTTTTGGTCTCGGGGAAAAACCTCTCTTGACGGGTTCCCCCGGCCTGGGGGGACCGAGGGATATGTGGGACTCCGGGAAAGATGTTCGACCATCCGACTACCCACTAAAAACCGCTGTTTTCCTATCGCCTACGCCCGAGCCCACGGATATATGGCCTGCCGATCTCGTGGCCCGGGCCGGCGCCGGCCCGTTCTTTGTTAAGGCGGGCCCCTTCTAAATTGTTGGCGCCAGGGGTCAGAATTTTGTCCCCCGGCGCTCTTCTGAATCAACAGTTGAGGGGGACCGTAGAACAGCACGCGGCCCTCTCCCTCGCGGCAATAGTGCGGGCGGCGGATCCTCTCCTGAGGAGCCGCCCGCGGCCGCTTTTTACGGCGGCCGGAGGTCATTACTTGCCCTCCAGCGCCGCCGGCGTGGCGTGCGTTGGCGGGAGGGGAGTGTGGTGGTCCGCCGCCTCCTTTGCGGACACGACTGACTCGCAGAAGGAGGCGACAGCCGTCCATCCAGGATCGCCCCCGACCATGGACAGAACCAGGGCCGGGAGCGATAGGTCCGCGCCGATTTGGGCGACGAGGGCGTGGCGCTCCTCGCGCCACGCAGGGCACACGGCGACAGTGTGATCCACCGTGTCCTCCTCGTCGCCCGCGCCGGCTTTATCGCATTTTATGCCAAGCTGATCCCGACCACAAGGGTAAGTATACTTACTCAACCCCTACACAGAGAATTATTCAATATTAAATAAAATTGCTTTCAGAATAAATATGGCGTCATCAGCTCTAAAAACTATTGCGTAGCCATCTGGAAAGCCGCTGATGATAAATCCTTTGTGCTTTGGGAGCCTCATTCTGTGGGACCTGGAGGGAGGACCTCTGCTGTAGGGTGTGCAGCCTGTGTCCTATTCTCCACTGTAGAGGCGGTTGCAGAGGTGTTCAGGGATAATGTGAAAGCACTCGGAAGGGATGGAAGTAATAGGTGAGATGGAATGGAAATTGTGGTTATTGTGATTTTCCAAACTATGCTTACTTAATTATGAAGAACTGTGTTTACTTAATGATTTGGGTTACGTTGTGTGGACGAAATAAAAATACTGTTATCTGTTCGGATCGCATCGCCTCGATGTTGGCAAGTGAGCGGCGGGCTTCGGAAAAATTAGAATTTATACATGTATTTGCGCCTGAATTGAAATTGTAGGTAATGTTGTACCATTAGATAGCGCTTATGGCAATATCAGCGCACGCAAACATTTCCCAGCGGTGCATTGTAAACCCAAATCGGAATTAAATACATTTTTGACTTGCTCGTGAGAAATGGTTTCATTCGACCACCACCATTTGGAATTGAGAATCTCTAACATCACGATAAAAAATCAAAAGTTTATTGCAATAATTGGACAAAGTATCAAATTAATGTTTATTTAAATATTAATTTAGTTTTTAAATTATGTACACCACAATGATGTAGAACTATGCTTATTTAAAGATTATCCGTGCAGAGGCGGAGAACAAATACTAACATCTGCGGCTGGGGTCGGCCTGTCGTAAAAGGCGACAAAACAATCCACCCTAGCTACATGGTAGGGAGGGCCTCAAGCCCATCTGGATGGCGACCACCTTTGGTCTTAAGCATGCTACCTAATATAATAACCTTGTGTTATGTTCCGGCCTTAGTGACCCAAGTTCCTGTACCCTTACGAGACAACAGTGTGATTGCGATGCCACTGTCGTTGCAAACACCCATAGGCGACGGTAACTGCTAAATTCTAAGCGGGCCGTCAGCCTGTCTGCTGTCCTACAGCAATAAAAAAAGAGAACTGTGCTTACTTAATGATGCAGAACTCTGCAAACTTTTAGGTTTTCTATAGCAGCAGTGAAAGTGTTTTGGGAGTTGACAAAGACCACAGAAACGGTTCCACCACAAAGTGCAGTTCCAGATGACATGTACGAGACGAAAGTGCTTACAGCATTTGTGGAGATAGCTAAAGGAAGGACGATACTGAGGGGCTCGAGACCACAGGATTTGGCCAAGTATGCGATGCATGTATAGAATCTGTGCCAATGGATGGATACATAAGGAATGGTAGATCAAAGAAAAGATGGATCGATTGTGTGAAAGATAATAAATAAATTAATACATTGGGACATTGCACACAACGCCATCTATTCTTAATCTAAGTTGCAGAACACTTGTGTTATGGGTACTAGACAACTGATATTCTTCTTCTTATTCTTTTTCAATCTTTCACCACCTAATGCAGAGTGTAGGTTTCTTCTAATGCACGCCATTCTTCCCGGTTTTGCGCCTTTCGCATCCAGTCCTTTCCGGCCACTCTAACAAGGTCGTCAGTCCAACGCATGTCCTACCAGTCATGGTCTACGGAGCCAAGTCATGGACGCTGACAAAGCAGATGGTACAAGCTCCAAGTCATCCAAAGAGCCATGGAACGGGCTATGTTAGGTATCTCTCTACGTAATCGAATCACGAACACGAGATCTGGAAGAGAACGAAATTGGTCGACATAGTCCATGTGATCGCTAGCAGAAAATGGAAGTAAGCGGGCCATATATACCGTAGACAGGACAACAGGTGGGGTAGTCGGGTGCTTGAGTAGAGGCCTAGAGTAGGGCATAGGAATGTAGGCAGGCAACCGATGCGTTGGACAACTGATATATTACATATATATTATGTAAATAAATACATGTTATAGATAAACACCCAAACGCTGAACGGATATAAAACCCGTGACTTACGCAAGCGTAACGACATACGTTTGTCATTACACCAGGAGGTCGTCGAAATTGTTGATATGAGTGTATTTTGTTCATGGCTAATAGAGAAGAGTAGGGACAGATAAAGTTTAGTCCTGCAATTAAGAAAACATGTAATCTAAGCCGACATGACCGTACCATTCCGGTATAAAATTAGGGCCTAAGTTTCTTATGGAGCCACCGAGTAAGTTAGGTGGCAAGGCTAACCATAATAACCTTGTGTTGTGTTTCGGCTTATGTGAACCAGGTTGCAGTTCCCCTACGCGAACGGCAGCGTGTTAGCTGTGCCCCTGTCACAAACATCCATAAGCAAGTCGTCAGCCTGTTTGCGTTTTGTTCGTACAAAAGAAACGTCGTGATGAATCAAGACCTAAATTTTGTCATATTTTTATTCTTCCACCTTTTTGTATATGAAAATATGCACAAGGGTGCTCAGAAATATTGCCTTCAGACAACATGTAACAGCTGACCACAGACTCCAAATGCATCGGGTTAATCGAACTTGATAATTCATCTCACTATTTTTTTTTTTGAAGTGATAACTTCTTATGGGAGGGTAAATCGCTTCGTTACGTAACGCGTTACGGCGCCAGTCTGTCTGGCTTCCCTTTCTCTCACGCATACGGCAGCGGTAGGCAGGCTCCTCCTCTCTCACTCGAACCCATAGCGCTAGATCTATTCGAATTGCGACTTTATTAGAAATTAAATGCATTATTGGAGCAATTTAATACACACTATGGAATAATTTAATATAATTATGAAACAGTTTTTGGAAAAATTGGAAATTCGTAAACTTTAGTTATTTTTGAATTATTTTTGGTTTTATTAATAAGTAACCTTTCCTTACATTATTATAAAATTTAAGTAATAATCTAAGCTTTTCTCAAATTAAACAATTTTAATATTAAATAGTTAAACTTAGATTTTTTTTATTATTGAGCAAAAACAGACCGACTGACGACCCATTTAATAGTAAACAGTTACCATCACCTATGTTTGTGACCGCATCACTAATGCCGGAACACATCAAAAGATTATTATTGTGGCATACCTAGCTAGTGTTGTTTTGTCGCCTTTTACGACAGACCAAGCCGGAGGGGTCAGTAACTTTATTCCATTCCAGCACGGAGAAAATATAGGAACACTCACGCTTTCAGATTTACGCGCGAGTCGTTACTGCAGTCGTCGTGCGGCGCGATTGTTGGTGCTTGCATGACGCATCTGCGGAAACCGAAACTCTGGACGAGGTACATAAGATAAAATACTTTATTGTCAGAACTGTGTATACAGAGTTGGTTTACATTAAATTGTTTCAACAGTTTACCCTATAAAGTGTATATAATCTAATTCAAATAAATATAATATAAATAATAAAATTCTTTTAAAATAAATACTTGTAACGAATAACGTATTTATTTGGATAAGGATTAATATCATCTTTATAAAAACACCTTCACGAATAATGCTTTATTTTAGGACAAATTTGGGTAGCATAAAAAAAGTTAACCTTAAAAGATGGACATATGCTGTCGCGGACTTTTTCAACAGTTCTGTCATACATTATTTTAGCGAAACTTGTAGCGAAACTAACCGTATCCGTAGCGGAAGCTCTTAAAAGGAAAAGAAACCCGATTTTGTAACATTCTTTATTGGTGCTCCGCTCGTATTGTTCTTAACATGGTGTTATACCTATATAAGCCTATCGCCTTCCTCAATAAATGGGTTATCTAACACTGAAAGAATTTTTCAAATTAGACCAGTAGTTCCTGAGATTAGCGCATTCAGTCAAACAAACAAACTCTTCAGCTTTATAATATTAGTATAGAAATATACAGAGACACTCGTAATCCTTGCAAGATTTGATGAAGATGCCACGGAGTCTGTTAACGAATATTCAAGAAAAAATCTATTCGTTCTGTTTTTCCAAAATATCTCTTATTGTCATTGTTTTTTGGGCTCTCTCGAGGATTGTACAAATATTTTGTCTTGATGGGACACCGCAGACAAAACATTTGTACGAAATGAATGAAACTAACCTAACAGAAATATTTGAATTCCAGAAGAACGGTGGATGAAGTGATGTTAATTGCAAGCAAACTGTTTGCGGCGTCCTTGGGCTCGCTTGGATACGAGTTTTGTCCGGGAGAGGACGTCCTGTTGCCTCTTCAGGTGAGGGATCTTACCAACCATCTGTGTGCCTGGAGCGCTCTGCTGAACGCGACGTGAGACTGGCAACGGAACTACCGCTGGCCCGTGATGATTTGGATGGGTTGACCGATCTTGACTATGAGGTCATGAATCTAAGGTCACCGTGGTATATATAGGCCAACATTGGTCTTAATTAATTTTTAGATTTTTTAAAGGTCATATACCGTACTGCGCCCGTGATCTAGGAGATGAATCAATACGGCATTCAGTTCTAGAATGACAAATGCACGAGCGTGACAGATGTGACCTTGAGACCATAATAAAGACTAAACTTTCAGAAAACACTATCAGTGAACCCACGGCAAATAAGCTGTACAGGTCACATTCGGGCCGTTTTTGCATTAAAATGGCAAAACAAGTAATATATAGGAACAAAAATTAAACCACCGAAAAAAGCCGACTCAAAATTACTTAGAATTTTGCGGAGAAAGAATACTGACCTCAACGGCCGGGGTTCAAGCCCGTCTGGATGGCGATCACCTTTGGTCTTAATTATGCCGCCATAATAACTTCGTGTTATATTCCGGCATTGGTGACCCAAGTTCCTGTACCCCTATGGGGCAGCAGCGTGTTCAGCAATTAAAAAAAACCTCTTATATAGAGAATCACCAAGAATTAAAATATCGGCTCAATCCATTTGTCATTAGGTACTGAAAAGATTTGTCCTTGGCGTGAATTACATACGTTACGACCTTGCACCGGTCTTTACTGGGAAACTGGAGCTGAAGAAGCCCACCGGAATCACTGTCAGGTGTGCCTTTAGATTGCCTTCCTTTCGTGCAGACATTATACTGTGCCAATTCATACAGCGACATCTAGTTCAAATGTTAGCAGCAATGCGTTCGTGTTATATTTGGGTATGGTACAGATGTTTTAAGACTGCAACTATACTTAGTCATAATAAAACATGGACGGAAATGTTTCTCGTGTTAAATTAATTCTGAGGTGGAACAAGACTGAATTGCCGATTTGAGAGTTTTAACTGTATTAACGAGAGATGGCGTTCTACATTATTAGAACACGCTTCAATTTACGGAATTAGTAACCTAAAATGTAAATAATTGTAATATATTTATTATCTTTTGATATCACATACGTGAAACAAAATGAATCTTTTATTTTTTTACACGTGAGTTATTATTAATAATAATAATAAATCTTTATCTCCTGACAAAAATTGATTTGAAGTCCCTGGCTGCTGAACTAGATACAAAAGAAGACCTGTGTGACAGCAGTCAGTGTCTTTCCTCGATTGGTGATACAATTTATATTATGGCAAATATGTTAGTCAAGCCCATAACTTATTTATAGGCACAAGAAAATAAGTAGGTACAATATAGTAATACTGAGGTGAGATTACAAAAACATGTTCGTCCGCGCGCGTGTGTGTGTGTGTGAGAGAGAGAGTGTGTGAATGTGTGCGGCGCAAGTGTGTGAGCGTGCGTGTTATTATTTTACTTACGAAGGGGTCTGCTCTGGGCAGACATTAGACAAGGCATCCAAGCGTTGAATTGTGCCATCCAGCCAACAATACACAAATTAACTAATTATCAGAATGCGTAACTCCATTTGGATAAACTTTTTTTTTATTACGGAGGAACAGCAGACAGGCTGACGGCCCACTTTATAATAAGCATTTACCATCGCCTATAGATGTTTGCGACGTTAGGGACACCGCGAACACACTGCAGTCCCATAGGAGTACAGGAACTTGGGTCACTAATGCCGGAACACAACACAAGGTTATTATGACACTTTAGACCAAGAGTGGTTTTGTAGAACATACGAAGTTCTAATAGAGAAGCTTCAAAATACTCCACTAGCTAAATTTAATTTAATCTAGTTAAATTTAAGTCTTATATCGATATTTTGTGGAGTTACGCATTCTTGTTGAATAAATAAATTTATAAGATAGTTCCTAAGTGTCTCTGTAAACGTTTTTGTTGCAAGCTGTCTTTGTAAATTTACATTAAGTTAAGTTTTTCTGCCGCTAGAGGCGCTCTTGTCTTGTTCTCTCGCGCTAATGTCAGTTCTTGTGAAAGTTGTGAGCAAATGCATATATATCGTGTTTTATAAGAAATCTAATAATTGAAGTTTTATTGAAATATTGCCTAAATCCAACAATTCTGATAATCAAGCAGACGATATCAGATTAGGTAAAACCAAAAAAAGAGTAAAAGGTAAAATCAAAATTTAAAAGATGTTTTCATTGCCAATGTTTCCAACTGGCTGGTTCTGAAAACATTCAACGCCACCTGGTATATGTAATTAATAACGCGTCCCGCCAAATGTCGTGCGTGACTCCAAGCTGAATGGACCGATGATATGCACAGGGTTTATAATGAAATCTTCGAGAGGGCTACGTTCAGTATCGAATGCCGATGGCACGCTATCATCATCATCGTGCCTGGGGTCCGCTTTCCTACTTTTTCTTCTCCACTTCGCATCATCTTCGGCATCCATAGTAAGTCATATGTGCCGGCACACCATATCCGTGCAGGGGCGGAGAAAGAATACTAACCTCTATGGCCGGGTTCGGCCTGTCGTAAAAGGCGACAAAACAACCCACCCTAGCTACGTGGTAGGGCCTCAAGCCCGTCTGGATGGCGACCACCTTTGGTCTTAAGTATGCCGCCATAATAACCTTGTGTTGTGTTCCGGCATTAGTGACCCAAGTTCCTGTACCCTAATGGGACAGCAGCGTGTTCGCGATGCCACTGGCGTTGCAAACACCTATAGGCGACGGTAACTGCTAAATTCTAAGCGGGCTGTCAGCCTGTCTGCTGTCCTACGCAATAAAAAAAAAAAAAAAAAACACCAACACCTAGCAATAGGACCGTGACCCCCCACAGGCGTTCGGACTTGAAAAAGCCGTTACGTCATGGTGGTAATCATAGGAGATCTTCTCATTCTGAAACATCTTTAATAGTTACAATCTCTTTTAGTATCTCATTCTACTCTAGAACAATATAGTGTCGATAAGTCTCCATCTATGCTCACTAGATCAGCTTTGGAGAGATTTTTCGAAACTCAAACTCACGGCATCCTGTGGTCTATGAGGCATGCGGTGGCGGTCTGGCGCGTTCCTGGCACCCCTTCCTTTTACATGATGGAGCCCCACGCGTGTGGACCAACTGGACAGAGGACCGATGCCCAGGATGACGGTGCCGCGTGCGTGTTGACCTTCACATCGCCGAAGCTTATGGCTTTTGCGTGAGTTCCACATCCTTTCTCTATTAATTTAACCTTAGCTTTAATTGTTTTGTAATAGAGAGGGTGTGGCGCGGTTGGTTATAATTTTCGACACTTCATCATTCATCACTATAAGTTTCACACTAACCTTGTGTTGTGTTCCGGCATTAGTGACCCAAGTTCCTGTACCCTTATGGGACAGCAGCGTGTTCGCGATGACACTGGCGTTGCAAATACCCATAGACGACGGTAATTACTAAAAATCTAGGCGGGCCGTCAGCTTGTCTGCTGTTCTACAGCAATAAAAAAAACTTCAAAGAAACAAGCTGATATTATCCGCATTACATCATTTACTATAGCTAAAGATATAAGAGAAGAAGATTTTGTTGTTCTTGAGGTGGAAATAATAATAAATGTACTAGCAGTAAAATAGCGTAACAGAAGCCTTGATCAAGCGTGGCAGATATGGTTTCAATTCTGAATAGGAGGTCCAAGGGTGGAGAGTGGGAATGAGTAAAAGTGACAACACACAGACTGATATGATTAAATGCTAATGCTTTGTATGCACGTCAAATGATAGACCGTGCAAAGTAGAGAAGGAAAAGTTACGAGGGTTCGAGCAACGAAACACATATTTGGATGGGTACCAAATTTAAAAAATTGTTTCTTGGACGTCTTTCTACCACCGCACTGCTAGCCATAGGCTAGGCGTTCATCTCCATTCCTAAAAGCCTCTTCTCTCTTATACGAGGTGACTATCATGAACTTTCGACTAAGGATTTCCTATTGCAGTACATGGAGTTTTATTTTTGAAAAGGCGTTATAGAATTCCTTGGTAGCCGACAGTGCGTTGGCAATGCATCTGGTGTTGAAAATGAAAACATCCATGGGCAGCGGCGACCGCTTGCTATCTGGTGGGCCGTTTGCCTGTCTGCTGAACTCCAATTATTAAAAAAATGAACTCTAACATTTTTTCAACATTGTAATAGGTACTTGGAAAACGTCCCAGCGGCGCAGCGTTTCAAGCACGATTTCGAATTGTACGCTATACACGTGACAGCACGACCGATAAAGAAGCTCGGAGAAGAGCCGCCTCTGGTTAAAGCGCCACCAGGTATAAAATTGGTGCCCGCCACTAGCAAGGTTCGTTAGTTTTCTCTTCTTCTATCTGCTACTTGTAGCTACTACTTAGTGACTACTCGCCAGCATACATCTGGATACAAAATGTCATCATTTCCTGAGCAAAGGGCAACAAGAAGGTCCGTCAAATCCGATTGACTTAATACTCTAAGGGAAAACTGGGCAATGACTTTCCTTCCATCTGTGCACCAGCAGAAGAAATAATGGTTCAATAGCCTTCTAAGATCCCCTGGAATGTAGATGGGGTAGCCCAGTGCGTATTTATGGCCTGGAATTCGAGGTCAGAAAAAGAATACATTACAATATACCTGGTGTTACTTTCCAAAGGAATTGTATAAGGCGACTTATTTTACTGCTCTTCAGTGGAGCAAAATAAGTCGCTTCTTCTTCTCTTTCGCTTTTTTTTCATACTCTCCTTCTACAGAAAGGTAAAGGAAAACCCAGCAGTGAGACGATATTTGCTGTTATTATTATTAAAAATAGGACAACGTTCTCTTTCTCCTTTCGAGATAATATATCAGACGGCAGTGGCAGCTACAATAAAAACCAAATTTATCCAACCCAACTCTGGTTATATTCTGGCTTTTTCTTGGGTCCTCTTGGTCATAAAGAATCATCGTATCGCTGGCGAATTGTTATTTCATCCAATGTGCCAATGAACTCACTTCAAAGGTTGAGGAAGACCGTTTCAAGTGGTGAAGAAAATGTTGGAAAGTGGATTCCGGCGGGAAAATTGCATCCTAGCGACTTTGATGAGTCGCTCAGATAATGATGGTGATGACTATTGTGTGAAACAGGTTGGCGTAGACCGTAGCAAACGCCGTGCGTTAGAAAAGGACCGTAAGCATCCGCCCGGAAGTGCAACTTGTTTGGACGCTCAGCGAGCTGCTGAATTGAAGGACAAGGAGGAGAAGAAACTCAAAGGTACCCTAATAGTGACTTAGTTTTTTTGTTTTGTTTTCTTTATTTACTAGCTGTGCCCGCGACTCCGTCCGCGTGGAATAGTGACTTTGGGCAGCATTTTTTGGATAAATCTCATGGTTTATTTTGGATTACAAACCCTATAAACCCTAAAATATAAATAAATGAAATATACAAACAGCCAGTGTTATCGAATGCAACTGTTACGCCATGCGCCTCCTGAGTACGTGCGTTCGAACCTACAAAGTCCAGCCTAAGTTAAATCCTATTTCATATGATTGATGGTATAAGTGATCTGAGGTGAACTTAAATTAAAATAACAACCTACAATGTCCAGCCTAAGCTAAACCCTACTTCATATATGATTGATGACATAAATCTGAGGTCAACTTAAATTGGATTACAAAATTTCCGAAACTATACCTTACACAATTACACTAGTAGTTGAACAACAATTTGCGACTTAAAATGGCGCCCTGCGTGATTCCACAGCGAGCTACAACACTTGAGCTGGTCGCGAGGTTGGTGGAGCTTTAGTACCTTTTCTAGCGTGGAGACCAATACAATAGAACATTAACAAAGTCCACCTTTTATTGAGCCAGCGCTCTGTGACACCAGATGATGAGGAATCGCGACAATTATCAACCCGAGTTAATACCCGGATACCTGTAATAATTTTCAGTCAACAGTAATGCTCACTTATGTTAAATTGTTCAAGGTCAAAGGAACACAAGCGGCTGGTTGGTACTGAACGACGGCACCCAATTCTTGTCTGCTCAGCATTCAATCGCTTGCAAGAAGTTCCCGTATGCGTCCAGAGGAAACCAAGTATGTATAGTATAGTATATTCAGGACTTTTCACACTCGACGAAGCTAATGTTAATAGATTTTTAAAGAGTTTATATATTTTTTTAAAGCATACAGATTGACAGATAAGTTCAAGTAGACAATTAACTATTTACTGTAAGAGATTTTATCCTCCACCAGCTTGACATTAAAGTCAGGCTCTCAGCAATATGTTATCGGAAGATTCTGGGGTATTTTGGTCACATTGCCCGACGACAGCTGGATAACTTGGATAAGCTGATCGTGACGGACAAGGTGGAAGGAAAGCAACCCCGTGGCCGATTACCAAGCTGCTGGTGTGACCAGGTAACTGTCCTTACTGGACTCCCAATAGCAACCGCTATTCGAGAAGCTGAGGACCGGACGAAGTGGAAACAGCTTACGAGATAGGCCAAGGTTGCTTTTCAAGGACACGACCCTCATTAATGAAGAATTCGACCAAGAAGATTTTGTCCTCCATGGAGGTAGAACCAAAAGTCATCAAAGTAAAAAGATAAATATGTAACTGTGATGTATTAATATATTATTATATGTAGGTAGGCAGTTTTATAATAAAACAATATGCGCGAGACACGTTGTTTACTTGCTCCCGTGTTAAATACATTATACTGGCGACGAATTGGAAAATAACGGATAATAGTGCGTGTAATCATCATGTCGATCGGGAAAATAAATGAGTTCGACGTAAAAACGGGAGTGTGGACGTTGTACGCGGATCGACTTGAAATGTATTTCAAGGTCAACGGCATCAAAGATGATTTAAAATTGCCTACAATGATCGCCGTCATTGGGGATGAAGCGTACGAACTTCTGGTAAACCTCGCCAGCCCTTGGAAGCCATCGGAGTTGAGCTACAATGAGGCATCGGAGCTCCTACGTAATCATCTGCAACCGAGTCCGTCGGTACTCGCTGAGAGGTTCCGTTTTCGACAGCGGCGACAAACTACCGACGAATATGTAAATAACTATGTTGCAGAGCTGAAGAAACTGGCGCGAAACTGTAATTTTAAGGAGGGACTAACTGAAAACCTTCGGGACCAGTTTGTTTGTGGGTTGAGGAATGACGTCATTCGCCAACGGTTATTCGCGGAAGATGTAAATTTGAATTTCACAAAAGCCGTTAAGATAGCTATGTCCTTGGAAGCTGCGGAACGAGATGCAGCAGCTGTGGAGGTGAAGAATGTGTTTGAGAGTACAGAACTTCACGCAGTTAGGGAGGTGCGAGGTCGTCGCACGTTCCAGCAACGAGGCGGTAGCCGTGGCCCGAGCAGCACACGACAGGCGGCGGAACAAGCCACATCGAAGTCAGCATTCGGCGGCTGTGAAGGCTGCGGATCGACGAGTCACAACTACGGGAGCTGTAGGTACCGTGACTTCGTTTGTAGCCGTTGCAAACGACAAGGTCATCTCCGTCGGGTATGTCCAGGTCCGGGGCTAAAGGGAACCATGCGGAAGCACTCGGACAGGAGTTTTAATTTTGGTTCGCTCGAGGAGCCTTATGAATGTGAACAGCACTCAGATGACAGTATGATCGAGTTGCACCAACTTTGTCTTGGTGATTACAAGGCGGTGAGTTTACCTATATCTATTGATGGTAGAATTATACCCATGGAGATAGACACTGGTACGCCTATATCTTGCATCAGTAAAATAACTTACAATAAATATTTTAAAAATAAGAAAATAATTCCCCATAAGCTTAGTTTAAGATTTTATGACGGTTCTGTCATTAGACCCCTAGGATATATAAAATGTTCTGTCTCGTATCAGGGAAATGTCAAAAATTTAGAGTTATTTGTAATAAATGGCGGAACTACTTCTTTGATTGGGAGACAGTGGCTCTCTAAATTGTGTATACCTTTATATAACTTGTATAATAGTAATTCTGTATCGCCTGTGAATAAGTTTGTTAATGGCTCGGTTGATTGTAATTTATATAAATTGTTAATTAGTTATAAGCAGCTGTTCGACGGTGGCTTGGGGAGGTTCACGGGGGGCAAGGCGACGTTACGGGTGCGCGGGGACGCGACGCCCGTGTTCAGCCGTGCGCGGCCCCTGCCATTTGCATTGCGCGCGCGCGTCGACGCGGAGTTAGATGCGATGCTGCGCGCCGGCGTCATCGAGCCAGTTGAGTGCTCCGACTGGGCCTCACCGTTGGTTCCCGTGAATAAGACGGACGGTACTCTCAGACTTTGTGTAGACTACAAGTCAACTCTGAACCCAGCCTTAATTGTTGACAGATACCCACTGCCTAGGTTTGAGGATGCGTTAATTACTTTACAAGGGGCTCAATTCTTTAGCAAAATTGACTTGTCGCAGTCTTATAATCAAATAGAGCTTGATGAATCCAAACAATTCACTACTATTAACACGCATCGAGGTCTTTTTCGTTATAATCGCTTAGTGTTCGGTCTCTCATCGAGCCCGGGAATTTTCCAAAGAATTATGACTAAACTTTTAGGCGATATTCCTTGTGTTGCTGTTTTTAGTGATGACGTAATAATCGGAACTAAAACGGAAGCTGATCATTTCAGGACCTTAGAGGTCGTTTTCCGGCGTTTATTAGAGAACGGGCTTAAACTAAAAAAATCTAAATGTGTCTTTTTTGTAGAGGAAGTTAAGTACTTAGGACACATTGTATCTAGGAAGGGTGTGAAGGCGGACCCCGAGAAAGTTGAAGCGGTTAAAAATATGCCTAGGCCACAAAACATTTCGGAGTTGCGCTCCTTCCTAGGGTTAGTTAATTTCTTTTCTAAATTCACAGATAAGTTTTCCCAACGTTTATTGCCTTTATATGCACTTTTAAAAAAACATGTTAAATGGAATTGGACGTCGACTTGCGAGCATGCCTTCAGAGAAATAAAAAAATCGCTACTGGGCTCGGAGGTGCTGGCGCATTACGATCCTGACAAGCCATTGGTAGTAACATGCGACGCGAGTGCGGCCGGCGTCGGCGGGGTGCTGTCACAGCCGGCGGGGCGCGCGGGGGCGGGTGAGCGGCCCATTGCGTTTATCTCTCGTACGCTAACAGCGGCCGAGAAAAACTATTCCCAAATTCATAGGGAGGCTTTAGCAATAATTTTTTGTATGAAAAAGTTTCATCAGTACATCTATGGCAGACGTTTTGTTCTACGAACTGATCATAAGCCTCTCGTATCGATTTTCGGTCCGTATAAGGAGATACCGACTATGACTGCGAGTCGTATGCAAAGGTGGGCGATTATTCTTTCCGCGTATACGTACGATATAGAATATGTGCACACGGATCGCAACAGTGCAGATAGTTTATCGCGTATGCCGCTAAGAAAATCAGTGTTATGCAATAATCCTGAACAAACGCACCTGCATTTTGCTCAAGAGGCATTATTATTAGATTATAACGAAATTAAAAGCGAAACTCAAAGGGATCCGATCTTGAGTAGGGTGTTGTCTTATATCAGAGACGGGTGGCCGGAGGATTGTCAACTGGATACAATCAGACCTTATCAAAACAGGAAAACTGAATTATACGAAGAGTTAGGGTGTATCATGTGGGGTCACAGGGTCGTGATACCTGAAAAATGTAGGGAACGCGTTTTAAGGCTAATACACGAACCTCATATGGGCATAGTTAAGTCCAAGGCATTGGCCAGAAGTTACGCATGGTGGCCCGGGATCGATGAGGCCATAGAGAATATGTGTAGGTCGTGTACGGTGTGTGTGTCGCAAGCAGATGCGCCTCCGCGACAGGCGCCGTGTCCATGGCCGTGGCCTTCCAGGCCTTGGACTCGTCTCCATCTGGACTTTTTGGGTCCTGTTTTTGGGAAAACATACTTAGTAGTCGTAGATGCCACGTCCAAGTGGCTAGAAATTTTTTGCGTGCCTAGTACGGCGGCAACGAGTACAATAGATAAATTAGATGAACTGTGGAGCAGGTGGGGTTTGCCACGACAAATAGTCACAGACAACGGTCCTCCCTTCACCAGCCAGGAATTTCAGGTGTTTGTGAGAAAAAACGGAATACAACACATTTTCACGGCACCTTATCATCCCTCGTCTAACGGTGCTGCGGAAAATGCGGTCAAGACGTTAAAACGTGTGATTAAAAAGGCTAACTTTGAAAAGGCGAATGTGAGTAGGGCACTGAATACGTTTTTGTTACACTATAGAAGTACGCCACATGCGTCTACTGGGGAAAGCCCGGCGGTCTTAATGTTAGGAAGACGTTTGAGAACTCGATTAGACGCCTTGAAGACCGATAGGGAAAATCGAATGAGTCAAATACAACAACGCCAGGTTGACTATGCTGGAGGTGCGTCTAGACAATTCGAGAAGGGTGAGTCAGTGTGGTATCGGCAATATTTGAAAGGAGAGAAGTGGCTCCCAGGGACAGTCGGGGAAGCAATGGGTCCCTCGAACTTCCAAGTAATTGGAGATGGGGGTAAGCCGGTCCATAGGCATGTCGATCAATTAAAGCGTAGATCTAGGGTTTCGTCTGCTCTTACTGGTCCAGAGTCTGAGGGTAATATAGTGTCAGTAGACAGCAATGACAGGGAAACATCTCAGGTTAAGATTCTGCCCGACCAGTCACAGGCAGAGCCACCTAAGGAATCTTCTACTGCAGATTCTGAGTCGGAGTCTGAACCCTGTGAACTTTCTCCACAGCCATCAACACCGCGCCCGGGGTCTCGGCCGATTAGGAAATGTAGGCTACAAAATCCAATTTATAAGTATTGAGATAATGTTTGTGTGTTATTTTAATTATTATTTATTAATGTGATTTAGTTAAGTTTAGTATTAAGTTATTAGAATGTAAGTATATATTTATGTATGTGTTAAAATAAGTTTGGAGGATTGTGATGTATTAATATATTATTATATGTAGGTAGGCAGTTTTATAATAAAACAATATGCGCGAGACACGTTGTTTACTTGCTCCCGTGTTAAATACATTATAGTAACCACTGAACAAGTCGTGTGATTTTTGTTAGTTACAGTAAAAACTATTGACGCAAATCAATCTGAGGAAGCAAGAGGTAAAATCGAGAGGGTTTAAATCGAGAGACGATGAGTTGTGGTCTCGGAAAATTAAGAGATGCGATGTGGCATCGGAATATTGAGATACGCAGTGTAGTCGGACAATTGAGGTGTGATGTGGTCAGAAAATTGAGAGACGCGATTTAGTCGGAAAATTAAGAGACGATAGGGTATCACAAAATTCGGAGATGATGAGGTGTCTAAAAATTGATAGATATGGTCTTATTAGAAAATTGCGAGACGCGATTTAGTCGGAAAATTGAGAGATGATGGGGTGTCACAAAATTTAGAGATGATGAGGTGTCTAAAAATTAGAGATATGGTGTAATTAGAAAATTGAGAGACGATGGGGTGTCACAAAATTCAGAGATGATGAGGTGTCTAAAAATTAAAGATATGGTGTTATTAGAAAATGGAGAGATGCGATTTAATTGTATTTTAAAATCTTACATTAAAGTAAGCGAGAAAAATATAAGTTATCGTTTTTAAGATCATAGCTACCACAGTCTTCTTTGCTCTAGATAATGAATTCGGTATTAATAACGATTCGTAAACGTCCTCTAGGCACTGGCTTGCTCGGTGATGGCCGTGGCGATGTCGAGGGTCGAGGACGTCTGCCGGTGGTGCTCGATCACCTTGGACGAGATCCTCGAAAGCGGGGACCAGCTGTACCAGGACAGTTACTTACACTTCCGGCCTGAGACCAAGATATTGACGATGGAGCAGGTGAGGAATTCAATATTGTTTTCATGTGGATGGTCTAGATATACTCTGACTTCTAGTTCTTGATTTTGGAATAGGAACTCCCCCGACCCCTTCATTATTCATGGGGTGATATTTAAATCTTTAAATAAATATACTGTGACAATTGACACAGCGTCATCTAGTCCCAAACTAAGTTACATAGTACTTTAACATACTTTTAC
Organism: Malacosoma neustria; assembly: GCA_963693495.1. Taxonomy (NCBI): domain Eukaryota; kingdom Metazoa; phylum Arthropoda; class Insecta; order Lepidoptera; family Lasiocampidae; genus Malacosoma; species Malacosoma neustria. The sequence continues at coordinate 3,172,889 of OY856399.1, read as the reverse complement.
ATAGTGTTATGGGTACTAATCAACTGATACACTACTGTTATTATGTTTTGGTTATACAAAGTAAGTAAGACTAAACCCTGTGTCCGGGTTAGGCTTGTCGTAAAAGGCGACAAAACAACCCTAGCTTCGTGATAGGGCCACATGCTCGTCTGGATGGCGACCAACTGTGATCTATAACTATGCCGCCATAATAACTTTGTATAGGGACAGCAGCGTGTTTGCGGTGCCCCTAACGTCGCAAACAATCATAGGAGACCGTAATTGCTTACTGTTAAGTGGGCCGTTAGCCCTTTATCTGGTGCTCCTCAGCAATAAAAAAAAGCATCCAGATTTGCGGCGGAAACGAACCCATTACTCATCCATATATTCCAACGTGTAGAAGTCCTTCACAACTATTTCAACCTTCATTCTGTTTTAGGTTTTACGTAAATTCTACACACCCGGCAACTGTGTGTGCCGTGTTATTGTATATGAGGCGAGGCAAAAGGGATCTGTCAACACTGATTTGGAACAACAGGTAACTGAATACAGAAGAAAATGTATATATAGTTTAAATGTATATATAGCTGGAGAATTTGTTTCGTTGTTTTTATTATTGTTTTGGAATAGTAGATAGGCTCACGTAATAGTATTCAGTAACCGTCGCGTGTAGATATATGCGACGTCAGGCTGTGCAAACACGCTGCCGTCTACCTAGTAGAACTGGAACTTATGTTGGTTTGATCGGATCGGATTGGGGCGCTACCACCTAGCTAGGTTGTTGTGTCGCCTTTTTTGTATCATTAAAGTCACTGATCAATGAGAAACGGATAGGTCGATATCATGGGATTTGAACTTTGTACTATATTTGGTGTTTATAATATGTTTAACAAAGAATAAACATACGTTCACGCGTGGTGCTTTTTTTTTTATAAAAAATGGGCCACTTAGTCTGCTGGCGCGGTCAGTATTTTTAGCTATTTTTATTTTTAGGTTATTATGGGCTGTTGTTGTTATTAGTAAGTAAACGAGCCTCTCTAACTTGAAATGAAAATACGAGTGAATGCGCAGTTGTCATTTTTTGGGTCTGTAGGCACGCTTTTGCGTGCCGCCCGCACGTCTGCGTCGTAATAATATGATTCGTAATAATTATGAGCGCGAGTGTGCACATGTGCAAGTCTCCCCACTACTTTCGCCCAGCGCTCAAAACTCGTGACGGTACGTATATGCGATATTAGACTCCAGTGCGCTTAATTTATATCCTGTTTTTATCAGATGTCGCAGTTCTTCCGCGAGGAGAAGTCTGGCGTATTTGTGGCCGGAAGCGGTGAATTCGCGGTGGCGCTTTTCCGCACCCCAAGAGGTATGTTTAAATGTTCCTCAATTAATCCACACTTATTAAAATAAAATGATAGAGGTCTGCAATAGTGCGCGTGCACACGGCAAAAGTACTGTATAGTGTATAGAATTAAATTAAATTTTCTATGTTTTATTTCTTAGACACTTGGTCGTTATCTAAAAAAAATATTGCGATATTTTCATATAATATAATCATGTTTTTAATCATGTGTTCCATGTTGATCTGTGTACTGTGAAAACTTGTAACTATATTTATAGAAGTCTCTCAGACGTTCATGAATCTACAAAGTGTATAATAGTATGAAACATAATTTGAAAACTATTGGACGATGTAAAATGATAGTGTTGCCATCTATTATCAAATGATACAAAACTATTTTAAGTGCATTTATAAATTTGAGGATAATTATCTTTTACAAACAAAAAGTTGTGGCATGCGAGACGAAACTGTTGACCGATTCTGTAAGAACTTGAAATTCTACGCTGGAGTATTTGAAAACGAATTTTTTTTAAATGGTATATAATAAATCGGGAGGCTTCGGCGTTAATAGGTTAATAAATAAATATATGACAATTCACAGAACGCCATCTAGTAAGAAACATTGCGCTCGTTTTGTGTAGTTACAATTAGATGGCATTTTGTGAATTATCGCAGGTGTATTTAAAAATTGTTTTAATGATTTTTAATTGTGTCAGGATATTACATGTTCGACCCGGCGGATAGGGACCGTTATGGCAGAGCGGTTGCGCCACCCTGTCGGGGACGGGCGAAGGCTTGCTTCAGTCAGTACCCGAATGTGAGTCTGATTTTCACATCCTCGCGTAATATAGATGATTTTTTTAAAGTGAAACATCTGTAGCACCGTTGTGATTTGAAAATTCCATGAATTGGAAAGGCCACACTAAAAAGAGACAAACATTTTCATAAATAGGATTTAACCTGCGAGAGAATGAAATGAAATACAATAATTGAACGGTGTTTTCTGTAATCTTCATCCCCTCTTTATTCCGGATTTCGTAGCTTTTACACACTAATAGTGGCTGTACACACTCGTCGAGACACCCCGAGACAGACCGAGAGCGAGTGTGTACATGGTGCTCTCGTCTTGTTTCGCTCTCTCGCGTCTCGCCTCGCTTATCCTCGGTCGCTTGTCGGTTTTTTGCGCCCGAGTCAAAGGACCTTGTGGGGTCTCACGAAGCAAACGAGAGCTATCCTGTACACACTCGTTTATTCAGTTGCCCGCTGACTATATTTACAGTTTTAAGTATATATTTACCTGTTTCTATTGCGGTGCATAGTAACCATTCACCATCTTCTTACTTCGCCTTGGACTAAGTATTTTCTTTTTGTAGTAAATTTGCATATAATTATAATAGCTCACAACACAAAGATAAACAGCAGCAGCAAGTTCTACGTCCATTACTGCGGTAATCTTCAGTACAAATGAAAAATGAGTGTGTACAGGGATGCTCTCGTTGAGGGTCATATCGGCCGAGACTCTCGGAGAGATATTTTCGGCGAGTGTGTACAGCCGCCATAATACTTCGCACGCTTAATCATAAACTGACCGATTACGATTTAGGTCTAAAGTGAGATAATATAACGGGCAGCATTTTATCGACGCCCTCTATCGGCCAAACTAAGATTTATTTCGATATCTCTTTCTCGCACTGAGGTACCGCTATTTAGTTATAAGTCAATATATGGGATAAGTCGTAAATGACAAAACGTTTTCGCGATTTCCCAAAAAACAGGTTTTTTGAGTTAGGTCAGTTTATGAATAAGCGTGCGATATGTTATATAATAATTTACATTAAGATATAAAATTTAGAGCTTGGTAAAAATATTATAAAATAATAAACCTTATAATTTACTCTTGATACTTTGCTACTTATCTAAAGTTTCACTTCAGCCGCATGGTATTATATGTTTTTCCCTTAAGATCATTTTCAGATTTCATTTCAAAGATATTTACAGAGATCTAGTTTGGATGTAGTGGAAAAGAAGAAGCCTGAAGCGGATTCCGGACACGGAAGCCCGGGCGCCAAGCCCGTCTGGATGGCGACCACCTTTGGTCTTAAGTGTGCCATCATAATAACTTTGTGTTGTGTTCCGCCATAAGTGACCCAAGTTACTGTATCCTTATTACGCTGGACAGCAGCGTGTTCGCGATACCACTGGCGTTGCACAAACACCATAGGCGACGGTAACTGCTAAATTATAAGTGGGCCGTCAGCCCATTTATTCAAAGAGCCATTTTTGTAACATATGTCGTGCTTTATATATGCTGTAATAAGTAATATTTAGTGCCTGGACTAAAATTTTGCGGAAGAGCCGTATCCGAGGTGTCAAAGAGCCGAATACGGCTCGCAAGCCGCTGCCACTGGCCTAGAGGTGATTTGCAATATACCTTTTACTCTTATTCAATTTGAATTGGTAGGTTACACTGAACAATTGTTTAAGAATGCAGATTTCATCGCGATTTTTTTCCTTCAGCTTCGGTACTACGCGTTGCCATCGTAGGATTCGAACTCATGACCTAGGTGGTTCTCCGAGTACAACATTGCTATCAAATGCCTGAAATGCCGAGTTTTCTTTTTATATTAAAATAATAATAATAATAAATAAAAATTTATACAAAAGTAAATTATATTAGGTATCAACATTGGCCGAGAAATTAGGAGCCAATATCCCACCCGTCATCAAGTTGGTGAAAGAGAGTGCCGATAAAGAGGAAGCGGATAAAGAGGTATGCAATCTTCTACTTCTACTGTGATCGTCTTGTCGACGAGCCCATACTCAAAGACGGGCTAGACACGCTTGGCCTGCGGAGAGATTGCGTCTCTTTGCGTATTCTACCGTTTAAAATGAGGAGTGTTCTGAGGATCTGTTTAGAATGGAGCCCTCATCTTTCTACCACCTTACTGTCCATCATCAGCTGGATGTTCATCTCCATTTCCTAGAATCTCTTATTTGCTGTAAGAAACTGTTCTTAAGAACGTATTCTCTGCATTTAGAATGAGCTTCCGGCTGAGGTTTTCTCACCGCAGTACGATATGGGGTTTAAAAAAGGTGTTATAAAATTTCACTGAGGCCGACAGCGTGATGGTAATGCCTCTGGTGTTGCAAATATCCATAGGTTTTTTTATCCATGCAGGGGCGGAGAAGGAATACAGACCTCTGCGGCCGGGGTCGGCTTGTCGTAAAAGGTGACAAAACAACCCACCCTAGCTACGTGGTTAGGCCTCAAGCCCGTCTGGATGGTGACCACCTTTTATCTTAAGTATGCCGCCATGATAACTTTGTGTTGTGTTCCAGCATTAGTGACCCAAGTCCCTGTACTGCAGCGTGTTCGCGATGCCACTGGCGTTACAAACACCCATAGGCGACGGTAACTGCCAAACTCTAAGCGGACTGTCAGCCTGTTTGCTGTCCTACAGCAATAAAAAAAGGGGGCTGTGACCTCCTGCTACCAGATGGGCTGTTTGCCTGTCCACTGAATCCTAGCTATAAAAAAGCGTCCCCTACCGGTGCGTTAGAAGATTGCACTTTGGAACTCATGATATGCTGTTAAGGCTTCAAGACAAAAAAAAATTCTTGAATACCCTCTATGCATTTTTTTTTTTCTTTATGAGAGTATAATAAATAATAGTGATAAATCGTTCCATAGCCAAGCATGCGTCTCTACATTACTAAGTAAATAGCTATACTGTGAATATTATTTAGTACCAAGGCAACCAGTAGTATTGTCATGGATACGAGACAACTGATCTATTACTAATATACTGTTTTGTTGTAAATAAATACATATTATACACTCAGGCTAGGGATGGAATCCAACATCTTCCAACGTCTGAAGGCCATTACTCCACCGAGGTCGTTACTCCGTGCCATATATGCTGGTGACCTTGGTTTCCTCACTTTTAATCGAGTTGCCTTTAGTATATGGCATAATAGGTATAGACTCTAAACGCTGGCTTAACTTCGTAAAGACTCACTACCCAGGGATGCTAAAGACCATGCGAAATGGAGAAGAAAAAGTCGGAAAGCGGACCCCGGATATCGAAGCGAAAGTTTAGGTTGCAACCGGGATTTAACGCTAGCATGATGATGACGATAGGTACCAACTTTTGGTTCTAATTTTCACGAAGTGGAATGAAATAGAATTTCATTATATACCACGCAAATTAAGAATATGATATCACATGGTGTGCCTTGTGTGACTGGCGATCTTGATATCTTGTATGCAGCTTACCAATAATAATTATCCAACAGGTGCACTTTGAGGAGCCCGCTACCTTCGCCATATACGGAATGGACGTGGCCTTGACCAGTCCTCAATAAAAGAAATAACAGGAACCGGCACTTATTATTGCTCTACCTAGGGTTGCCAACCGTCCTGTTTTCCCAGGATATGTCCTAGTTTTTGTGGTGTCCTGGTATGTCCTGGATAGTTTTTAAGTAGCATCCTGTTTTTTAATATTCAAATACTTATTATTAAATAATATTTGTACCTCTGTGGCAGGGGTCGACCTATTATAAAAGGCGACATAACGACTCTGACTACGTCGTAGGGTCACAAGCGCCTCTGGATGGCTACTATCCTTGGTTTATAAGTATGCCGCCATAATAATCTTATGTATGTCTATGGGACAGCAGCGTGTTCACGGTGCCCCTAGCGTCGCAAACATACATAGACGATAGTAACTGCTTACTATTAAGTGGGCCGTCTGCTGTTCCGCAGCAGTAAAAAAAACTAATTCTAACTAAATCTACTTTCACTACGAATTAATATAAGTATTGCAACTCTATTACTGCGTCCTGTTTCTAAACTAAATTGTCCTGGTTTTTTCAACATCATATTCTAGTTTTTTAAATTTGGGGTTGGCAACCCTAGCTTTACCGAACAAAGATTAATTAACAGTCTCTAGGACGTTGAATAAAAGTACATATATCTTGGATTCAGAGGAAGGAAAAAGGATAGTAATAGATAGCTTTTATTTCTGATCGAGACTACATACTAAATTAATTAATAAATGATATAATTTGACATGAATAGTATGTCCATTTGCTATATATAATATTATTTGGCATAAATGTTATACAACTTTTTACTTAACACATGGATGAGAAATATTAATTTTCAATCCATTATTGCGAATTGATTTTAATTTACTCGAATGTCCTCTACGATATGAAGCTTCGCTTCTCTCTGTTTTTTGTGATTATATTGTGTGTGTAAAGATTGAAATGTCGCGAGATTATGTGAATTGTTAAAACAACACTAGGGTATGTTAGTTTTCGCGAAGTTTCGTTAATACGTAATACAGATAAGTGTGCAAAACATAGTGTGCAAACATTATGATTGTAACGTTTCTCAATAGCTATCGATAATTACAGTAAAAATTTTTGTATTTACTTGTATATATAGTCGTATATAGTATATACTTATATGAAATGTTTAAAATTTTTGTATATGCATGGAATTGTTTTTTTGAATAAATGATAAATTTTAATATATTGTATATTTTTTTGTTTTTTGGAATGATCAGTCTTGCTCATGAAATAGAAGTACTGGGCGACTTCGTGAGGTCATGCAATGATAGCATGCTTGAAGCACCTCCTGAAATATGATCTTGGCTCAACTGCTGTTGGGGAGAAAACATCATCATCCCGGTTGCAACCCAAACTTTTGCTCCGGTGTGCGGGGTCTGCTTTTCGACTTCTTCGAACGGTCGGTCTTCGGCATCCCTGGTAGTGGATTGCGCGCATTTCACACACATCACTTTTTCCGACGTTAAGCCAGCACTTGGCACTGGATCTACTCCACAAAAGACAGTAATGTAACGAGTTGTGTAGTGCAACGTCTTTCACACGCTTGTGGGTGTTACAACTACGATTCCATACCGGGTATGGGTCTTCTTCTTCCTCCTGCCCATATCGCAAATTATCTGCGGTCGGTTCAATATGTTCTCTCCTTTCACTCTCCTCTGTTAGCTGGCATCTCAACATTCACACTGTTTTGATGTGAAACATCTATAGCCGCACGTAAAACCGATTTCTGGCGTGACGACGCATGCCGCATACCGCTATATGATGGTATATATATACAGTCTATATGCAGTAGTGTGTACGGTGTGGCGGCGCAATCGACTGTGCGATTCTCTCCCACTCGATCCGGCGTTATTTGTATTTAATGAAAATAAATGTTTATTCAATAAATAGTCATCGTTATCTGGAAAAAAAATCGTAATATTTTATCATTATGACATATTTAGTTCCTATCACAATCTGTTCTTTTCTGCATATTACTTTTACAAAATAATGTAGATAAATAATTTACATTTCTGAATATAAATACTGCCATCTAGAATGTACAAGAACAACTACGTTCACGTATTAAAAACCATAGAAGTTCGTTTGAATATTTGTTTAATTAGTATTGCTAGTGAATCATAGATGTCGCTGTTAATTTACAAGTGTAGAGTTTTAAGGTATGGTGGTTAACCATAATTATGAATTATAGTTGATAAAATTAAAAAGTTAAAAATAAATTATAGTTAAAAAAAAACTAAAGTAACACGCTTTTATAATGTTTTTTTTTTCAATATGATATGTTACAATACACAATTCATTTTTTCCTTGGCCTACCTCTTCTGTAATTTTTCTTGTTACATGACATTCGTACCTATTATATGGCCTTACCTCGCTAGTCTGTTACTTTTAAGTTTTTCAACGAACAGTAGTACTTCATAATTCCTCAAATACATTCGTTTCTAATTTTATCCATTTTCGTAACTCCGCACATCTATCTCAGCATACGCATTCCCGCAGCATGTGCCCTTTGATTTCTCCCCTTTGTGGCCCAGCATTCCAATCCAAACAAAACGACAGGCCTTATTACGGACTTGTAAATTTTACCTTTGAGTTTTTGGAGGTACAGGTGTTCCTGGCCTCCGATAGGTTTGTTGGTCAGGCACAATTCTCCTTCGGAGAGCTTCTTGGTAGTGTATTGTGCGTAGTAAAACTTAGTTCCAGGATTCCATGATTTATTGAAAAAAAATGTAAAAAAATATATTTGTGATGATGGTCTATGAATAGATGCTATGTTACCACCATGCAATGCAAATGTGTCAGTGAGATGAAAGATATCGTGATAAGATGAGAAGCATATCATGTCGCACACCGTAAATACAAAAGGTTATCGAACGCCGCCGGGTCATCAACACCCACCGCGTCGCAGATCCCCGACGCATCCGCTCTGCGCGGAACGGCGAGATCCCTCGCGCATCCCCCCGCCGGATCCATCCTCAACGAAACGGCCCAGACCCTTGCAACTCTCGTGAGCCTATTTGCGACCACGTCGGAATCCCCGGCGTCCTCTCCCGCGATCGAAAAGTACCCCAAGGCCCCAATTAAATCGCGCGTCCCGACTTCGACACTATTCCGGTCGGGATGGGTCGTTGCCTGTCTGCTCTACGGCAATAAAAAATATTATTAATATTATGCCGCCGAAAGTTTTTTTATAACCAGAGTTGAGTAGACAGGCAGACGGCCCACCCTGGCAGATGGTCACCGTCGCCTATGGACGTTTGCAGCACCAGAGGCGTTACCAATGCGCTGCCGGGCTCGAAGAAATTTTATAACGCCTTTTTTGAAGAACCCCATATCACACCGCGCTGAGAAAACCTCAGCCGGAAGCTCTTCCACATCCTAAGAGTACGCAACATGAACGTTCTTGAGAACCGTTTCGTACAAGAAAGAAGGTGCTCCAAGAAATGGGGATGAACACCCAGCCGATGCGCGATGGCGGGCAGTGCGGTGGTAGAAAGACGACGAGGGCACTATTTAGAACAGCTCCTCAGAATACTCCCCGTTGTACAGACGGTAGAATACATAGAGTCGCAGTCTCTCCAAAGTCCAAGCATGTCTAGACCGTCTGTGAGTATGGGATCGTCGACAACACTAAATGCCCACCGTTGGATGGAGTCTACGGGATTGAGCTGGCAGGCGGGTGCTCCAGCCCATAATTAAGGTCTCTTCAAGTATAAATAATATTCCGTTAATTCCTTTTTTCATTACTATTACATACGTACTTAAAGACATCTAATAATAGCTTGGAAAACATGGACAAACCCGTATTGACGTAAGCAAATAAAAGACAAAGATTGCCAACCATTAAATGCGACGCTTCAGCCATAATATTTTTAAAGCTCGCAATTTTTCACTAAAGTAGGGCAATGGCTTTCGAACGTCGTTTGTGGGTCACTGTTCCATCCTGTGTTTGAATGTTTATGTATTTATTTCCGGAAAAAAAAATATAAGCATATCAGTTGTCTACTATCAACACACAAGCACTGTGCTATTACTTTGGGCCTTGATGGCGCGATATAAATTGTTGCATTATATTTATTTATAAAAAAACACAAATAAATTGAAATAAGTAGAATGACTAAATATTTTATTGCCTTTTATGATGCCTTAGTAATGAGTTGTAGCCTATTTCACTAGGGTCTAAGTAAAGAAGCGGCCGCCGCACTATTGCCGCAAGGGAGAGGGCCGCGTTCTGATCTGCGGCCCCCCTCAACTGTTGATTCAGAAGAGCGCCGAGGGACGAAATCCTGACCCCTGGCGCCAGCAATTTAGAAGGGGCCCGCCTTAAGACAAAGGGCGGGCTGGCGCCGGCCCGGGCCACGAGATCGGCAGGCCATATATCTGTGGGCCCGGGCGTAGGCGATAGGAGAACAGCGGGGTTTTTTAGTGGGTAGTCGGATGGTCGAACATCTTTCCCGGAGTCCCACATATCCCTCGGTCCCCCCGGGCCGGGTAACCCATCAAGAGAGGTTTTCCCCGAGACCAAAAAAAGGGTCTAAGTAAAGATCAATACAGACCTTAAAACTATTCTCGATTTTTAACAAATTTCGCAACTATCTGTATTCTAGTATTAATTAAATGATTTTAAAATAGTTTTTATCTTATTTATTGACCTTATTATTTATTATTGCAAAATAAATATTTATTACACTTATAATTGTGTGTTTATATAGGTTAATTCTATGAATTCCTAATAGATGGCGGTGTAAGGCGATTCACTGATACAACTCTAACTCTCTCTCTCTCTCTGGGGTCAGTCCCTCATAAGTGAAGATCAGCACCAAGGTTGCATTTGGAGCGAATGATTTGTCTGCACCGATTTTTGTCCAGCGAGTCTTCTACGACCGTGTAGAATTTGGATGACGACGAGTCTTCCGCTTGAACGGTCCATCTTGTTGATGAACGACCGCGAGATCTTTTACCTTCGGTGTTCCCGAACACACTCAGTTTTTCCAAATTCTCGTCGTCTCTGGGCATTTTGTGGCATAAATAACAAAGAACGCGTCGTTGACATATGGTGATAAGTGAGATTTTATTCGAAGTTGGGTTAGGATCGATGCATTGTAAGGTACCTGGTAGCTCGGTGGTATTGCACTCAGAGACTAAGTAAGAGGTCTCGGGTTCGGATTCCATGGTGGCATGTACCGCTTCGGCATTTTTTCCCCATGAATAGGTCCAGGGGCGAGGGACTTGGGGAAGTTCCCGCCCCCTATTCGATGGACCTGAGGTGGAAGCGCGCGCGGGTGTCGGGGCGCGCCTCTGAGGCGATGCACGGGGTAGTTAAACACCTCACTACCCCGTGCAGGAGACGAGGCCCGGACAAACCGGGCCAGCACTAGTGTGGGGCTGCGGAAGAATTTGGACGTGTGAGGAGACACCGGAGTGGTGGTTTTAGCCGGTAAGAGTCCGGCACGCCCCTCCGTCTTTCCCCAGGCGGAGGTAGTCCATGAGGATTTCCCCACCCCGTAAAAAAAAAGGATCGGTGCATTGTTGGCAAGGTACCATCTCCGCCTTTCGCTAGCCTTGAATCGTCTCCGCCGTTCCCAGGCATTGTTTTGTTTTGCAGTCCAAGTAACAAGTAACATCTTTTGACATATTAACATCAGGTAGGTGCGTATTATAGCCATGTACAGACGACGAAGGAAAACATCGTATGGAAATCTGAATGTCGAGGTCACCGGTATGTGTCCATAGTCCGCCTTGAACAAGCATGGCGTGTATACTATCCGTTACCTCAACCGGGGATCCGACCGCAGTAGTACCGCTATTTGCAGTTATTATATCTCTCGATACAGCACGGCCCTTATGTGTGGAAATATTCCATATCTTTAGAGTTATTCTTAGAATAAGTTTAAGTTCAGTTCAATCGAGTGGGTTGTGACGTAGAAGGTCGATTAGTAATTTAATCTGTTTTAACTGTTTTGTTTAGTTAGGTGGTAGATCCAAACGTAACGCAATTTGGTTACGCTTGGGTGTTTGGTTGAGGGGGGTCTTGTAAGACATTATTCGTTATAATGGCGGAAGGCGTTTTTACAACCTGAAATCTATATATAAACTTAAAGATTTTTGAAGTGAAAACTTCTTTAGCGGCGTTGTGCGCTTTTTTTGTAATGGGTAAAATATGTTAATCTTGCGTCAGGTCACGAGTCCTGATCGAAAATTCGTAAGATTCGTAAGACGGAGTTTTGCTCCAGTAATACCAACGTTATTTATTATAACTTAAAGTTTATTTTATTAATGTAACTTTTAAATGATTGCATTGCATTACTATCTATTCGAATTGTGACTTTATTACAATGAAAAACAGTTGAGTTTTTAGAGTGAAAACTTCTTTAGGCGCGTTGAACACTTTTTGGGTGAACAATTTTTGATTTGTAAAGAAGTGTTAATGACCAATTTAAACTTTAATCCTTGATCATAAACACTTCTTTATAAACCGAAAATAATAATCTAATAGCTCAACCATACAATTCACAAGTTACTTAGTTTTCCCCGCCCCGCATGTTTTTTAAGATAAAAGTCACTTTAATCATTAATTTTTACAATGGCCTATTATTCATTACCATGTATAATTTAAAATCACATACATGTATGATAAATTTGAGAATGTTTTTTTCTTATCTCCACTGATATACTGATACGTGTTGTAAGATTTATGAATATTTGAGAAACTACTATGAATATAGTAATGAATTTTCACGGCTGCTATAAGCTAACTTCATCATGTCACTTTTTGGCTGTCGGTGCGCGCGCGCATCCCAAAAGTATTACTCTCATATTTTTTTCCAAAGGCGCCAGAAGAAATGTAACTTCAAAAAGGTGGTGGTAGATCCAAGATCGGGGATATCTTATATCTTTAAACGAGCAATTCTTGTATATATATATATATATTATATATATATATATATATATATATATATATATATATATATATATATATATATATATATATATATACCTAGTCAGGTCATAAATTCTGTCACATGTTTAATGTAAAATAATTGTAACAAGTTTATTAATTATGTAACCATTCATATACCAAAATGAACTTAACAAAACATAGATTCTTATGACATTAAAGTTTATTCAAAATGACCTCCGTGATTTTGAATACAAGCCTTCAATCTGCGCGGCCAGTTGTCTATCGCAGCACGAACGAGGTCCATGTCAATATCGGCGGCTGCCTTAATCAAGGATGTCTTGAGTGACTCCAAATTGGGATGAGGCTTTGAGCACGCCTTTTCCTCCAAGTGTTGCCATATCTTGTAATCTAACGGATTCAAATCTGGACTGGAGGAGGGCCAGTCTTCGTGCCGGATGAAGTCGATTTCACGCGCCGCCAGCCAGTCTTGTGTGCTCTTCGCTCTATGAGCTGGCGCCGAATCTTGTTGGAATACCCAGTGCCTGTTATTGAACATGGTGTGAGAAACAGGTTCCACAAGGTTCGTCAGGACTGTATTTTGATACACAACATTCGTTTTTACACCTTTCTCACAAAAAAGTACCTCTGTTAAGCCCCAATAAGAAACTCCCAACCATATCATGAGCGAGGATGGAAAATGACCTCGTTGGACACGCGGAATACGGTTGCTCGCTTCTTCACTACTGTGTGCGTACACCTTATCATTTTGTTTGTTGTAGCTCTCTTCTACGGTAAACATTTTTTCATCCGAAAAAAGAATTTCCCGATATTTTTTTCCCGCGTACCGCTTCAACAAAGCGCGGCATCTCTTCAGTCTCAGGTCCATTAGACGAGCATTCAAACGATGTCCTGTTTTTCTTCGATATGCCCGAAGCCCTAAGTCTTCATTTAACACCCTTTTCACCGTGGTTCTGCTTAACCCCATCTGAAGGGCCAACAGTTTCTGCTTACGTTTGGGATTTTTTGAATTCGTGGCTTCACAGCTTTTATCACTGCTGGAGTCCTAACAGACCGAGGGCGACCACTTCTTGACCTGTCATCTACACTAGAGTCTTCATTGTATCGTTTGATGGTACGATAAACGAATCTTTTGGTAATATTCAAATTTTTCAGTATGTTAAAAATTTGAATTGGCACGTAACCGCAACGATGCAACGCAATAACTGCAACACGGTCTTCTTTAAGCGTCCACTCCATATTTAAAAATGAGTAAAATTCTAAAAGTTATACATTTTTATTTTCATGAACAATTCGAAATTCTAATTCAATAAACTTTTTTGTGGCCAGCATTCTAAAAGAAAAGTTTTTACTGTGTGACAATACTTATGACCTGACTAGGTATATATATATATATATATATATATATATATATATATATATATATATATATATATATATATATATATATATATATATATATATATATATATATATATATATATATATATATATATATATATATATATATATATCGGCTACAACAATTTTCATGAAATTTAGTATACGGGGGGTTTCGGGGGCGATAAATCGATCTAGCTAGGAATCATTTCTAGAAATTGTCAAAAGGTGGCGTATGAGTAGTCCCAATTTAAACTGAAAAATGACTCTTCCTGACATCTATCGGCGAATAAAAATACTATTTTTTTAATTGCTTTAACGACACAACAACACTAAAGCTATTCCAGCAGATGGCGTTGTTAAGTAACACGAAGTCAATGAGTGTTTGCTTTGAGGTTAGACTAAGAAAATCAATTGTTAATTTCCAAAAAAACACAATTTATAAAAAAAAATACCGAACAAAGCTCGGTCATCCGGATATTGATCTTTATGTGATAAAGAGATAGGGTTGTTTTTGATGATCCAATAAGCTTTTTAAGCATACGAAGATCTGTTAAGTATTATCAAATCATATCGTTGCCGACTTCCGTGCCACAAGATCTAACACACGTTGAAACTTTATGTCTGGGTCTTTGTGTATAATATTTACCTCTACGTGGTAGAGTACTGACTCCCACAACCTGAGTCGACCTTTATAAGGCAGCTAAACAACCCTAGCTAGGTCAAAACCCCACATCCGTTTACCTTGATCTCTACATACCGCCATAAAACATGTTATGTTCTAGTTCAAATTTTAAACAAACGTTAAATTAACTCATTGAGAAATGTCATTATATTATTACGGAATTTAAAAATAGGTATACTAATTTTATTTTTTGACTTATTATCATCATGACTTGATGACATGTATTTTCATTAATTTATAGGTATTGAAATTTTATATTTTTACTAATAAGCTTATCGAATTTGAATTTTATTTTTACTCTTTACTATAGGGGAGCAGTAGTTAAATATTTCAATTATTTTGCATGCTGTTTGTGGCATAACATGTCTACTTGTTGTTGCAAAATCTCCACGTATAATTTAAAAAATATATATATGTATGTGTGTGATTATTGTACCTATTGTGAACTTGTAACACAACATGTTATAGCAAATATATATATCTTATCTTATCTTATAAAAATTGACAATTTTTATTATAATCAAAAAATTCATTAATTGAGTAAAAACAATTGCTCAACAGCCAGTCATGCAACTTTTAAATAATCCAATGGGCAATTCTTTAAAACTTGCTGGAATTTCAATGGATCATTAAAAATGTTGTAAATACCATAAAATGAGCATTAATTGATCTCTGTAGTGTAAGATATTTTTCATCATCACCATCACCATCTGAAGACGTGGCATTGTAAGAGCAGTAGACATAAATAAATAATCGCATTTTGTTATTTCGTATACTTTTAGCAGCCCCGGAGGGAATACTCTAGTTTATATAAATATGAAAACTGTGTTGGATAATATCACAATTATTTTCCTGTAGCAATGCAAAAGTCATCCTGGCGGGCTTGTAGCCTTGTCTTGTTTTGTTGCCGTTTACAACAGGCCGACCCTGGCCGCAGGGATCAATGATCTCACTACGCTCCTGCACTGAGAATATTTGCACCTGTAATTTAACAAATACAGGTGTAAATCTATTTGAATACTTCACTCTGATATACGTACGTATATCAGAGTACATAAACTGCACTACGTACATACGTACGTACGTATATAAACTGCAACAGTATATTTTTAGCTGTCTGACACCTGTTTTAATAAGTTTAACGATCTGTATTTAACAAAAACATCGTCCACTTATAGAACAATGACATTAACATTCTCGTCAGTAATTTTATTCTTAAGAATTATTTTTACTTTTTTATTAATTAGGAGGGGCGTTCAATAAATAAAAAAATTACTGGCAGACATAGTTCAGACATTAGATATAATAATAATAAAAAAACCAATCAATTCTTTTTTGTTTTTTAAAAATAGAAAAAATGTTCATAAAAATGGATAAATTGAAGTTGGCGCGATAATAAAATCTCCGCTTGAAAATTTTTACTACTGAGCTGGTAAATCAAGACTTGAGAGCAACATTTGTGCTCCTCCATATTCTATGGTTGCGTTTTGGTGTCCTGAGTTCAAGCGAGGAAGAACTTCCATTAACGACGCCCCCGCGCGGGACGCCCTACATCGGTAGTGACTGAACAAATAATTTAAAAATTTGAATACATCGTCTTAGCGAATCGTCGTGTTACTATTTGTTTTATAGCAGAAGAAATAGGAAGTGTCTAGTTCTATAGGAAGTGTCCAGTATGTACACAACCATCTGGGCATGAAATAAGAGTCAGCGGTCTGGGTGCCCAGAATGCTTTCTGACGCGCAGTAACAAACGAGACTGAGACAAGATCTTGACAATTTTTTGGCTCGATTCATAACTATGGATGAAACATGGCTTCACCATTACGCCCCGGAAACGAAAAAGCAGTCCATGACTTGGAAGAGACCGTTATCTCCAACTCCGAAGAAATTTAAGGCGATTCCATCCACCGGTACGATCATGGCCTGTTTTCTTCTGGGACAACCAAGGGGTGGTAATGATTGAATACCTTAATCATAGAGCCACTATTACGTGGACTTTGTAGACAGGACAAATAACAAAGTTGCATGAGGAAATACGCAAGCAACAGCGTGGCAAACTCGCTAAAGTTGTTTTGTTCCCTCGCGCAGAAGCCCCGAGTTGCGATGGTTGCCATTCAAGAAGCTGGCTTCGAATTGATGAACCTCTTCCATATTCACCAGAACTAACTCGTAGTGATTTCTACCTAGTATTCCCGCGGTTAATGGAACATCTCAAGGGGCCATAAATTTGAAGATAATGACACAGTAGTAGCCGCAGCAGTAGAATCCGTAATAAGGGCACGTGGAGGTAATACACCTTATTAAAACAAAAATAAACCCTTGCATAAAGTTTGTGTCTATTTTTAAAACCATTTTTTTAATTAAACCAATTTTTCTTAAATTTCTGTTTTTTCTTCAAAAAAGTCTTAAGGTCCTTTCCAGTACACAAACTTAAACTTAAGGATATGACCCTACGTTGTTTTAAAGTTCACGAACCAATCTAGAGGTTTCAATTTAAATCTGTATAGAAGAAAGTTTGCATACTTATTAAAAAAATCATTTCAAAGTAATCCTGAACTTTGATGCAGTTTATGAGTCCGTCAGTTTATATATATATAACATTGCTGGACAGCAGACAGGCTGACGGCCCGCTTAGAATTTAGCAGTTAACGTAGCCTATGAGTGTTTGTTCCTTCCTATACGGAGCTGAGATGTGGACGCTGAGGATGCAAGACCGTCGCAAGATTGACGCACTGGAAATGTAGTGTTGGAGACGCCTGCTCAGAATCCCGTGGACCGCGCACCGTACCAACGTTTCGATCCTGAAGGAACTTAACATCCAAGAGAGATTATCGTCGACTGTGCAAATACGAATCCTAAAGTTCTTCGGGCACATCACCCGTAACGAGGACGATGGAACGGCTGGTTGTGCGAGGGAAAGTCGAGGGCAAAAGATCTCGCGGGCGCTCTCCAACACGGTGGACAGACCTCATCAAATCTGTGACGCACTCCGGCATCAATGATTGCTCTCGCTCTGCCAGACATCGATGCGAATGGCGGCGCATCGCAAAAACAGCGGTGGTGCAGAAATTGACCGATTGATTGATTGACTGTCAAGAGTGTACGAATAAGAAGAATGAGTGTTTGTAACGCCAGTGGCATCACGAACACGCTGCTGTCCCATAAGGGTACAGGAACTTGGGTCACTAATGCCGGAACACAACACAAAGTTATTATGGCATGATGCTTAAGACCAAAGGTGGTCGCCATCCAGACGGGCTTGGGGCCCTACCACGTAGCTAAGGTGAGTTGTTTTATCGCCTTTTTACAACTTGATTATTAGAAAACCGCCTTTAAGAATATACCAATAATGTTTGTGTTGGTTTATATTATATACATTTATATTGGCAACACTGATTGTAACCATTCTCCTCTTCCAATCAAGATGGCGTAAGCAGTAAGCACTGTTGTGTTTTACTTATGTGATAATGTTAATATTAAAGAATAAAGATTAAAACCATAAACGGGCCTAATTATTTTAACAGTTTGTTTTACCAGCGTTGTTTTTTATTTATTTAACCTCTAATTCAAAATTAGTTGAAATAAATTTTGACCCCTATAAGTTGAAAACTAACTCGAATATTTTGGCGTCTCCTGTCATTAGCACAGATTACTGTGTCATTAGCGACTTACAGTAGTTCTACTGTACAACTATACTCATATTTTAACGAATGTTCGTAACTTGTAGATTTCGTGTAAACAAGAAACATTAATTGAACAAAAACATTATTTCAGGTAATTACTTGATACATTGAATGTAATGACGTCATCTTAATAACGTATGTCTGGGAGTTAATACACAAAACAGTTTCCTTGAAAATGATTTATTAATAGAGCTGAAGTACAAAGATATACTATGAATGACCTCGTTCTTTTCTCGGTAGAATATTCACTCACTTAAACTTGGGTAAAGTGGGATTTACAGTGCAATTCACTCGTCACCGACGATAATCGAGCCTTGAGCACCGAGACCACAGGACGTGAGGTTAGTCTACCCGCGACCACAAATACTCGTAGAACCAGCCCGCGGCTTCTTCAAGGCCCCAAGCCCGTTTGGCAATTACCCCTGATCTATTAGTATACAACCATAATAAAGTTGTTTTGTTCCGGCATAAGTGGACATAATGTAATATTAGAATTTTAATATATATATATATATATATATATATATATATATATATATATATATATATATATATATATATATATATATATATATATATATATATATATATATATATATATATATATATATATATATGAAATAGGAGTGTATGTTTGTAATATTAAAATAACCGCTTTTTACTAAGTGCATTCGGACGTATACACGCTACATATACCAAAACAACATTTTTTACAATTTTTGTCTATCTGTTTGTTCCGGCTAATCTCTGAAATGGCTGCACCGATTTTGACGGGACTTTCACTGACAAATAGCCGATGTAACAAGGAGTAACTTAGGCTACTTTAATTTTAGATCAAAAAATAGTTTTAGCTAAAAATTATCAGTTTCGGAAATTTTTGAGACCAGTTTAACTTAACCTCCGATTTATATCATCAACCATATGAAATAGGGTTCAGCTTAGGCTGAACTTTGTGGGTTCGAACGTACGTATTCCGGAGGCGCATGGCGTAACAGTTGCATTTCGATAATACTGACTGTTTGCATATTTGATTTATTTATATTTTAGGGTTTATAGGGTTTGTAATCCAAAATAAACCATAATTACGTTCACCCCTATTTTGCCACCTTCAAGTTTCATTTTAAGGGCAAAAAGTAGTTTAAGGACTTCTCCAAGGTCCGATCTATCTCTATACCAAAATTCTTTACAATTGGTTCAGTGGTTTAGGCGTGAAAACGTAACAGACAGTCAGAGTTACTTAAAAATTAGTATGGATTGTTTATTATATTGTAGAATAAAAAAAAAAGAAGTTCCCAGTTTATGGCAAGACAATTTATACCTTAATATTGGTAAGGATATAATCAGGGTCGTCCTTACCCGGGGGTTCAAGAGGTGCGGGTGCACCCGAGCGCCGAGCCACCAAGCCGAGCGCTAGAAATTTCGATATTTCATTAAACTCTAAATCATTCATATCAAAGTTATTGCACTGTTGTGTACACTTTGTTTACGTTAAATACACAAAATAAAAATATATGCATTAAATTAATTTATTAATATTACATATTGGTTGACAAGAGCGGGGGCGCAGGCCGACCACCTCTCACCCCGGCGTAGAAGATGCTGAAGACAGCGCTGACTATAAACAAGTAATTTAGAAAATTGCAGTTTTGGGCATATGCCTTAATAGACAAGTTACAAAATATTGACAAACTGGTTTTCAATATTAATCATTATGAGCGGAGAAAGTTGGCGGTGTTTACGTAATGGCGGCGAATAAGTGTCATTTTGTCGTAATTTGGGTTCAGCTCAAAAATCAACTTAATTTTATATTTAAATCTCAAGAATGTTAAATCACTGTTGTATCTCGCTATTTCATTATGAAGATGATGGATGGATAGATTTTACTGTTTGTTAACGCCGTTTGGCTATAATGGGTCTAGGTGAGGATGCTATATCCTATCTTTTTTCCTCTTACCTAAAATCCGCTCCCCGTCCTTTTCAAATGAAGTGCGACCGATTTAAATCTAATATATAAAATTCTCGTGTCACAGTTTTCGTTGCCATACTCCTCCGAAACGGCTTGACCGATTTTAATGAAATTTTTTGTGCTTATCCGGTATCTATGAGAATCGGCCAACATCTATTTTTCATCCCCCTAAATGTTAGGGGTGATCCACCCCCAAAATTTTTTTTTTAATTTTTTGACATTTTATTATTTATATGGCAGAACAACGTTTGCCGGGTCAGCTAGTTGCATTATAACGTCGATGGCTGAACGGTGATTGTCGGTTCCGTCTTATTTTTAATATAAACTGAATAATTTAGTAATAATCGGGTGTAAAATGCTGTAAAGGTGTGTTTCATTACTCCTACAAGTGGAACATCAGTGGGCCTACACGAAACTAAGGACGAGTAATGAGAATTGTGAGTACCCTTACATATTCATTTCCCTTCGATAGCTCTTCGCCTAGGAAGACCCTTACCAGCGCGAACACTGTTTATTTTTTTATTAATAGGCGTTTTATAAATGAAAATAGATTTATTAACAAGGATTAAAACGTTACATGACTGAATGAGCACACATTTTTGGGCACAGGCACGTACAAGAAAAGAGTGACAGATCTATTTGTCAAAAAATGGCATAGAGTAAAAAACTCTTTTTTAATATTAGTGCTGCGTTCGCTTCCAACACTGAGGAATAGCAGACAGTTACCGTCGCGTATAGATGTCTCCCACACCAAGGTCATTGGTAACTCGCTGTTGCTCGCGTAGGAGAACTGAAACGTAGGTCACTAATTCCGAAACACTACACAAGTTTGTTGGCTAGGGTTGTTTTATCGCCTTTTATGACAGATTCCACCGACAGTAAGTCTTCTTACACCGCGCCTGTATGAAGAAATAGAAGATTTCGAAAGAGTCTTAACCTTCAAAAAATTATACATTTATCGAGAATTCGCTTACATACTTTTACAGGTACATATTTTATCCGTACAGTGGCGGAGAAAGAATATTGACCACTGCGGCCGGGGTCGGCCTGTCGTAAAAGGCGACAAAACAACCCATCCTAGCTACGTGGTAGGGCCCCAAGCCCGTTTGGATGGCCACCACATTTGGTCTTAAGTACCCCATAATAACTTAGTGTTGTGTTTCGGAATTAGTGAACATTTCCTCTACCCATATGGGACAGGAGAGTGTTCGCGATGCGACGGTAACTGCTAAATTTTAAGTGGGCCGTCAGCTGCCTGCTGTCCTACAGCAATAAAAAAACATATCTCATCATCGTCTTTATCAAATAATAATAGAAGCCTAAACTCCTTCACACTCCCTCCCTCCTACAGCTCTCCTCCAGCCAGCCTCTAGAGAGATCGGACGTATACCCGGTGATTTTTATATGCTGGTTTCCGGTCACCGTTAGTACATGACAATTTTGCTGTAATACGCAAATTAACAAAAACTGAGACCTCTCAATTCGTCTGTAATGCCACTGAGGTACCAGGTAAATACTTTTTTAATATGTAGTTTATCAACTTCAATCCAAGGTTCAATTTGATAATTAAAAATGATTTATGAACGGAACCAAATTTCACAAATGCATTCTTTCCGTTCATTTTTTAAGGCCATACACTGCTTGCACTGCACCGCGAGGTCGACCATATTATTATACAACAATATAATATATTTTTGTATATTTTAAGTTAGTTTTAAGTACCTGTGCAGAGGCGGAGAAAGAATCTGCGGCCGGGGTCGGCCTGTCGTAAAAGCCGACAAAACAACCCACTCACTACGTGATAGGGCCCCAAGCCCGTTTGGATGGCCACCACCTTTGGTCTTAAGTATGCCGCCATAATAACCTTGTGTTGTGTTCCGGCATTAGTGACCCAAGTTCCTGCACCCTTATGGGACAGCAGCGTGTTCGCGATGCCACTGGCATAGCAAACACCAATAGGCGACCGTAACTGCTAAAGTCTAAGCGGGCCGTTAGCCTGTCTGCTGTCCTACAGCAATAAAAAAAACCTGTATGAAATAAAGAGTTTTTCATTCATTCATTAATGTATGGCATAGCTTGCTATATTTTTTTTTGTGGAGCAGACAGGCTGTTTAATGTATAGTAAATTGAAAAGCTTACGTTATGTATAAAGCATTTAGAATTTATTACTAAACACCATGTTATCACCTGCAGGAACACCAGCTATTGCTGAGGAATAAGCGGGCTGATGGTCCAGTAAATAGTAAGCAGTTACTCTCGCCTCCGATGTTAATATAATATAAAATATATAAATATGTAACATACTAGCTGACCCCGTAAACGTTGTTCTGCCTAAATAAAAAAAGTACCAAATGTCCTTCTCCAAGGTCCAGTCTATCTTTATATTTCTTCAAAATTGGTTTAGCGGCTTAGGCGTGAAAACGTAACAGACAGACAGAAGATTAATTATGGATAATATATAGTTCGCTCGGTAAAAGACGAATAGGACGACCAATCAAACGTTGGAGCGAGGACATTGTAGCTACAGCAGCAATCAAGCTATTGGCTGAGAAAAGTGGATGAAACTGGAGGAATCCTATACCCAAATAGGGGTTCCTATCCAAAAACAAGATTTAAGGCTGGAGGACAGCGGGATAACTTGGATAAGCTGATTGTGACGGGCATAGTGGAAGGAAAGCGACCCCGTGACCGATTACCTAGCCGCTGGTGTGACCAGGTAACTTCCCTCACTGGACTCCCAATAGCAACCGCTATTCAAAAAGCTGAGGACCGGACGAAGTGGAAACAGCTTACGAGACAGGCCACGACTGATTTTCAAGGACACGACCTTCAGCAATGAAGAATTCGACCAAGAAGACCCAAAAACAATCTGAAATAAATGATATATGCGGTATTTCGCTGTGTATAACATTCGTACACTTCCCTGCGTATGTATATTTGAAATATGTTTATTTGTTAGAAGAAATCGTCATATATTTAGAGTGTCGAAGAAGTGCACAAACACAATAGACGCGATGATAGCAAAATATGCATCCATAAAAGTAACATGAACTTAATGCAAAAAAGTTTACTATGTATTAGGTATAAAGGTCAAAAGGCTCCAGGTATTTTTTGTAAAGTACCAAAAAATCTAAATTTTAATTTATTTACAAAACATTTAAAGACATTTCCTGTTTCAAAATGTTATTATAAAATACAGGACTTCATGAATGATAAATTATGATATGATATTATCTTAATTTGGTGTTTTTGCAGTATGATGTTAATGTCACACAAATAGCATTAAAATATGCGGACATAATGATAAACGGTGGCATTTTGTGAATGTTTTGAATAATAGATAAAACACATTATAATAAACTGGGTATAACCTGTTCAATAGAAGTTGGCTGTGGTTTTCATTCGGTCTGTGATGCCTGCGCTTGAATATTGAAACAACCTCATCACTTGTTTATTAGAACTTGCAAATAATATTCACGACGAATAATGAAGACGAGGATTAATAATGACATTTACGATGACTTTTATTTTCGGCAAGATTATAATAGTCGTCATATTCTTAAAATAAAACCGGCATTTGCAACAACATTTTTATATTATTATTTAAGAACTGTGATTTAATTTATTTAAGGTCCATGTAATAATAAGTTCAATACTAAACTGTTGTCATCGTATAGCTTGCTTATCTGCCATGTATCAGTGCAATATTTAAACTGCAAGTAACAAATAGCTGCAAACACTTCCCTGTTTATATATGTTTGAAATATATTTATTTGTCAAAGGATATCGTCATGTATTTAAGACCGTCCGAAAAGTAAACGCAATAGATGCGATGACAGCAAAATATGCATTCATAAAAGCAACACAAATTTGATGCAAAAAAGCTTACTCTATGTGGCTCCGATGATATATAATAAAGTATTAAAAATATAAAAAATAAATATTTTAACTTATTCAGAAAACATTTAAAGGCATTTCTTGTTTGGAAATGTTATTATAAAATTGACAATTTTTTAATGATAAATTCTTCACAAGTTATGTGTTCAATTATATGCATCTTGTATTATTGAAGCGAAACTTCTATATGGACGTTCGGTTGTTCACATATAGGCGCTCGCCGCGCGGCTGCTCTATCCGTGCTAAGCGTCAGATTTTATCGTTACACAAGAATGTCAGATTTAGTATCGTTACACGAGCTGCGGCGCGCGCTCGGCAGCTGCCTCCCCACCTCAGTGTGCGTGGCTTTCACCTTATGAAATTGTTTTCGTCATTAACAAGTATTAGATGATTACAACTAACATAGACGTTAATGACTGTTTATCGAATGGTACTATGGGTAAATTAGTATACATTGAATAAGATGAAAATAATGAAATAGAGTTTATTTAAAATTCATCGAAGATAAAGATCTAAAAAAAGTTGGACCTCGATAAGTCAAAAACCTCCTTAACTGGAAAAACTTGAGAGGTGTCAAGGGACACCCGGATGGAACGAAGTTCCTTTCGATTAATTAGTGAAGGAATTGTAATAAATTTTTTTTTTTTTAGTTATAATAATATTTTTTTTATTATTAACAAATATAATGTAATATAAACTTAATCAGTAACTAACCTAACTCCATCAGGAATATCCGGAACTTGTGCAGAAACACTGTCAGGATTCATTATTATTATTTTTTATTATTTATTATGTACAAAAAACCTGTATACACTCAACAAAAATAATCGTCGCGACACCACACTGTTCAATGCGAAATAGAAATGAAAATATCTGGCTTGCTTTCTATAAGAGAGAGAGAGAGAGAGACAGACAGAGAAACATGCGTACGCCGCATAGCTTACTATAGCAAAAAGTGTCGTTACAACTTTTCGTGAGAATTTTTTCCGTCTAGCCCCCTTTCACAACGCGCGAATAAGAACTTCGTTCCAAAAAAGGTTAAACAGTGCAGCAGATAGAGATGCACTAAATCTTATCATGACAGTTGTGCCGATTAAACGGAGAAATTGTACTTATAAATTTCATTGCAAGATCACTAATGATTTATTCAGAATATAGAACCAAATTTACGGGAAGTAATGAACATACTACAAGTATGCCAATTATTTTAAGTAGAGATCTTAATTGAAATTTTAAAGATGACAAATCTAAGCCGTTGGTTGATTTCCTTTCAGAAATATTAATATAAGGATGGATAATGATCCAAACTGTTCGACAACTAAAACAGGAACAACTATAAATGCAGTATTTACTAGATTTATTGAAAAAAATTAATTAAATACTTTTGTATCATATTTTAGTTACCATCAACCAATAGTTACTTTCGTACATACATACATATAATCACGCCTCTTTCTCGTAGGGGTAGGCAGAGACCACTTCTTTCCACTTGCTACGATCCTTACATACTTGTTTCGCTTCGTCCACTTTCATTATTCCCTTCATACATGCCCTTTGGTTTAGGGTACTCTTGACCTGGCCTTTATTCAAGACGTCCCTGATCTGGACTCAAAACGTCCACCTAGATCTACCCCCTCCAACACTTCCATTCACACTCACCTTATACACTTTTTTCGTCAATCGTTCTTCATTCATTCTCTCGACATGGCCAAACCATCTCAGCATACCTTTCTCAATTTTTGTCACTACATCTTCTTTCAGACCACAACGTTTCCGTATCTCACTATTTCTTATCCTGTCACTCAGTTTGACTCCTATCATACTTCTTAACGCTCTCATCTCAACTGCATTTATTCTGCTTTCGTGTTTCTTCTGCCATACCCAACTTTCACTTCCGTACATGAGTGTTGGAACCAACACCCCCTCATGCACAGCCAGACGAGCCTTGTTAGACTGTTCATAAAGGAGTGCAAAGCTCCATTCACCATGTTTCCTGCATTCACTCTTCGTTCAATATCACTCTCACACTTTCCATCTCTTGTAAACTTTAAACCAATCTGGGTTATGTATCTACACAAACTCATTCACCTGTTCAATTGGTTCATCTCCAATCACAATATTGCAGTCTGTCACTATTTCACTGTCACTATAACAGTTACCATCTCCTGCAACTCCTCGGCCGAAGACGCAAGTAAAACTTGATCATCAGCATAGAGAAAACATTTGACGAGTAACTCATTCATTCTCAACCCACTTTCATTCTCTTTTAAATCTGTCAAGCAATTGTTCATGAACAGATTAAACAGCCACGGTGACACTACACATCCCTGTCTAACACCTTTTTCGATATTAAACCATTCAGTGTGTGCCCCGTTTATCCTTACACAAGCACTAGAATCCCTATAAAGAGATTGCAATGCTCGTATGAGGATACTGCTCACACCATTCACGGACAATGTTGACCACAATTCATTCCTCACCACTCTATCATAGGCCTTTTCTAGATAATAACACCTTATTACAATAATCTACATTTTTACAAATAAAAAGTTATGATTACTATATTTAGTTTTGTCAAATTCATAAGAGTTTTTGTATATGTTGAATCATTTTATTATTGCTGTAATACAGCAGACAGGCTGACGACCCGCTTAGAATTTAGCAGTTACCGTCGCCTATGTGTGTTTGCAACGCCAGTGGCATCACGTACACGCTGCTGTCGTATAAGGGTACAGGAACTTGGGTCACTAATGCCGGAACACAACACTAAGTTATTATGGCGGCATACTTAAGACCAAAGATTATCGGAATCGGGTCCCCAAGATACAGGTCAACCTAGTTTGGGGACCAATGATTTAATTGTTAAGGATTTTTATATATGTCAATAAACAATTTATTAATTTATTAAAAAAAAGGTGGTTGCCATCCAGACGGGCTTGAGGCCCTACCATGTAGCTAGGGTGGGTTGTTTTGTTGCCTTTTACGACAGGCCGACCCCGGCCGCAGAGGTTAGTATTCTTTCTCCGCCCCTGCACGGATAAAAATTTCGAACCTCAAATTTCGAAGTTATTTTGAAAACGGTGCTTTTTTCAGCTTTCGCAATTTTTTTGCAAGCTTTCCTGATGTTTCAGGGACTAGACTTTTTGGGATATTAAATAGATATTTAATATCCCAAAAAGTCTGGTCCTTTAAGTATTAGATAATACTCACACACATTTCCCCGTTTCTTTATCCCTTCAGCTCAAATGGCAAAGTTAATGCTTTATTGGATTATATATATTATCTACAATGTAAAATAGGTGATGTGAAATAAAAAGGCTTAATTATTATTAACATATAGTTTAATATAGTGTAGCTCGCACTACATCATCATCATCATCATCTAATCGTTATCCCGGTTGCATCCTTCCCCGTTGCATCCCGGTAGCTCGCACTCCAAACCACTCCTATTGGATATCGCAACCTGTTCTGCAGCCGTGAAAGACACGGGTCAAGTTAAACTGGCATATAGTTTACAATAAAGATGTGTTACGCGCGGACGTTGCGATTATTTTATTGTACCAAAAGGTTTAAGGTTTGATTAAACTTCTACTTACGTACTACTTATGTACTTTGTGACCATCTGTAGTATGTGACAAGAAAGGCCCTTTCCCATCTAGTTTTCACGTAGAAAATCATAAATACGGTTTTATATAATTTTTCGGTTGAAAACAGAACATTAAAATAATTTGTTTCATATTTGTCTTTAATATAGCGCTTGCCGCGTGACGCCAAAAGTGTTCAATATAGCTCGAAAAAGAGTGAGTTTTTCTTTGAAGGATATTGATTACATGAAAAACTGAGCCTGTTCTCCTACCTGTGGTTAAGTATTGTATTTTGAAGACCGCCCTCCCAACTAGACAGCATTTATGATTTGCTTGATTGTAGAGACTGGTCTTAGCCACCTAGAGTTCTAAACATAATTTACTTAACATATTACTATTCTTATTTCTTTTTTAATAGAGTATATTAGACTGTACGAATAACAGTGCTCTATTCCTAAAGCAATCTAAGGTGTAAAAAACTTGCAATTAAAAGTCTTGCGTCGCATACGCTACGTAAACTATTAATGATAGAACAAAAAACACACGCAAAAAGAGTTTATTTAACTGAAAAAAGATTAATACCATATGAAAGGGTAAATTAACAAATTAATGAAAATAATATACATATATAAAAATATACATATATAACTGTTATTGTGTTGATTATATAAAATAAGAAAATCGTTTTTTATGGAGTAAACTCCACATATTATACCAATAAGACGACACAAGGTCGTTCGAGCGTGTGTCGCGCGTCATCTTGATACAAAAAGTTTTAAAACAGTTTAAGTTCAACCTAATTACAACTATGGCACCTAGTAATAAAGTCACAAATCTCCAAAACATTATCTAATACTTACGATCATTGTCATATAAAATGAGCAAAGCAATAAATTACTCTTGTCACTTACAAGTGAAAAGACGTATGTTAAACAACATTTAATGTGAAATCAACCTTAAGTTGTAACAAATAAAGTAATTTTTGCCTTGCGCACCAAAAACGTAACAAGGTCATTCATTAGTAGATTTTACTCTCACATTTTTCTCATACCGGGCGCCTTATATATGAAAATAGATTCTTAAGGAGTAAACTCCAAAAATGTTCTACAATATTTAAGAACATATACAAGACCATAAGGGTACAGGAACTTGAGTCACCAATGCCGGAACACAGCACAAGGTTATTATGGCGAAACAATACCAAAGGTGGTCGCCATCCAGATGGGCTTGGGGCCCTACCACGTAGCCCGGATACTAAGGTTTAGGGGTTGAAGGGAAAGAAACACATTTTTTGGAACGAAGTTCCTTATCGCGCGTTGTGAAAGGGGGCTAGACGGAAAAAAATTCTCACGAAAAGTTGTAACGACACTTTTTGCTATAGTAAGCTATGCGGCGTGCGCATGTTTCTCTGTCTGTCTCTCTCTCTCTCTCTTATAGAAAGCAAGCCAGATATTTTTATTTCTATTTCGCATTGAACAGTGTGGTGTCGCGACGACTATTTATGTTGAGTGTATACAGGTTTTTTGTACATAATAAATAATAAAAATAATAATAATGAATCCTGACAGTGTTTCTGCACAAGTTCCGGATATTGCTGATGGAGTTAGGTTAGTTACTGATTAAGTTTATATTACATTATATTTGTTAATAATAAAAAAATATTATTATAACTTAAAAAAAATAAAATTTTACTACAATTCCTTCACTAATTAATCGAAAGGAACTTCGTTCCATCCGGGTGTCCCTTGACACCTCTCAAGTTTTTCCAGTTAAGGAGGTTTTTGACTTATCGAGGTCCAACTTAAAGAGATTCTACTTTATTAAGTAAACTGTCAGCCGTTCGACTCTTCCACAGTAATAAAAACTTGTAATCTCTGCAAACTCTTAAGGAATGGTAACAATTATAATTCATTACAAACAACTAGGCCCACGTCATTATATATAGTGACTTAAGCCTCAAGGCTGTAAAGTTGCGTACACATGTACTTACTTTCTCTATCTTTAAATATAAAGCTAAGTATTGTGTTTGCTGACACACCTCCGACGGTACGCCGTCGGTAGCTACGGCTAACGCACGTTGAAACGCCTGTGGAGGTCACGCGTTCAACTCCCGTCCTGCATCCTGGGTGTTTATGTATTTTTTTTATTGCTGTGAGGCAACAGGCAGGCTAACAGCCTGCTTAGAATTTAGCAGTTACCATCGCCTATAGGTGTTTGCAACGCTAATGGCATCGCGAACACGCGGCTGTCCCACAAGGATACAGGAACTTGGGTCACTAATGCCGGAACACAACACAAGGTTATTATGGCGGCATACTTAAGACCAAAGATGGTCGCCATCCAGACGGACTTGAGGTCCTGCCACGTAGCTAGGGTGGGTTATTTGAAAAGTTTTAATATGTGTACAAAGTTTCATGATGATCGGTTAAGTAGTTTTCGCGTGAAAGCGTAACAAACAAACTTACTTTCACATTTATAATATTAAAGTACGATTTCAATGTACCGACTGTTAAGGACTGTGAGGGAACCTGCATACCAAGGTCATCGACATGTATACCTTGGAGAAGCGTAGCGAGTGTATTGTTCATTTCCTGTAGGGGAAGTCCCGACTACAGCTTTGGAAAAGCTGGATATATCGACGATTAGATGCTATTGTCTATTGGATCGTTTCAAACCACAATTAAGTCGGTTATAATGTTTCCTAAATATTTGAACTTAAAATCACTTTCCTGGAAAGTTCACCCAATGTAGCTTAGATTTAGGCTGATTTTGCCTTTGAAGCGTCGATATAATGAGCCGCAAATAGTGTGTGCTAACCTTAATGCATTGGTTCTAAACGTATTATTATGACATCCTTACAAGCAAGCAGTACGTGCCAATCGATTGGACAGAAAGGACGTATGCATCCAAGAGGACTATTAAAAAGTTGCTATTAAAAAAATTAAGTGATTTTTTTAAATAGTGTTTCAGTGAGTTTTTTATATTTTGAAAGTTATCGGGTGGAAATTCATCGGTAAGTTTTATTGTTATCTATTTTAACTATATTTTTAAGAGAAATATTTTAAATTATTTTTTTCATATCGGAATCTATTGTGAAAATATTTGATGGGATATAATCGTATCTTTAATTTAAATATTGAACATATTTTTTTTATAATTTTTTTGCAGTGTTATAATTCACCGTGCAAAAGATTTTAACGCGATGCAACAATAGACAGTTTAAATTTTTAAAGAAATATATTGATTTTCAATAATATATTAATAATTAAAAAATACTTCTACCCGCCCTAATCTCAATTTATGGGGCACAACATACCTTGTTCTACTTTTCTCTGTTGGCCGTCATCTTCTTTTATTGGTGTGAAACAATAGACTGGCGGCTTACTTAATAGTAAGCAGTTACCGTCGCCTACGGGTGTTTGCAACGCCAGTGGCATCGCGAACACGCTGTTGTCCCATAAGGGTACAGGAACTTTGGCCACTAATGTCGGAACACAACACAAGGTTATTATGGCGGCATACTTAAGACCAAAGGTGGTCGCCATCCAGACAGACTTGAGGTCCTGCCACGTAGCTAGGGTGGGTTATTTGACGCCTTTTACGACAGGCCGACCTTGGCCGCAGAGGTCAGTATTATTTCTCCGCCCCTGCATGGATAAAATATCCATATGTCCAACTATTCTTGTTATATCACTCTAATTACTTTTTTACATTTTAAAAGTTGATAGAAATTCTGACGAAAATCAGACCATGTTATCCATATACAAATAAATAAATATTTAAATAAATAAATATTTTGTGACAATTCACACAGTGCCATCTAGTACCTACCAAACTAAGTAGCATAGCACTTGTGTTATGGGTACTAGATAACTAATATATTACTTAAATACTTTTTTTGTAAATAAATACATAATTATTATACATAAACAACCAGGTGCGAGACGGGAATCGAACCCGTGGCCTCCGCAATCATAACGAAGTATGTTATCCGTTACGCCACAGAGATCGTCATTTCAATACCTGTTTTCTTTCTAAATGAAGTAAATCGACGAAACGAAAATGCGTCGCCAGACGCCGCTAACGCGCTGCCACACAAGTTTACTAAGGCGGGATACTTAGAAACCAGGGGTTGCTATCCAGACAGGCAGAGCCTTAACACCTAGCTGGGATTGTTTTGTCGCGTTTTACGACAGGCCACCCCTAGCTGCAGGGACCGGTATACTTACACCGCCCCTAAACGGAGAAAATGCATGTTTTTTTTCATTTCTTGGACAAACAGTATTTATATGAGGATTAGTAAATTGTCTTATTTAATATGTTAGTACTAATATAAACCCAACATTTGTCACAGGTTACACAAATATATGTGTATATATATATATATATATATATATATATATATATATATATATATATATATATATATATATATATATATATATATATATATATATATATATATATATATATATATATATATATATATATATATATATATATATATATATATATATATATATATATATATAAACCCACTAGGTTTGTCCAAATATGGTTTGGCCCAAACCCATCTTTTATGATTATTCTCTCTCTCTGGTCGGTCCCTCATGACTGAAAATAGTGATCGCTACTTGATGCGATCACACGGGAATGAACGAAATTTCTCCATCGGTTCCTGTCACCATCCTCACTATATCCTGGAACCTCGTACTCGTAGCATTATGATTATTACTTGCCTTTTAAATGCATTTTTGCTATTACATAATTGTATTTAATAATATAATTCATAAATAAAAACATTAATAAATTATATTATGCATCTTCAGTAATACCAATATTAATTTTAAACTACACTAAATGTTTTTATTTTCAAAATAAAACTGCTTTTCTCGAGGCTTCGTTCAACTATTTTGATAAATTCCGTTGACGAGCCCCGGCAGGAGGGGTAGACCCGAAAAGTGCTGGCTTGGCGTTATAAATGGAGATATGCGTGTCAATGGATTGACTACCGGGGATGCCGAAGACCGTGCGAAGTGGAGAAATAGTTGGAAAGTGAACCCCAAGCACCGAAACAAAAGTCTACCTGGTTTTGACCCTGGGATAATGATGAACAGCACGCTTGTGGAGATCATAGGTTCGATTCCCGTCTCGAGTTGTGGTGTTTATGTGTAATATATTTATCTATATTAATAAAATGATATAGATCTGTAGTTGTGCGCGCATCACGGCAAAACTACTGGATAGGTTTTAATTAAATTTTCTAAGTTTTATTTTTTAGACACTTTGCCCTTTTATCTGAAAAAAATTATTGCGATATCTTCATCTATACATCTATACAAATAAATAAAATTGGAGGGTCTGTTTGTAATATTAAAATAACCGCTTTTTACTAAGTGCATTCAGACGTATACACAGTACATATACCAAAACAACATTTTTTACAATTTTTGTCTGTCTGTCTGTCTGTCGGTCTGTCTGTCTGTTTGTTCCGGCTAATGTCTGAAATGGCTGCACCGATTTTGACTGGAATTTCACTGGCAGATAGCTGATGTACCTAGGAGTAACTTAGGCTATTTTTATTTTAGAAAAAAATATTTAATAGCTTTTGTTAAAAATGATAATTTTCGTAAATTTTATTATCCAATTTAATTTGACCTCATATATCCAAAAAATGCTGCCTAAAGTCACTATTCCATGCGGACGGAGTCGCGGGCACAGCTAGTTTAATATAAAGTTATTTGAGTTTTAAAATGTGTTTTCTTGCCGCGTAGAAGTGGGGCAAGCGATGTAGCGCGCATGAGTACGAAGTCGCGGGTATTAACTAGTTTACAAAATAAAAGTATATATGTAGTAAAAGTATATAGTAGTTGTCGTGTATCCATATCACAAGTGCTATGCTACTTACTTTAGGACCAGATAGCGCTGTGTTGTCTCATTTGTTATTATTATTTGGAAAAACCCCTGTTTACGGTTCCTTCCAAGAGTAACGCCGACACACAACCTTTAAAGCCTACATATTAAGCCTTTTTGGATTAATAATAATTATTATCTAATACATGATCGTTAAAAAATCCAAATGGGAAATATACAAACCTGCTCACCCGGCAAACATTGTTCTGACGTATAAATAAAAAATTTGGATAGAATTGTCGTAAAATCCGTTCTTAATGAGCGTCAATCGCGAAATGAGTAACAGCAGCTAGGGATGCAACATCGCTCATAAAAAACATCGATGTTAGAATATCGATGTTATCAAAAGTGAAACATCGATGTTAAAAATATCGTTGTTTAAGAACGATATATCGATGTTTTTTTATCACCATTTACATAAACTTTTGACGCTTGTTCCTGCGATGCAAATGAAACATCGTTTTTTTTAACATCGATGTATCGCCCAAACCACCTTAGCACACCTTTCTTAATTGTAGTTAACTCTGAATTTAGTTCACTTTTAAGATGCGAAAACAAGATTTTAACGTTAAACAAAACAACTGCCGTCGAATTAAGCAAGCAATCTATCCATCTAAGCAAATGTAGCGCATGCAACTGACTAATCTAATTGCCGACTGCTTCGTTCGGCCCACATTTGTTTGTATTGCTCAGGGAGTGAGCGAGACGTTAAATTGAAAAAGGTACGCTTGTGAATAAGACAGGTAATCTGTGTAGATCACAGATAGAGCTCAAGATGGCGCGTTACGTCTTTGTACGATAAAACATCGTTCCTACTAAAATCGTTCTTGAACAACGATGTATCGTCGATGTCTTGGTTTCAACATCGATGATAAAACATCGATTTTTATGAACGATACATCGATGTTTTGTTTGTATCCCTAACAGCAGCACATTCACCTCCGTGACACGCAGTTCCTGCTTGTGTCGCTTTAGAACCGGCCACGTTTCACAGCTGTATTAAACGACAGTATAATTATCGTTTGTGTTACTTTTTTATAAAAACTTGAACAACGCACGGTAGCTTGACATAGAAAAATATAAAGTTTTTTTACTAACTAACCCGGCAAACGCTGTCTATAAAAACTAGCCTATATCCTTCTCCAAGGTCCAATCTATCAAAACCGAAATTCATCAAAATCGGTTCAGCGGCTTAGGCGTGAAAATGTAACAGGCAGACCAAGTTACTTTCGCAATTATAATATTAGTATGGATATATTCCTTTGTTTTGTAAATATATAGAAACACCCAGGCGCGGATATTGAAGCCGTGTCCTCTATAACCGTTACAATACATATGTGTTAGCTGCTACGCCGAGGAGTTAGTTCATCCTGGTTAGTATCAAGTGCTGGTATCTGTATAAGCATAACCGGAAACTGGAATAATAATAATAATTTTAAGGCTTTTAAATAAATATATATACTATATATATAATATATATACATACATACATAACATACATAAGAATTGAAGATAGGCCTTTGTAAACTAATTGTAAATAGAAGTTAGCATTGACACTAACCTTGCTAAATTAAATAATTAAACCTCATTTGTTATTTAACTGTCAATATGTACTGCTTAAGGTTCGACCTTGGTTTAACCTTTATTTGCTGATTGGAGATTTGGAGGTTACATATAAAAAGCTAATTTCAACCGCCGGGTCTTCTTCCTATGATATGTTTGGTTTGAGGTTTTGGAGCGTCGAGTTGATACTACCCCGGAGTAGACTCAGGGGGCAATGAGCCCCCGGTGACGTCATTCGAGACATCAGCTTCGAGACCAAGACCCAGATTCTAGTACTAGATACTGATCTAGTGTGTTGAAGTTATACTTCTTTTGCGTAAAAAAATTGCTAAAAAAATTCATCAATTTATAAATCATTTATTCATATTAGTCGATTTTATAAATCAGAAGAAAAAAATTGATTTAAATTGATCCTTTTTTTTAATAAATTTTGCACGATGTTGCATTTTTGACTTATTTTGAAAAAAACTAAAAAACATGATAACTCAAAAATTTCACTTTTGCATAATGCATATGGGAGTTAAAATTATCGCAAATATTCACCCCTTTTTTTGGTATCGGGTTAGAAAATCCTCATGGAGGTCCTCCGCCCTCGGGGAAGGGCGAAGAGGACTGTCAGACTCTTACTGCCTAAAAACCAACCCGTGTTCCTCATGTACCCGTGTGTCGGAGGGGCGGGTATCGCCGAAGCATTCGTCGCTACCCCCCCGACGGGTATTGGCCCGCCTGACCATCTGGCGGGCCACCCACTGCGGCCGTCACCCCGGCCGCAGGACTCCACTATGAGGCGCGCGCGGAACAAGACGCCGCCGCCTCGAGGCCTGCCGCTGATCGTACGACAAGACGCCCCGAGTCTGCCGTCCGCAGGCCGCGCCCTACGGTGGCCGGAAGTCAGCCACCCTACGACGCCCAGTGCGTCTGCTGCGGGAGGGGAGAGAGGAGGCAGCCTCTCTTTCCCTTTCCGCCGCCTCCTTTGCGAGCATCACAGCCTCGCAAAAGGTGGCGACGGCACTACACCCTGACTCGCTCCCGACCATGGTAGACACAACAGCCGGAAGCGAGAAGTTTCCCGCAGCACCTACGGCCGCGACCAAGTCACGGCGCTGCTCGGTCCAAGCTGGGCACTCCGCCAACGTATGCAGCGCCGTATCGTCGCGGCAATCACCACAATGGTGGCACTGGGATGTCGGCTCCCGGCCTATGCGACACAGGTACTTCCCGAAACACCCGTGTCCGGTAAACACCTGCGTCAGCCGGAAGCTGAGGGCGCCGTGGCTCCTATTGAGCCACTATTCTAGGACGGGCCTTACCGCCGCTACAGCGGCGTGCCCCAAATAGTCACCCCTATCACCTCCTAACGAGAATATGTCGAATTACCAATAACCCTGTATTTTTTATCTCCGCTGGTATGAAACATGTTTTGTAGATTTATAAATATTTTAAAACTACTGTAACATAAATATAGTTACGTGTTTTCACCGACTCTTGAGAGACAGTTAGCTAACTTTGTCATATCACATCGTAAAAATTTTACTCTCAACTATTTCCAAACACGCCAAATCATTTCAAAAATCGCAGTTTTAGATTGGCCCATCTTGGTGGACCAAATCTCGGCTATTTCAACGACCGATCAGTAGTTACATAACTTTTGTACAGTTCAGTCAGTGGTATCAATTTCTAAATAGAGTATAATATTTGAACTTAATTATAATTTTTTTATTGTTGAAGAGCAGTCTATATATATATATATATATATATATATATATATATATATATATATATATATATATATATATATATATATATATATATATATTAAGTCAAAATTATCAAAATTCTAGTGGAAATTTATTTATTATTATATAAAATTTACAGAAGAATAAGAAGTAAAATCTAATTAAAAATGACGTGCTTTTATCCTAAAGACTGCGAACAATTTGCAGTATGTATGATGTTAGTGGCCCCTTGTACAAAAACGTGCTATGAAGATCCACCTATGTGCTATCCCTGCTTGCCACGATGTCCTTTGCCGAAGGTTATGTATTATTGTGAAAAAGCTGCGTGTTTCAAGGCCTCTAATTTTCTAAGAGGAAGATTGCTGTGATCCACCACTAAATTATAAGAAGATTGTGCGCAAGCACCTGCGCAAGCTGCCTGTTTCTGCATTCAAGCGCAATGAAATGCAGGACTAAGAGCAATCGAAGACGCTTGACACTGCGAATTTCCTATTTAGAAGCTCTCGTGACATAGTTGTCGAATGTGATTGTGCACGGACCCCGTAAAAGTCGGCGACCCAGCAAAAGTGTCACCCTGCACATCCAAACCAACACTCGGATGTTGTTTGTTCAAGAAGAAACCAATAAAAGTGTAGCTTGAGGATATGTTAGATGACTAACAACGAAATTTCGTTTCCTACTTTCAATGTGAAACCAGAAAATAATTTAAATAAAAAGGATGACTGATTTTTTTTCCCCAAAAAGGGCTTAACGTCAGGCAAGCGGGCGGTTGTAAAAACTAAGCCATAACTATTGCAACATGCAACATGTTGTGCTGACCCTATATAATGTAGGATAAGGGCAGGAGGAAGAAGATTTTCATAAATGGAGATCAGCAGATCTTATCTTTATGCTATATATAAAAAACTAGCGCATCGTTTACTACTTATTTTAATAATTATGTGTGATTGAACGTTTGAAATCTGAAAATATAACCCATTTCAAGACTATACTACAATTTAGATAAGTTATTATAAAACATACTCCATTAATAATAGTGTTTATAAAGATAATACAAATCAAACTGTCATTATCATGTATTATAATGGATCATTATCGTTTATTTTAGTTTATTGGAATTTTTTATTGGTGTCGCTCATATATATGTGTAGAGTTTAAAAATAGTTGTGTGAAATTGGAATACTTTGTAAACTATGTTGTAGTTGCCCATTAATTACTACCTTTTATTGTCACTGTTGTAGTGTGTGGTGTCGCACCAGAATAGCACCACCCCATCTCCTCCCGTGGGTGTCGTAAGAGACGACTAAGGGATAGAAAGAACGGAGGATGGGCAGCAGCATCTTTCCGTGAGAGCATCACCAACTGCGAATACTGCGATCGCCAACCCGCCTGCCAAGCGTGGCGATTATGGCAAAACCCCCCCCTAAAATGACAGATACACACAGGCCCCGGCCCCTAGTCCCCGGCGGCCCCGTTCGTGGTGGTCACGGTAGCAGCCACATAAGCGACGGGGCAGGGGGTGCGAAGAATCCCCGGGTTCGGATTCGCTACCAAGAACGACGACCTTTGGCCCTGGCAACATACAATGTCAAGACACTGCGGACCAACGAGAAGTTGGAGGAACTGGAGGAAGTTTTGAGCAGACTGCGATGGGATGTTGTGGGGTTATCTGAAGTCCG
The DNA here is from genome assembly GCA_963693495.1 of Malacosoma neustria. Taxonomy (NCBI): domain Eukaryota; kingdom Metazoa; phylum Arthropoda; class Insecta; order Lepidoptera; family Lasiocampidae; genus Malacosoma; species Malacosoma neustria. The sequence goes on along the minus strand of OY856399.1, from coordinate 3,134,208 downwards.
AAGACAGGGAGAGGACTCAATAATCCTAAATTCCGGAAATCTGCTCTACTTCCGGGAGGGCGACCAACTGTCCCAAGGTGGTGTCGGGTTTCTCGTTCACAAGTCTCTTGTGAACAACGTTACTGAGGTGGGGAGTGTTTCGACTAGGGTAGCGTACCTAATACTCAAAATTACCAAACGGTATTCGTTGAAGGTCATTCAGGTTTACGCTCCGACTTCGACACATCCTGACGAGGAGGTGGAAGCCATGTATGAGGACATCTCAACAGCCATCCACACTTCTAAAACCCACTTTAACGTTGTCATGGGAGACTTCAACGCAAAATTGGGGAAACGTAGCGGCGATGAGTTGAGAGTGGGGCAATTTGGGTTCGGAAATCGGAACACCCGAGGCCAGATGCTGGCCGACTTCATGGAGAAGGAGGACCTGTATATGATGAACTCCTTCTTCATGAAGCCAGAACAACGCAAATGGACTTGGATTAGTCCCGATGGTGCCACCAAAAATGAGATTGACTTCATTATGTCGACCAAAAGACAGATATTCAATGATGTCTCTGTGATCAATTCGGTGAAAACTGGGAGTGATCACCGCTTAGTAAGAGGCACATTGAATATCAATCCAAAATTGGAGAGGTCTCGACTGGTGAAGTCTACGCTCCGACCTGCACCCATACAGATCCAAAACCCGGTAAACTTTCAACTCGAATTGCAAAACCGCTTCGAATGCCTCGGTGACTGCGTTGACGTGGACGAGTATAATAACAGGTTCGTGGAAGCTGTTCAAACAGCCGGGTCTAAATTCTTCAAGGCCAGCCGTTCAAAAAGAACTGGAAAAATCTCAGATTCTACTCTCAAATTGATGGATGGGAGACGTCAAATGACCCTTCAGTCCCCGGACGATGCTTCCCAGTATAGGCAGCTAAATAGACAGATCTCCAAGTCCTTGACTCGCGATATCCGCCGCCATAACACAGACTGTGTAAAGGCGGCTATAGAGCGTAACAAGGGCTCTAAAGTATTCGCACGAGACTTGTCTATTGGGCAGAGCCAACTGACGAAGCTGAAGACCGACGACGGCAGGGTCGTTTCGTCTAAACCCGAACTTTTGAGGGAAGTCGAGAAGTTCTACGGACAGCTATACACGACCACACGGGCACCTGTTAACAACAAGGCTAAAGACCCAAGAGCCAAATTAACCCGACACTACACCGTAGATATCCCAGACGTCAGTCTGTACGAGATTAGTGTGGCCCTTAAACAGCTTAAAAACAACAAGGCGCCGGGTGATGATGGAATTACAGCCGAGCTTCTGAGAGCTGGTGGTACTCCTGTGCTTAAAATCCTCCAGAAGCTATTTAATTCCGTCATCCTCGATGGCAAAACGCCGCAGGCCTGGCACGGAAGTATAGTGGTGCTGTTCTTCAAAAAGGGCGACAAAACCCTTTTGAAGAACTTTAGACCGATATCACTTCTGAGCCATGTTTACAAGCTGTTTTCAAGGGTCATCACGAATCGTCTCGCGCGCAGATTTGACGACTTCCAGCCTCCCGAACAAGCCGGATTCCGAAAAGGTTTTAGCACCATAGACCACATACATACGCTGCGGCAGGTTATACAGAAGACGGAGGAGTATAACCAGCCACTATGCTTGGCGTTCGTGGACTATGAGAAAGCCTTTGATTCGATCGAGACCTGGGCGGTGCTTCAGTCTCTCCAGAGGTGCCACATTGATTATCGATACATCAAAGCGTTGAAGTGTTTGTATGAAAACGCCACCATGTCAGTCCGTCTCCAGGATCAGAACTCGAAGCCTATCCGACTGCAGCGGGGAGTCAGACAAGGCGATGTCATATCGCCGATGCTGTTCACTGCTGCGTTGGAAGATGTCTTCAAGCTTCTGGACTGGAACGGACTGGGCATCAACATTAACGGTGAGTACATCACTCACCTTAGATTCGCAGATGATATCGTAATCATGGCTGAAACCATGGAAGACTTAAGCCATATGCTTGATGGCCTCAATACAGCTTCCCAAGGAGTAGGTCTCAAAATGAACATAGACAAGACGAAGATCATGTCTAATGTCCATGTCGCACCTACCCCCGTAACAGTTGGGAACTGTACTTTCGAAATTGTTGACGAATACGTCTACTTGGGTCAAACGATCCAGTTAGGCAGGTCCAATTTCGCGAAAGAGGTCACTCGTCGAATCCAACTCGGATGGGCAGCGTTCGGGAAGCTCCGTAAAATCTTTTCGTCCCAAATACCGCAGTGTCTCAAGACGAAGGTTTTTAACCAATGTGTGTTGCCAGTGATGACATACGGAACGCAGACGTGGTCGCTAACTATGGGCCTTATGAGAAAGCTCATGGTCGCTCAGAGAGCAATGGAGAGGGCTATGCTCGGAGTTTCCCTGCGAGATCGAATCAGAAATGAGGAGATTCGCAGGAGAACCAAAGTAACCGACATAGCCCGGATGATTGCAAAACTGAAGTGGCAGTGGGCTGGGCACATAGCTCGAAGGACTGATGGCCGTTGGGGCAGAAAAGTCCTCGAATGGCGACCGCGTACTGGAAGACGCAGTGTTGGTAGGCCCCCCACAAGATGGACCGATGATCTGGTCAAGATCGCCGGGATAGGTTGGATGAGGGCAGCGCAGGACCGATCATCGTGGAGATCTTTGGGGGAGGCCTTTGTCCAGCAGTGGGCGTCTTCCGGCTGAAATGATGATGATGATATATATATATATATATATATATATATATATATATATATATATATATATATATATATATATATATATATATATATATATATATATATATATATATATATATATATATATATATGTATATATATACGGCAGGACTGCGTAAATTACCGCGGTATAAGCCTTCTCAGCATCGTCGGTAAATTGTATGCGAAAGTGTTGATTGAAAGGGTTGTGAATGAAACAGATGAAAAAGTATTGGATGCACAAGCGGGATTTAGGAAGGGAATGGGATGTACGGATCAGGTCTTTTCCTTGCGGTGCATAGCCGAAATGTGTTTGGCTATAAACAAGAAGGTCTATTGCGCGTTCGTGGATCTAGAAAAGGCCTATGATAGAGTGGTGAGGAATGAATTGTGGTCAGTATTGTCCGTGAATAGTGTGAGCAGTATCCTCATACGAGCACTTCTTATAGGGATCTCTTTATAGGGATTCTAGTGCTTGTGTAAGGATAAACGGGGTATACACTCAATGGTTTAATATCGCAAAAGGTGTTAGACAGGGATGTGTAGCGTCACCGTGGCTGTTTAATCTGTTCATGAACAGTTGCTTGACAGATTTAAAAGAGAATGAAAGTGTGTTGAGAATGAATGAGTTACTCGTCAAATATTTTCTTTATGTTGGTGATCAAGTTTTACTTGCGTCTTCGGCCGAGGAGTTGCAGGAGATGGTAACTGTTATGAGTGGAGCTTTTGTTAGAAAGGGAATGAAGATGAATGTAAAGAAGACGAAAGTTATGGTGTTTGAAAGAGATGAAAAAGTGACAGACTGCAATATTGTGATTGGAGATGAACAAATTGAACAGGTGAATGAGTTTGTGTACCTGGGTTCAAAGTTTACAAGAGATGGAAAGTGTGAGAGTGATATTGAAAGAAGAGTGAATGTAGGAAACATGGTGAATGGAGCTTTGCACTCATTTATGAACAGTCGGAAGGTGTCTAACAAGGCTCGTCTGGCTGTACATGAGGGGGTGTTGGTTCCGACACTCATGTACAGAAGTGAAAGTTGGGTATGGCAGAAGAAACATGAAAGCAGAATAAATGCAGTTGAGATGAGAGCATTAAGAAGTATGATAGGAGTCAAACTGAGTGACAGGATAAGAAATAGTGAGATAAGGAAACGTTGTGGTCTGAAAGAAGATACATACATACATATAATCACGCCTCTTTCCCGTAGGGGTAGGCAGAGACCACTTCTTTCCACTTGCTACGATCCTTACATACTTGTTTCGCTTTATCCACTTTCATTATTCCCTTCATACATGCCCATCGGTTTAGGGTACTCTTGACCTGGCCTTTTTTCAAGACGTCCCTGATCTGGTCTCGAAACGTCCGCCTAGGTCTACCCCTTCCAACACTTCCAATTACACTCGCCTTATACACTTTTTTCGTCAATCGTTCTTCATTCATTCTCTCCATATGGCTAAACCATCTCAGCATACCTTTCTCAATTTTTGTCGCTACATCTTCTTTAAAGAAAGAAGAATTCTACACTTTATTTTTAAAGAGTTAATGTCGTGTTTAGTTTCGCAGTCTTATGACAAGAAAAATAATGTAGCTGGTTTTACTTTAGCTAATATTCGCTCCTATGTGAACAGCTGTTTCCTTTATTATTTATTTCAATTGTAAATAAACCGTTTAAATTGTAGTTTTATAATAGTTACAATTATTGTTATTTTTGGAGTCGGTGTCGACATGCCGTGTATACATCCAAATGCACTTAGTAAAAAAAGCGGTTATTTTAATATTACAAACCGACCCTCCAATTTTATTTATTTGTATAGATGTAAGTTGACCTCAGATTTATACCATCAATCATATGAAATAGGGTTTAGCTTAGGCTGAACTTTGTAGGTTCGAACGCACGTATTCCGGAGGCGCATGGCGTAACAGTTGCATTCGATAACACCGACTGTTTGCATATTTCATTTATTTATATTTTAGGACTTATAGGGTTTGTAATCCAAAATAAACCTAAAGATATATCCAAAAAATGCTGCCCAAAGTCACTGTTCAACGCGGAAGGAGTCGTGGGCACAGCTAGTTAAAAATAAAATTTAGTATTTCTAACCGCTAACTCGTGTTTTACCTTTTTTATCTCGATGGACAGCAAATGTCTATGTCACGGTGACTGGCTTCAAATACAGTTGCTAATTATAAAAAAAAATTAAATTCGGAAAGTGCTAAGAATGTATGTATGTACCTAGTATATATTTGGTTTGTTCGATAAAGGTCCTTGACTATTGCAGGGATGTTCAATTAAGCGGAAGTTTAAATGTGTCCTTGGATAAGTTACTGGCTAAGATGGCCTTGGAAGTTACCGTCGCTTATAAATGTTTTTGATGCTAGAGGCACCGCGAACATGCTGCTGGCCCTTAGAAGTACAGGAACCTGGTTTACTAATGCCGGAATACAACACATTGTTATTATGGTGGCATACTTATAAACCTATAACCAACCATACGTGATAGACTGGAAAGTGTTGGTCACGACCCTCAGATATGAGGACTACGACTCGAGGAGGAGGAGGACTTATAAACCTAGGCTGGTTGCCATCCACACGGACTTGAGGTCTTTGTTGCCTTTTACGACAGGCCGACCCCGGCCGCAGAGGTTAGTATTCTTTCTCCGCCCCTGCACGGATAAAAATTTCGAACCTCAAATTTCGAAGTTATTTTGAAAACGGTGCTTTTTTCAGCTTTCGCAATTTTTTTGCAAGCTTTCCTGATGTTTCAGGGACTAGACTTTTTGGGATATTAAATAGATATTTAATATCCCAAAAAGTCTGGTCCTTTAAGTATTAGATAATACTCACACACATTTCCCCGTTTCTTTATCCCTTCAGCTCAAATGGCAAAGTTAATGCTTTATTGGACTATATATATTATCTACAATGTAAAATAGGTGATGTGAAATAAAAAGGCTTAATTATTATTAACATATAGTTTAATATAGTGTAGCTCGCACTACAAACCACTCCTATTGGATATCGCAACCTGTTCTGCAGCCGTGAAAGACACGGGTCAAGTTAAACTGGCATATAGTTTACAATAAAGATGTGTTACGCGCGGACGTTGCGATTATTTTATTGTACCAAAAGGTTTAAGGTTTGATTAAACTTCTACTTACGTACTACTTATGTACTTTGTGACCATCTGTAGTATGTGACAAGAAAGGCCCTTTCCCATCTAGTTTTCACGTAGAAAATCATAAATACGGTTTTATATAATTTTTCGGTTGAAAACAGAACATTAAAATAATTTGTTTCATATTTGTCTTTAATATAGCGCTTGCCGCGTGACGCCAAAAGTGTTCAATATAGCTCGAAAAAGAGTGAGTTTTTCTTTGAAGGATATTGATTACATGAAAAACTGAGCCTGTTCTCCTACCTGTGGTTAAGTATTGTATTTTGAAGACCGCCCTCCCAACTAGACAGCATTTATGATTTGCTTGATTGTAGAGACTGGTCTTAGCCACCTAGAGTTCTAAACATAATTTACTTAACATATTACTATTCTTATTTCTTTTTTAATAGAGTATATTAGACTGTACGAATAACAGTGCTCTATTCCTAAAGCAATCTAAGGTGTAAAAAACTTGCAATTAAAAGTCTTGCGTCGCATACGCTACGTAAACTATTAATGATAGAACAAAAAACACACGCAAAAAGAGTTTATTTAACTGAAAAAAGATTAATACCATATGAAAGGGTAAATTAACAAATTAATGAAAATAATATACATATATAAAAATATACATATATAACTGTTATTGTGTTGATTATATAAAATAAGAAAATCGTTTCTTATGGAGTAAACTCCACATATTATACCAATAAGACGACACAAGGTCGTTCGAGCGTGTGTCGCGCGTCATCTTGATACAAAAAGTTTTAAAACAGTTTAAGTTCAACCTAATTACAACTATGGCACCTAGTAATAAAGTCACAAATCTCCAAAACATTATCTAATACTTACGATCATTGTCATATAAAATGAGCAAAGCAATAAATTACTCTTGTCACTTACAAGTGAAAAGACGTATGTTAAACAACATTTAATGTGAAATCAACCTTAAGTTGTAACAAATAAAGTAATTTTTGCCTTGCGCACCAAAAACGTAACAAGGTCATTCATTAGTAGATTTTACTCTCACATTTTTCTCATACCGAGCGCCTTATATATGAAAATAGATTCTTAAGGAGTAAACTCCAAAAATGTTCTACAATATTTAAGAACATATACAAGACCTTATGGGTACAGGAACTTGAGTCACCAATGCCGGAACACAGCACAAGGTTATTATGGCGAAACAATACCAAAGGTGGTCGCCATCCAGATGGGCATGGGGCCCTACCACGTAGCCCGGATACTAAGGTTTAGGGGTTGAAGGGAAAGAAACACATTTTTTGGAACGAAGTTCCTTATCGCGCGTTGTGAAAGGGGGCTAGACGGAAAAAAATTCTCACGAAAAGTTGTAACGACACTTTTTGCTATAGTAAGCTATGCGGCGTGCGCATGTTTCTCTGTCTGTCTCTCTCTCTCTCTCTTATAGAAAGCAAGCCAGATATTTTTATTTCTATTTCGCATTGAACAGTGTGGTGTCGCGACGACTATTTATGTTGAGTGTATACAGGTTTTTTGTACATAATAAATAATAAAAATAATAATAATGAATCCTGACAGTGTTTCTGCACAAGTTCCGGATATTGCTGATGGAGTTAGGTTAGTTACTGATTAAGTTTATATTACATTATATTTGTTAATAATAAAAAAATATTATTATAACTTAAACAAAATAAAATTTTATTACAATTCCTTCACTAATTAATCGAAAGGAACTTCGTTCCATCCGGGTGTCCCTTGACACCTCTCAAGTTTTTCCAGTTAAGGAGGTTTTTGACTTATCGAGGTCCAACTTAAAGAGATTTACTTTATTAAGTAAACTGTCAGCCGTTCGACTCTTCCACAGTAATAAAAACTTGTAATCTCTGCAAACTCTTAAGGAATGGTAACATAATTATAATTCATTACAAACAAACAACTAGGCCCACGTCATTATATATAGTGACTTAAGCCTCAAGGCTGTAAAGTTGCGTACACATGTACTTACTTTCTCTATCTTTAAATATAAAGCTAAGTATTGTGTTTGCTGACACACCTCCGACGGTACGCCGTCGGTAGCTACGGCTAACGCACGTTGAAACGCCTGTGGAGGTCACGCGTTCAACTCCCGTCCTGCATCCTGGGTGTTTATGTATTTTTTTTATTGCTGTGAGGCAACAGGCAGGCTAACAGCCCGCTTAGAATTTAGCAGTTACCATCGCCTATAGGTGTTTGCAACGCTAATGGCATCGCGAACACGCGGCTGTCCCACAAGGATACAGGAACTTGGGTCACTAATGCCGGAACACAACACAAGGTTATTATGGCGGCATACTTAAGACCAAAGATGGTCGCCATCCAGACGGACTTGAGGTCCTGCCACGTAGCTAGGGTGGGTTATTTGAAAAGTTTTAATATGTGTACAAAGTTTCATGATGATCGGTTAAGTAGTTTTCGCGTGAAAGCGTAACAAACAAACTTACTTTCACATTTATAATATTAAAGTACGATTTCAATGTACCGACTGTTAAGGACTGTGAGGGAACCTGCATACCAAGGTCATCGACATGTATACCTTGGAGAAGCGTAGCGAGTGTATTGTTCATTTCCTGTAGGGGAAGTCCCGACTACAGCTTTGGAAAAGCTGGATATATCGACGATTAGATGCTATTGTCTATTGGATCGTTTCAAACCACAATTAAGTCGGTTATAATGTTTCCTAAATATTTGAACTTAAAATCACTTTCCTGGAAAGTTCACCCAATGTAGCTTAGATTTAGGCTGATTTTGCCTTTGAAGCGTCGATATAATGAGCCGCAAATAGTGTGTGCTAACCTTAATGCATTGGTTCTAAACGTATTATTATGACATCCTTACAAGCAAGCAGTACGTGCCAATCGATTGGACAGAAAGGACGTATGCATCCAAGAGGACTATTAAAAAGTTGCTATTAAAAAAATTAAGTGATTTTTTTAAATAGTGTTTCAGTGAGTTTTTTATATTTTGAAAGTTATCGGGTGGAAATTCATCGGTAAGTTTTATTGTTATCTATTTTAACTATATTTTTAAGAGAAATATTTTAAATTATTTTTTTCATATCGGAATCTATTGTGAAAATATTTGATGGGATATAATCGTATCTTTAATTTAAATATTGAACATATTTTTTTTATAATTTTTTTGCAGTGTTATAATTCACCGTGCAAAAGATTTTAACGCGATGCAACAATAGACAGTTTAAATTTTTAAAGAAATATATTGATTTTCAATAATATATTAATAATTAAAAAATACTTCTACCCGCCCTAATCTCAATTTATGGGGCACAACATACCTTGTTCTACTTTTCTCTGTTGGCCGTCATCTTCTTTTATTGGTGTGAAACAATAGACTGGCGGCTTACTTAATAGTAAGCAGTTACCGTCGCCTACGGGTGTTTGCAACGCCAGTGGCATCGCGAACACGCTGTTGTCCCATAAGGGTACAGGAACTTTGGCCACTAATGTCGGAACACAACACAAGGTTATTATGGCGGCATACTTAAGACCAAAGGTGGTCGCCATCCAGACAGACTTGAGGTCCTGCCACGTAGCTAGGGTGGGTTATTTGACGCCTTTTACGACAGGCCGACCTTGGCCGCAGAGGTCAGTATTATTTCTCCGCCCCTGCATGGATAAAATATCCATATGTCCAACTATTCTTGTTATATCACTCTAATTACTTTTTTACATTTTAAAAGTTGATAGAAATTCTGACGAAAATCAGACCATGTTATCCATATACAAATAAATAAATATTTAAATAAATAAATATTTTGTGACAATTCACACAGTGCCATCTAGTACCTACCAAACTAAGTAGCATAGCACTTGTGTTATGGGTACTAGATAACTAATATATTACTTAAATACTTTTTTTGTAAATAAATACATAATTATTATACATAAACAACCAGGTGCGAGACGGGAATCGAACCCGTGGCCTCCGCAATCATAACGAAGTATGTTATCCGTTACGCCACAGAGATCGTCATTTCAATACCTGTTTTCTTTCTAAATGAAGTAAATCGACGAAACGAAAATGCGTCGCCAGACGCCGCTAACGCGCTGCCACACAAGTTTACTAAGGCGGGATACTTAGAAACCAGGGGTTGCTATCCAGACAGGCAGAGCCTTAACACCTAGCTGGGATTGTTTTGTCGCGTTTTACGACAGGCCACCCCTAGCTGCAGGGACCGGTATACTTACACCGCCCCTAAACGGAGAAAATGCATGTTTTTTTTCATTTCTTGGACAAACAGTATTTATATGAGGATTAGTAAATTGTCTTATTTAATATGTTAGTACTAATATAAACCCAACATTTGTCACAGGTTACACAAATATATGTGTATATATATATATATATATATATATATATATATATATATATATATATATATATATATATATATATATATATATATATATATATATATATATATATATATATATATATATATATATATATATATATATATATATATATATATATATATATATATATATATATAAACCCACTAGGTTTGTCCAAATATGGTTTGGCCCAAACCCATCTTTTATGATTATTCTCTCTCTCTGGTCGGTCCCTCATGACTGAAAATAGTGATCGCTACTTGATGCGATCACACGGGAATGAACGAAATTTCTCCATCGGTTCCTGTCACCATCCTCACTATATCCTGGAACCTCGTACTCGTAGCATTATGATTATTACTTGCCTTTTAAATGCATTTTTGCTATTACATAATTGTATTTAATAATATAATTCATAAATAAAAACATTAATAAATTATATTATGCATCTTCAGTAATACCAATATTAATTTTAAACTACACTAAATGTTTTTATTTTCAAAATAAAACTGCTTTTCTCGAGGCTTCGTTCAACTATTTTGATAAATTCCGTTGACGAGCCCCGGCAGGAGGGGTAGACCCGAAAAGTGCTGGCTTGGCGTTATAAATGGAGATATGCGTGTCAATGGATTGACTACCGGGGATGCCGAAGACCGTGCGAAGTGGAGAAATAGTTGGAAAGTGAACCCCAAGCACCGAAACAAAAGTCTACCTGGTTTTGACCCTGGGATAATGATGAACAGCACGCTTGTGGAGATCATAGGTTCGATTCCCGTCTCGAGTTGTGGTGTTTATGTGTAATATATTTATCTATATTAATAAAATGATATAGATCTGTAGTTGTGCGCGCATCACGGCAAAACTACTGGATAGGTTTTAATTAAATTTTCTAAGTTTTATTTTTTAGACACTTTGCCCTTTTATCTGAAAAAAATTATTGCGATATCTTCATCTATACATCTATACAAATAAATAAAATTGGAGGGTCTGTTTGTAATATTAAAATAACCGCTTTTTACTAAGTGCATTCAGACGTATACACAGTACATATACCAAAACAACATTTTTTACAATTTTTGTCTGTCTGTCTGTCTGTCGGTCTGTCTGTCTGTTTGTTCCGGCTAATGTCTGAAATGGCTGCACCGATTTTGACTGGAATTTCACTGGCAGATAGCTGATGTACCTAGGAGTAACTTAGGCTATTTTTATTTTAGAAAAAAATATTTAATAGCTTTTGTTAAAAATGATAATTTTCGTAAATTTTATTATCCAATTTAATTTGACCTCATATATCCAAAAAATGCTGCCTAAAGTCACTATTCCATGCGGACGGAGTCGCGGGCACAGCTAGTTTAATATAAAGTTATTTGAGTTTTAAAATGTGTTTTCTTGCCGCGTAGAAGTGGGGCAAGCGATGTAGCGCGCATGAGTACGAAGTCGCGGGTATTAACTAGTTTACAAAATAAAAGTATATATGTAGTAAAAGTATATAGTAGTTGTCGTGTATCCATATCACAAGTGCTATGCTACTTACTTTAGGACCAGATAGCGCTGTGTTGTCTCATTTGTTATTATTATTTGGAAAAACCCCTGTTTACGGTTCCTTCCAAGAGTAACGCCGACACACAACCTTTAAAGCCTACATATTAAGCCTTTTTGGATTAATAATAATTATTATCTAATACATGATCGTTAAAAAATCCAAATGGGAAATATACAAACCTGCTCACCCGGCAAACATTGTTCTGACGTATAAATAAAAAATTTGGATAGAATTGTCGTAAAATCCGTTCTTAATGAGCGTCAATCGCGAAATGAGTAACAGCAGCTAGGGATGCAACATCGCTCATAAAAAACATCGATGTTAGAATATCGATGTTATCAAAAGTGAAACATCGATGTTAAAAATATCGTTGTTTAAGAACGATATATCGATGTTTTTTTATCACCATTTACATAAACTTTTGACGCTTGTTCCTGCGATGCAAATGAAACATCGTTTTTTTTTAACATCGATGTATCGCCCAAACCACCTTAGCACACCTTTCTTAATTGTAGTTAACTCTGACTTTAGTTCACTTTTAAGATGCGAAAACAAGATTTTAACGTTAAACAAAACAACTGCCGTCGAATTAAGCAAGCAATCTATCCATCTAAGCAAATGTAGCGCATGCAACTGACTAATCTAATTGCCGACTGCTTCGTTCGGCCCACATTTGTTTGTATTGCTCAGGGAGTGAGCGAGACGTTAAATTGAAAAAGGTACGCTTGTGACTAAGACAGGTAATCTGTGTAGATCACAGATAGAGCTCAAGATGGCGCGTTACGTCTTTGTACGATAAAACATCGTTCCTACTAAAATCGTTCTTGAACAACGATGTATCGTCGATGTTTTGGTTTCAACATCGATGATAAAACATCGATTTTTATGAACGATACATCGATGTTTTGTTTGTATCCCTAACAGCAGCACATTCACCTCCGTGACACGCAGTTCCTGCTTGTGTCGCTTTAGAACCGGCCACGTTTCACAGCTGTATTAAACGACAGTATAGTTATCGTTTGTGTTACTTTTTTATAAAAACTTGAACAACGCACGGTAGCTTGACATAGAAAAATATTTAGTTATTTTTTTTTACTAACTAACCCGGCAAACGCTGTCTATAAAAACTAGCCTATATCCTTCTCCAAGGTCCAATCTATCAAAACCGAAATTCATCAAAATCGGTTCAGCGCCTTAGGCGTGAAAATGTAACAGGCAGACCAAGTTACTTTCGCAATTATAATATTAGTATGAATATATTCCTTTGTTTTGTAAATATATAGAAACACCCAGGCGCGGGTATTGAAGCCGTGTCGTCCATAACCGTTACAATATGTGTTAGCTGCTACGTCGAGGAGTTAGTTCATCCTGGTCAGTATCAAGTGCTGGCATCTGTATAAGCATAACCGGAAACTGGAATTTCAATAATTTTAAGGCTTTTAAATAAATTATATATATATATATATATATATATATATATATATATATATATATATATATATATATATATATATATATATATATATATATATATATATATATATATATATATATATACATTCATACATAACATACATAAGAATTGAAGATAGGCTTTTGTAAACTAATTGTAAATAGAAGTTAGCATTGACACTAACCTTGCTAAATTAAATAATTAAGCCTCATTTGTTATTTAACTGTCAATATGTACTGCTTAAGGTTCGACCTTGGTTTTACCTTTATTTGCTGATTGGAGATTTGGAGGTTACATATAAAAAGCTAATTTCAACCGCCGGGTCTTCTTCCTATGATATGTTTGGTTTGAGGTTTTGGAGCGTCGAGTTGATACTACCCCGGAGTAGACTCAGGGGGCAATGAGCCCCCGGTGACGTCATTCGAGACATCAGCTTCGAGACCAAGACCCAGATTCTAGTACTAGATACTGATCTAGTGTGTTGAAGTTATACTTCTTTTGCGTAAAAAAATTGCTAAAAAAATTCATCAATTTATAAATCATTTATTCATATTAGTCGATTTTATAAATCAGAAAGATGATTGCAAAACTGAAGTGGCAGTGGGCTGGGCACATAGCTCGAAGGACTGATGGCCGTTGGGGCAGAAAAGTCCTCGAATGGCGACCGCGTACCGGAAGACGCAGTGTTGGTAGGCCCCCCACAAGATGGACTGATGATCTGGTCAAGATCGCCGGGATAGGTTGGATGAGGGCAGCGCAGGACCGATCATCGTGGAGATCTTTGGGGGAGGCCTTTGTCCAGCAGTGGGCGTCTTCCGGCTGAAATGATGATGATAAATCAGAAGAAAAAAATAGATTTAAATTGATCCTTTTTTTTAATAAATTTTGCACGATGTTGCATTTTTGACTTATTTTGAAAAAAACTAAAAAACATGATAACTCAAAAATTTCACTTTTGCATAATGCATATGGGAGTTAAAATTATCGCAAATATTCACCCCTTTTTTTGGTATCGGGTTAGAAAATACTCATGGAGGTCCTCCGCCCTCGGGGAAGGACGAAGGGGACTGTCAGACTCTTACTGCCTAAAAACCAACCCGTGTTCCTCATGTACCCGTGTGTCGGAGGGGCGGGTATCGCCGAAGCATTCGTCGCTACCCCCCCGACGGGTATTGGCCCGCCTGACCATCTGGCGGGCCACCCACTGCGGCCGTCAACCCGGCCGCAGGACTCCACTATGAGGCGCGCGCGGAACAAGACGCCGCCGCCTCGAGGCCTGCCGCTGATCGGACGACAAGACGCCCCGAGTCTGCCGTCCGCAGGCCGCGCCCTACGGTGGCCGGAAGTCAGCCACCCTTCGACGCCCAGTGCGTCTGCTGCGGGAGGGGAGAGAGGAGGCAGCCTCTCTTTCCCTTTCCGCCGCCTCCTTTGCGAGCATCACAGCCTCGCAAAAGGTGGCGACGGCACTACACCCTGACTCGCTCCCGACCATGGTAGACACAACAGCCGGAAGCGAGAGGTTTCCCGCAGCACCTACGGCCGCGACCAAGTCACGGCGCTGCTCGGTCCAAGCTGGGCACTCCGCCAACGTATGCAGCGCCGTATCGTCGCGGCAATCACCACAATGGTGGCACTGGGATGTCGGCTCCCGGCCTATGCGACACAGGTACTTCCCGAAACACCCGTGTCCGGTAAACACCTGCGTCAGCCGGAAGCTGAGGGCGCCGTGGCTCCTATTGAGCCACTATTCTAGGACGGGCCTTACCGCCGCTACAGCGGCGTGCCCCAAATAGTCACCCCTATCACCTCCTAACGAGAATATGTCGAATTACCAATAACCCTGTATTTTTTATCTCCGCTGGTATGAAACATGTTTTGTAGATTTATAAATATTTTAAAACTACTGTAACATAAATATAGTTACGTGTTTTCACCGACTCTTGAGAGACAGTTAGCTAACTTTGTCATATCACATCGTAAAAATTTTACTCTCAACTATTTCCAAACACGCCAAATCATTTCAAAAATCGCAGTTTTACATTGGCCCATCTTGGTGGACCAAATCTCGGCTATTTCAACGACCGATCAGTAGTTACATAACTTTTGTACAGTTCAGTCAGTGGTATCAATTTCTAAATAGAGTATAATATTTGAACTTAATTATAATTTTTTTATTGTTTAAGAGCAGTCTATATATATATATATATATATATATATATATATATATATATATATATATATATATATATATATATATATATATATATATATGTATATATATACGGCAGGACTGCGTAAATTACCGCGGTATAAGCCTTCTCAGCATCGTCGGTAAATTGTATGCGAAAGTGTTGATTGAAAGGGTTGTGAATGAAACAGATGAAAAAGTATTGGATGCACAAGCGGGATTTAGGAAGGGAATGGGATGTACGGATCAGGTCTTTTCCTTGCGGTGCATAGCCGAAATGTGTTTGGCTATAAACAAGAAGGTCTATTGCGCGTTCGTGGATCTAGAAAAGGCCTATGATAGAGTGGTGAGGAATGAATTGTGGTCAGTATTGTCCGTGAATAGTGTGAGCAGTATCCTCATACGAGCACTTCTTATAGGGATCTCTTTATAGGGATTCTAGTGCTTGTGTAAGGATAAACGGGGTATACACTCAATGGTTTAATATCGCAAAAGGTGTTAGACAGGGATGTGTAGCGTCACCGTGGCTGTTTAATCTGTTCATGAACAGTTGCTTGACAGATTTAAAAGAGAATGAAAGTGTGTTGAGAATGAATGAGTTACTCGTCAAATATTTTCTTTATGTTGGTGATCAAGTTTTACTTGCGTCTTCGGCCGAGGAGTTGCAGGAGATGGTAACTGTTATGAGTGGAGCTTTTGTTAGAAAGGGAATGAAGATGAATGTAAAGAAGACGAAAGTTATGGTGTTTGAAAGAGATGAAAAAGTGACAGACTGCAATATTGTGATTGGAGATGAACAAATTGAACAGGTGAATGAGTTTGTGTACCTGGGTTCAAAGTTTACAAGAGATGGAAAGTGTGAGAGTGATATTGAAAGAAGAGTGAATGTAGGAAACATGGTGAATGGAGCTTTGCACTCATTTATGAACAGTCGGAAGGTGTCTAACAAGGCTCGTCTGGCTGTACATGAGGGGGTGTTGGTTCCGACACTCATGTACAGAAGTGAAAGTTGGGTATGGCAGAAGAAACATGAAAGCAGAATAAATGCAGTTGAGATGAGAGCATTAAGAAGTATGATAGGAGTCAAACTGAGTGACAGGATAAGAAATAGTGAGATAAGGAAACGTTGTGGTCTGAAAGAAGATACATACATACATATAATCACGCCTCTTTCCCGTAGGGGTAGGCAGAGACCACTTCTTTCCACTTGCTACGATCCTTACATACTTGTTTCGCTTTATCCACTTTCATTATTCCCTTCATACATGCCCATCGGTTTAGGGTACTCTTGACCTGGCCTTTTTTCAAGACGTCCCTGATCTGGTCTCGAAACGTCCGCCTAGGTCTACCCCTTCCAACACTTCCAATTACACTCGCCTTATACACTTTTTTCGTCAATCGTTCTTCATTCATTCTCTCCATATGGCTAAACCATCTCAGCATACCTTTCTCAATTTTTGTCGCTACATCTTCTTTAAAGAAAGAAGAATTCTACACTTTATTTTTAAAGAGTTAATGTCGTGTTTAGTTTCGCAGTCTTATGACAAGAAAAATAATGTAGCTGGTTTTACTTTAGCTAATATTCGCTCCTATGTGAACAGCTGTTTCCTTTATTATTTATTTCAATTGTAAATAAACCGTTTAAATTGTAGTTTTATAATAGTTACAATTATTGTTATTTTTGGAGTCGGTGTCGACATGCCGTGTATACATCCAAATGCACTTAGTAAAAAAAGCGGTTATTTTAATATTACAAACCGACCCTCCAATTTTATTTATTTGTATAGATGTAAGTTGACCTCAGATTTATACCATCAATCATATGAAATAGGGTTTAGCTTAGGCTGAACTTTGTAGGTTCGAACGCACGTATTCCGGAGGCGCATGGCGTAACAGTTGCATTCGATAACACCGACTGTTTGCATATTTCATTTATTTATATTTTAGGACTTATAGGGTTTGTAATCCAAAATAAACCTAAAGATATATCCAAAAAATGCTGCCCAAAGTCACTGTTCAACGCGGAAGGAGTCGTGGGCACAGCTAGTTAAAAATAAAATTTAGTATTTCTAACCGCTAACTCGTGTTTTACCTTTTTTATCTCGATGGACAGCAAATGTCTATGTCACGGTGACTGGCTTCAAATACAGTTGCTAATTATAAAAAAAAATTAAATTCGGAAAGTGCTAAGAATGTATGTATGTACCTAGTATATATTTGGTTTGTTCGATAAAGGTCCTTGACTATTGCAGGGATGTTCAATTAAGCGGAAGTTTAAATGTGTCCTTGGATAAGTTACTGGCTAAGATGGCCTTGGAAGTTACCGTCGCTTATAAATGTTTTTGATGCTAGAGGCACCGCGAACATGCTGCTGGCCCTTAGAAGTACAGGAACCTGGTTTACTAATGCCGGAATACAACACATTGTTATTATGGTGGCATACTTATAAACCTATAACCAACCATACGTGATAGACTGGAAAGTGTTGGTCACGACCCTCAGATATGAGGACTACGACTCGAGGAGGAGGAGGACTTATAAACCTAGGCTGGTTGCCATCCACACGGACTTGAGGTCTTTGTTGCCTTTTACGACAGGCCGACCCCGGCCGCAGAGGTTAGTATTCTTTCTCCGCCCCTGCACGGATAAAAATTTCGAACCTCAAATTTCGAAGTTATTTTGAAAACGGTGCTTTTTTCAGCTTTCGCAATTTTTTTGCAAGCTTTCCTGATGTTTCAGGGACTAGACTTTTTGGGATATTAAATAGATATTTAATATCCCAAAAAGTCTGGTCCTTTAAGTATTAGATAATACTCACACACATTTCCCCGTTTCTTTATCCCTTCAGCTCAAATGGCAAAGTTAATGCTTTATTGGACTATATATATTATCTACAATGTAAAATAGGTGATGTGAAATAAAAAGGCTTAATTATTATTAACATATAGTTTAATATAGTGTAGCTCGCACTACAAACCACTCCTATTGGATATCGCAACCTGTTCTGCAGCCGTGAAAGACACGGGTCAAGTTAAACTGGCATATAGTTTACAATAAAGATGTGTTACGCGCGGACGTTGCGATTATTTTATTGTACCAAAAGGTTTAAGGTTTGATTAAACTTCTACTTACGTACTACTTATGTACTTTGTGACCATCTGTAGTATGTGACAAGAAAGGCCCTTTCCCATCTAGTTTTCACGTAGAAAATCATAAATACGGTTTTATATAATTTTTCGGTTGAAAACAGAACATTAAAATAATTTGTTTCATATTTGTCTTTAATATAGCGCTTGCCGCGTGACGCCAAAAGTGTTCAATATAGCTCGAAAAAGAGTGAGTTTTTCTTTGAAGGATATTGATTACATGAAAAACTGAGCCTGTTCTCCTACCTGTGGTTAAGTATTGTATTTTGAAGACCGCCCTCCCAACTAGACAGCATTTATGATTTGCTTGATTGTAGAGACTGGTCTTAGCCACCTAGAGTTCTAAACATAATTTACTTAACATATTACTATTCTTATTTCTTTTTTAATAGAGTATATTAGACTGTACGAATAACAGTGCTCTATTCCTAAAGCAATCTAAGGTGTAAAAAACTTGCAATTAAAAGTCTTGCGTCGCATACGCTACGTAAACTATTAATGATAGAACAAAAAACACACGCAAAAAGAGTTTATTTAACTGAAAAAAGATTAATACCATATGAAAGGGTAAATTAACAAATTAATGAAAATAATATACATATATAAAAATATACATATATAACTGTTATTGTGTTGATTATATAAAATAAGAAAATCGTTTCTTATGGAGTAAACTCCACATATTATACCAATAAGACGACACAAGGTCGTTCGAGCGTGTGTCGCGCGTCATCTTGATACAAAAAGTTTTAAAACAGTTTAAGTTCAACCTAATTACAACTATGGCACCTAGTAATAAAGTCACAAATCTCCAAAACATTATCTAATACTTACGATCATTGTCATATAAAATGAGCAAAGCAATAAATTACTCTTGTCACTTACAAGTGAAAAGACGTATGTTAAACAACATTTAATGTGAAATCAACCTTAAGTTGTAACAAATAAAGTAATTTTTGCCTTGCGCACCAAAAACGTAACAAGGTCATTCATTAGTAGATTTTACTCTCACATTTTTCTCATACCGAGCGCCTTATATATGAAAATAGATTCTTAAGGAGTAAACTCCAAAAATGTTCTACAATATTTAAGAACATATACAAGACCTTATGGGTACAGGAACTTGAGTCACCAATGCCGGAACACAGCACAAGGTTATTATGGCGAAACAATACCAAAGGTGGTCGCCATCCAGATGGGCATGGGGCCCTACCACGTAGCCCGGATACTAAGGTTTAGGGGTTGAAGGGAAAGAAACACATTTTTTGGAACGAAGTTCCTTATCGCGCGTTGTGAAAGGGGGCTAGACGGAAAAAAATTCTCACGAAAAGTTGTAACGACACTTTTTGCTATAGTAAGCTATGCGGCGTGCGCATGTTTCTCTGTCTGTCTCTCTCTCTCTCTCTTATAGAAAGCAAGCCAGATATTTTTATTTCTATTTCGCATTGAACAGTGTGGTGTCGCGACGACTATTTATGTTGAGTGTATACAGGTTTTTTGTACATAATAAATAATAAAAATAATAATAATGAATCCTGACAGTGTTTCTGCACAAGTTCCGGATATTGCTGATGGAGTTAGGTTAGTTACTGATTAAGTTTATATTACATTATATTTGTTAATAATAAAAAAATATTATTATAACTTAAACAAAATAAAATTTTATTACAATTCCTTCACTAATTAATCGAAAGGAACTTCGTTCCATCCGGGTGTCCCTTGACACCTCTCAAGTTTTTCCAGTTAAGGAGGTTTTTGACTTATCGAGGTCCAACTTAAAGAGATTTACTTTATTAAGTAAACTGTCAGCCGTTCGACTCTTCCACAGTAATAAAAACTTGTAATCTCTGCAAACTCTTAAGGAATGGTAACATAATTATAATTCATTACAAACAAACAACTAGGCCCACGTCATTATATATAGTGACTTAAGCCTCAAGGCTGTAAAGTTGCGTACACATGTACTTACTTTCTCTATCTTTAAATATAAAGCTAAGTATTGTGTTTGCTGACACACCTCCGACGGTACGCCGTCGGTAGCTACGGCTAACGCACGTTGAAACGCCTGTGGAGGTCACGCGTTCAACTCCCGTCCTGCATCCTGGGTGTTTATGTATTTTTTTTATTGCTGTGAGGCAACAGGCAGGCTAACAGCCCGCTTAGAATTTAGCAGTTACCATCGCCTATAGGTGTTTGCAACGCTAATGGCATCGCGAACACGCGGCTGTCCCACAAGGATACAGGAACTTGGGTCACTAATGCCGGAACACAACACAAGGTTATTATGGCGGCATACTTAAGACCAAAGATGGTCGCCATCCAGACGGACTTGAGGTCCTGCCACGTAGCTAGGGTGGGTTATTTGAAAAGTTTTAATATGTGTACAAAGTTTCATGATGATCGGTTAAGTAGTTTTCGCGTGAAAGCGTAACAAACAAACTTACTTTCACATTTATAATATTAAAGTACGATTTCAATGTACCGACTGTTAAGGACTGTGAGGGAACCTGCATACCAAGGTCATCGACATGTATACCTTGGAGAAGCGTAGCGAGTGTATTGTTCATTTCCTGTAGGGGAAGTCCCGACTACAGCTTTGGAAAAGCTGGATATATCGACGATTAGATGCTATTGTCTATTGGATCGTTTCAAACCACAATTAAGTCGGTTATAATGTTTCCTAAATATTTGAACTTAAAATCACTTTCCTGGAAAGTTCACCCAATGTAGCTTAGATTTAGGCTGATTTTGCCTTTGAAGCGTCGATATAATGAGCCGCAAATAGTGTGTGCTAACCTTAATGCATTGGTTCTAAACGTATTATTATGACATCCTTACAAGCAAGCAGTACGTGCCAATCGATTGGACAGAAAGGACGTATGCATCCAAGAGGACTATTAAAAAGTTGCTATTAAAAAAATTAAGTGATTTTTTTAAATAGTGTTTCAGTGAGTTTTTTATATTTTGAAAGTTATCGGGTGGAAATTCATCGGTAAGTTTTATTGTTATCTATTTTAACTATATTTTTAAGAGAAATATTTTAAATTATTTTTTTCATATCGGAATCTATTGTGAAAATATTTGATGGGATATAATCGTATCTTTAATTTAAATATTGAACATATTTTTTTTATAATTTTTTTGCAGTGTTATAATTCACCGTGCAAAAGATTTTAACGCGATGCAACAATAGACAGTTTAAATTTTTAAAGAAATATATTGATTTTCAATAATATATTAATAATTAAAAAATACTTCTACCCGCCCTAATCTCAATTTATGGGGCACAACATACCTTGTTCTACTTTTCTCTGTTGGCCGTCATCTTCTTTTATTGGTGTGAAACAATAGACTGGCGGCTTACTTAATAGTAAGCAGTTACCGTCGCCTACGGGTGTTTGCAACGCCAGTGGCATCGCGAACACGCTGTTGTCCCATAAGGGTACAGGAACTTTGGCCACTAATGTCGGAACACAACACAAGGTTATTATGGCGGCATACTTAAGACCAAAGGTGGTCGCCATCCAGACAGACTTGAGGTCCTGCCACGTAGCTAGGGTGGGTTATTTGACGCCTTTTACGACAGGCCGACCTTGGCCGCAGAGGTCAGTATTATTTCTCCGCCCCTGCATGGATAAAATATCCATATGTCCAACTATTCTTGTTATATCACTCTAATTACTTTTTTACATTTTAAAAGTTGATAGAAATTCTGACGAAAATCAGACCATGTTATCCATATACAAATAAATAAATATTTAAATAAATAAATATTTTGTGACAATTCACACAGTGCCATCTAGTACCTACCAAACTAAGTAGCATAGCACTTGTGTTATGGGTACTAGACAACTAATATACTACTTAAATACTTTTTTGTAAATAAATACATAATTATTATACATAAACAACCAGGTGCGAGAGGGGAATCGAACCCGTGGCCTCCGCAAGCGTAACGAAGTGCGTTATCCGTTACGCCACAGAGATCGTCATTTCAATACCTGTTCTCGTTCGGAATGAATCAAATCGACGAAACGAAAATGCGTCGTCAGACACCGCTAACGCGCTGCCACACAAGTTTACTAAGGCGGGATACTTAGAAACCAGGGGTTGCTATCCAGACAGGCTTGGAGCCTTAACACCTAGCTGGGATTGTTTTGTCGCGTTTTACGACAGGCCAACCCTAGCCGCAGGGGCTGGTATACTTACACCGCCCCTAAACGGAGAAAATGCATCTTTTTTTTTCATTTATTGGACAAACAAACAGTATTTATACGAGGATTAGTAAATTGTCTTATTTAATATGTTAGTACTAATATAAACCCAACATTTGTCACAGGTTACACAAATATATATACCTAGTCAGGTCATAAATTCTGTCACATGTTTAATGTAAAATAATTGTAACAAGTTTATTAATTATGTAACCATTCATATACCAGAATGAACTTAACAAAACATAGATTCTTATGACATTAAAGTTTATTCAAAATGACCTCCGTGATTTTGAATACAAGCCTTCAATCTGCGCGGCCAGTTGTCTATCGCAGCACGAACGAGGTCCATTTCAATATCGGCGGCTGCCTTAATCAAGGATGTCTTGAGTGACTCCAAATTGGGATGAGGCTTTGAGCACGCCTTTTCCTCCAAGTGTTGCCATATCTTGTAATCTAACGGATTCAAATCTGGACTGGAGGAGGGCCAGTCTTCGTGCCGGATGAAGTCGATTTCACGCGCCGCCAGCCAGTCTTGTGTGCTCTTCGCTCTATGAGCTGGCGCCGAATCTTGTTGGAATACCCAGTGCCTGTTATTGAACATGGTATGAGAAACAGGTTCCACAAGGTTCGTCAGGACTGTATTTTGATACACAACAGCATTCGTTTTTACACCTTTCTCACAAAAATGTACCTCTGTTAAGCCCCAATAAGAAACTCCCAACCATACCATGAGCGAGGATGGAAAATGACCTCGTTGGACACGCGGAATACGGTTGCTCGCTTCTTCACTACTGTGTGCGTACACCTTATCATTTTGTTTGTTGTAGCTCTCTTCTACGGTAAACATTTTTTCATCCGAAAAAAGAATTTCCCGATATTTTTTTCCCGCGTACCACTTCAACAAAGCGCGGCATCTCTTCAGTCTCAGGTCCATTAGACGAGCATTCAAACGATGTCCTGTTTTTCTTCGATATGCCCGAAGCCCTAAGTCTTCATTTAACACCCTTTTCACCGTGGTTCTGCTTAACCCCATCTGAAGGGCCAACAGTTTCTGCTTACGTTTGGGATTTCTTTGAATTCGTGCCTTCACAGCTTTTATCACTGCTGGAGTCCTAACAGACCGAGGGCGACCACTTCTTGACCTGTCATCTACACTAGAGTCTTCATTGTATCGTTTGATGGTACGATAAACGAATCTTTTGGTAATATTCAAATTTTTCAGTATGTTAAAAATTTGAATTGGCGCGTAACCGCAACGATGCAACGCAATAACTGCAACACGGTCTTCTTTAAGCGTCCACTCCATATTTAAAAATGAGTAAAATTCTAAAAGTTATACATTTTTATTTTCATGAACAATTCGAAATTCTAATTCAATAAACTTTTTTGTGGCCAGCATTCTAAAAGAAAAGTTTTTACTGTGTGACAATACTTATGACCTGACTAGGTATATATATATATATATATATATATATATATATATATATATATATATATATATATATATATATATATATATATATATATATATATATATATATATATATATATATATATAAACCCACTAGGTTTGTCCAAATATGGTTTGGCCCAAACCCAACTTTTATGATTTTCTTTCTCTCTGGTCGGTCCCTCATGACTGAAAATAGTGATCGCTACTTGATGCGATCACACGGGAATGAACGAAATTTCTCCATCGGTTCCTGTCACCATCCTCACTATATCCTGGAACCTTGTACTCGTAGCATTATGATTATTACTTGCCTTTTAAATGCCTTTTTGTTATTACATAATTGTATTTAATAATATAATTCATAAATAAAAACATTAATAAATTATATTATGCATCTTCAGTAATACCAATATTAATTTTAAACTATACTAAATGTTTTTATTTTCAAAATAAAACTACTTTTCTCGAGGCTTCGTTCAACTACTTTGATAAATTCCGTTGACGAGCCCCGGCAGGAGGGGTAGACCCGAAAAGTGCTGGCTTGGCGTTATAAATGGAGATATGCGTGCCAATGGATTGACTACCGGGGATGCCGAAGACCGTGCGAAGTGGAGAAATAGTTGGAAAGTGAACCCCAAGCACCGAAACAAGTCTACCTGGTTTTGACCCTGGGATAATGATGAACAGCACGCTTGTGGAGATCATAGGTTCGATTCCCGTCTCGAGTCGTGGTGTTTATGTATAATATATTTATCTATATAAAAAAATGATATAGATCTGTAGTTGTGCGCGCATCACGGCAAAACTACTGGATAGGTTTTAATAAAATTTTCTAAGTTTTATTTCTTAGACACTTTGCCCTTTTATCTGAAAAAAATTATTGCGATATCTTCATCTATACATCTATACAAATAAATAAAATTGGAGGGTCTGTTTGTAATATTAAAATAACCGCTTTTTACTAAGTGCATTCAGACGTATACACAGTACATATACCAAAACAACATTTTTTACAATTTTTGTCTGTCTGTCTGTCTGTCGGTCTGTCTGTCTGTTTGTTCCGGCTAATGTCTGAAATGGCTGCACCGATTTTGACTGGAATTTCACTGGCAGATAGCTGATGTACCTAGGAGTAACTTAGGCTATTTTTATTTTAGAAAAAAATATTTAATAGCTTTTGTTAAAAATGATAATTTTCGTAAATTTTATTATCCAATTTAATTTGACCTCATATATCCAAAAAATGCTGCCTAAAGTCACTATTCCATGCGGACGGAGTCGCGGGCACAGCTAGTTTAATATAAAGTTATTTGAGTTTTAAAATGTGTTTTCTTGCCGCGTAGAAGTGGGGCAAGCGATGTAGCGCGCATGAGTACGAAGTCGCGGGTATTAACTAGTTTACAAAATAAAAGTATATATGTAGTAAAAGTATATAGTAGTTGTCGTGTATCCATATCACAAGTGCTATGCTACTTACTTTAGGACCAGATAGCGCTGTGTTGTCTCATTTGTTATTATTATTTGGAAAAACCCCTGTTTACGGTTCCTTCCAAGAGTAACGCCGACACACAACCTTTAAAGCCTACATATTAAGCCTTTTTGGATTAATAATAATTATTATCTAATACATGATCGTTAAAAAATCCAAATGGGAAATATACAAACCTGCTCACCCGGCAAACATTGTTCTGACGTATAAATAAAAAATTTGGATAGAATTGTCGTAAAATCCGTTCTTAATGAGCGTCAATCGCGAAATGAGTAACAGCAGCTAGGGATGCAACATCGCTCATAAAAAACATCGATGTTAGAATATCGATGTTATCAAAAGTGAAACATCGATGTTAAAAATATCGTTGTTTAAGAACGATATATCGATGTTTTTTTATCACCATTTACATAAACTTTTGACGCTTGTTCCTGCGATGCAAATGAAACATCGTTTTTTTTTAACATCGATGTATCGCCCAAACCACCTTAGCACACCTTTCTTAATTGTAGTTAACTCTGACTTTAGTTCACTTTTAAGATGCGAAAACAAGATTTTAACGTTAAACAAAACAACTGCCGTCGAATTAAGCAAGCAATCTATCCATCTAAGCAAATGTAGCGCATGCAACTGACTAATCTAATTGCCGACTGCTTCGTTCGGCCCACATTTGTTTGTATTGCTCAGGGAGTGAGCGAGACGTTAAATTGAAAAAGGTACGCTTGTGACTAAGACAGGTAATCTGTGTAGATCACAGATAGAGCTCAAGATGGCGCGTTACGTCTTTGTACGATAAAACATCGTTCCTACTAAAATCGTTCTTGAACAACGATGTATCGTCGATGTTTTGGTTTCAACATCGATGATAAAACATCGATTTTTATGAACGATACATCGATGTTTTGTTTGTATCCCTAACAGCAGCACATTCACCTCCGTGACACGCAGTTCCTGCTTGTGTCGCTTTAGAACCGGCCACGTTTCACAGCTGTATTAAACGACAGTATAGTTATCGTTTGTGTTACTTTTTTATAAAAACTTGAACAACGCACGGTAGCTTGACATAGAAAAATATTTAGTTATTTTTTTTTACTAACTAACCCGGCAAACGCTGTCTATAAAAACTAGCCTATATCCTTCTCCAAGGTCCAATCTATCAAAACCGAAATTCATCAAAATCGGTTCAGCGCCTTAGGCGTGAAAATGTAACAGGCAGACCAAGTTACTTTCGCAATTATAATATTAGTATGAATATATTCCTTTGTTTTGTAAATATATAGAAACACCCAGGCGCGGGTATTGAAGCCGTGTCGTCCATAACCGTTACAATATGTGTTAGCTGCTACGTCGAGGAGTTAGTTCATCCTGGTCAGTATCAAGTGCTGGCATCTGTATAAGCATAACCGGAAACTGGAATTTCAATAATTTTAAGGCTTTTAAATAAATTATATATATATATATATATATATATATATATATATATATATATATATATATATATATATATATATATATATATATATATATATATATATATATATATACATTCATACATAACATACATAAGAATTGAAGATAGGCTTTTGTAAACTAATTGTAAATAGAAGTTAGCATTGACACTAACCTTGCTAAATTAAATAATTAAGCCTCATTTGTTATTTAACTGTCAATATGTACTGCTTAAGGTTCGACCTTGGTTTTACCTTTATTTGCTGATTGGAGATTTGGAGGTTACATATAAAAAGCTAATTTCAACCGCCGGGTCTTCTTCCTATGATATGTTTGGTTTGAGGTTTTGGAGCGTCGAGTTGATACTACCCCGGAGTAGACTCAGGGGGCAATGAGCCCCCGGTGACGTCATTCGAGACATCAGCTTCGAGACCAAGACCCAGATTCTAGTACTAGATACTGATCTAGTGTGTTGAAGTTATACTTCTTTTGCGTAAAAAAATTGCTAAAAAAATTCATCAATTTATAAATCATTTATTCATATTAGTCGATTTTATAAATCAGAAAGATGATTGCAAAACTGAAGTGGCAGTGGGCTGGGCACATAGCTCGAAGGACTGATGGCCGTTGGGGCAGAAAAGTCCTCGAATGGCGACCGCGTACCGGAAGACGCAGTGTTGGTAGGCCCCCCACAAGATGGACTGATGATCTGGTCAAGATCGCCGGGATAGGTTGGATGAGGGCAGCGCAGGACCGATCATCGTGGAGATCTTTGGGGGAGGCCTTTGTCCAGCAGTGGGCGTCTTCCGGCTGAAATGATGATGATAAATCAGAAGAAAAAAATAGATTTAAATTGATCCTTTTTTTTAATAAATTTTGCACGATGTTGCATTTTTGACTTATTTTGAAAAAAACTAAAAAACATGATAACTCAAAAATTTCACTTTTGCATAATGCATATGGGAGTTAAAATTATCGCAAATATTCACCCCTTTTTTTGGTATCGGGTTAGAAAATACTCATGGAGGTCCTCCGCCCTCGGGGAAGGACGAAGGGGACTGTCAGACTCTTACTGCCTAAAAACCAACCCGTGTTCCTCATGTACCCGTGTGTCGGAGGGGCGGGTATCGCCGAAGCATTCGTCGCTACCCCCCCGACGGGTATTGGCCCGCCTGACCATCTGGCGGGCCACCCACTGCGGCCGTCAACCCGGCCGCAGGACTCCACTATGAGGCGCGCGCGGAACAAGACGCCGCCGCCTCGAGGCCTGCCGCTGATCGGACGACAAGACGCCCCGAGTCTGCCGTCCGCAGGCCGCGCCCTACGGTGGCCGGAAGTCAGCCACCCTTCGACGCCCAGTGCGTCTGCTGCGGGAGGGGAGAGAGGAGGCAGCCTCTCTTTCCCTTTCCGCCGCCTCCTTTGCGAGCATCACAGCCTCGCAAAAGGTGGCGACGGCACTACACCCTGACTCGCTCCCGACCATGGTAGACACAACAGCCGGAAGCGAGAGGTTTCCCGCAGCACCTACGGCCGCGACCAAGTCACGGCGCTGCTCGGTCCAAGCTGGGCACTCCGCCAACGTATGCAGCGCCGTATCGTCGCGGCAATCACCACAATGGTGGCACTGGGATGTCGGCTCCCGGCCTATGCGACACAGGTACTTCCCGAAACACCCGTGTCCGGTAAACACCTGCGTCAGCCGGAAGCTGAGGGCGCCGTGGCTCCTATTGAGCCACTATTCTAGGACGGGCCTTACCGCCGCTACAGCGGCGTGCCCCAAATAGTCACCCCTATCACCTCCTAACGAGAATATGTCGAATTACCAATAACCCTGTATTTTTTATCTCCGCTGGTATGAAACATGTTTTGTAGATTTATAAATATTTTAAAACTACTGTAACATAAATATAGTTACGTGTTTTCACCGACTCTTGAGAGACAGTTAGCTAACTTTGTCATATCACATCGTAAAAATTTTACTCTCAACTATTTCCAAACACGCCAAATCATTTCAAAAATCGCAGTTTTACATTGGCCCATCTTGGTGGACCAAATCTCGGCTATTTCAACGACCGATCAGTAGTTACATAACTTTTGTACAGTTCAGTCAGTGGTATCAATTTCTAAATAGAGTATAATATTTGAACTTAATTATAATTTTTTTATTGTTTAAGAGCAGTCTATATATATATATATATATATATATATATATATATATATATATATATATATATATATATATATATATATATATATATATATATATATATATACGGCAGGACTGCGTAAATTACCGCGGTATAAGCCTTCTCAGCATCGTCGGTAAATTGTATGCGAAAGTGTTGATTGAAAGGGTTGTGAATGAAACAGATGAAAAAGTATTGGATGCACAAGCGGGATTTAGGAAGGGAATGGGATGTACGGATCAGGTCTTTTCCTTGCGGTGCATAGCCGAAATGTGTTTGGCTATAAACAAGAAGGTCTATTGCGCGTTCGTGGATCTAGAAAAGGCCTATGATAGAGTGGTGAGGAATGAATTGTGGTCAGTATTGTCCGTGAATAGTGTGAGCAGTATCCTCATACGAGCACTTCTTATAGGGATCTCTTTATAGGGATTCTAGTGCTTGTGTAAGGATAAACGGGGTATACACTCAATGGTTTAATATCGCAAAAGGTGTTAGACAGGGATGTGTAGCGTCACCGTGGCTGTTTAATCTGTTCATGAACAGTTGCTTGACAGATTTAAAAGAGAATGAAAGTGTGTTGAGAATGAATGAGTTACTCGTCAAATATTTTCTTTATGTTGGTGATCAAGTTTTACTTGCGTCTTCGGCCGAGGAGTTGCAGGAGATGGTAACTGTTATGAGTGGAGCTTTTGTTAGAAAGGGAATGAAGATGAATGTAAAGAAGACGAAAGTTATGGTGTTTGAAAGAGATGAAAAAGTGACAGACTGCAATATTGTGATTGGAGATGAACAAATTGAACAGGTGAATGAGTTTGTGTACCTGGGTTCAAAGTTTACAAGAGATGGAAAGTGTGAGAGTGATATTGAAAGAAGAGTGAATGTAGGAAACATGGTGAATGGAGCTTTGCACTCATTTATGAACAGTCGGAAGGTGTCTAACAAGGCTCGTCTGGCTGTACATGAGGGGGTGTTGATTCCGACACTCATGTACAGAAGTGAAAGTTGGGTATGGCAGAAGAAACATGAAAGCAGAATAAATGCAGTTGAGATGAGAGCATTAAGAAGTATGATAGGAGTCAAACTGAGTGACAGGATAAGAAATAGTGAGATAAGGAAACGTTGTGGTCTGAAAGAAGATACATACATACATATAATCACGCCTCTTTCCCGTAGGGGTAGGCAGAGACCACTTCTTTCCACTTGCTACGATCCTTACATACTTGTTTCGCTTTATCCACTTTCATTATTCCCTTCATACATGCCCATCGGTTTAGGGTACTCTTGACCTGGCCTTTTTTCAAGACGTCCCTGATCTGGTCTCGAAACGTCCGCCTAGGTCTACCCCTTCCAACACTTCCAATTACACTGGCCTTATACACTTTTTTCGTCAATCGTTCTTCATTCATTCTCTCCATATGGCTAAACCATCTCAGCATACCTTTCTCAATTTTTGTCGCTACATCTTCTTTAAAGAAAGAAGAATTCTACACTTTATTTTTAAAGAGTTAATGTCGTGTTTAGTTTCGCAGTCTTATGACAAGAAAAATAATGTAGCTGGTTTTACTTTAGCTAATATTCGCTCCTATGTGAACAGCTGTTTCCTTTATTATTTATGTCAATTGTAAATAAACCGTTTAAATTGTAGTTTTATAATAGTTACAATTATTGTTATTTTTGGAGTCGGTGTCGACATGCCGTGTATACATCCAAATGCACTTAGTAAAAAAAGCGGTTATTTTAATATTACAAACCGACCCTCCAATTTTATTTATTTGTATAGATGTAAGTTGACCTCAGATTTATACCATCAATCATATGAAATAGGGTTTAGCTTAGGCTGAACTTTGTAGGTTCGAACGCACGTATTCCGGAGGCGCATGGCGTAACAGTTGCATTCGATAACACCGACTGTTTGCATATTTCATTTATTTATATTTTAGGACTTATAGGGTTTGTAATCCAAAATAAACCTAAGGATATATCCAAAAAATGCTGCCCAAAGTCACTGTTCAACGCGGACGGAGTCGTGGGCACAGCTAGTTAAAAATAAAATTTAGTATTTCTAACCGCTAACTCGTGTTTTACCTTTTTTACCTCGATGGACAGCAAATGTCTATGTCACGGTGACTGGCTTCAAATACAGTTGCTAATTATAAAAAAAAATTAAATTCGGAAAGTGCTAAGAATGTATGTATGTACCTAGTATATATTTGGTTTGTTCGATAAAGGTCCTTGACTATTGCAGGGATGTTCAATTAAGCGGAAGTTTAAATGTGTCCTTGGATAAGTTACTGGCTAAGATGGCCTTGGAAGTTACCGTCGCTTATAAATGTTTTTGATGTTAGAGGCACCGCGAACATGCTGCTGTCCCTTAGAAGTACAGGAACCTGGTTTACTAATGCCGGAATACAACACATTGTTATTATGGTGGCATACTTATAAACCTATAACCAACCATACGTGATAGACTGGAAAGTGTTGGTCACGACCCTCAGATATGAGGACTACGACTCGAGGAGGAGGAGGACTTATAAACCTAGGCTGGTTGCCATCCACACGGACTTGAGGTCTACCTAAATTACTAGGAATCCAATAATTACATACAATTTCGTTTAGAAAGTTATTAATAGTTTGGAAAAAATATACGCGTCGAATTGATAACCTCCTCCGTTTTTTCGTCGGTTAATAAAAAGAGATCAATAATTTGGATAAACTAATCTTTATTATTAGATTTGTCACATTTGTTTGATTGTTTGTTTGTATTTGGAGGTGTAGGGGTTACTGTCCTCCAAGCTTTGTTTTTTAAGGCAGACTTCTTACTCGAAGGTCTTCTTAGTGCACAATAAAAGTCAGTTTATGGATTTAAAGTATTTTTTAAATTAAATTTCGTGAGTAACATTTTGGATCAAAAATTCGACCTCTGTGAACTAGTTACTTAAGCGACCCAGAATAATACTTAAATGCTTTTCGGGTGAACCCATAAGGAAACCGCCTGATAACCTTTAATGAGGAAATGCCGACATAAAAAATTTCATATAATTACGTTTGGCAATGAACTTTAAACACTGACACACAGCGTCTAGTCCCAAAGCAGCAGAGGGCTTGTGTTGTGGGTACTAGAAAACTGACATATGATAAATAATCATTTATTTCGGAAACCAGGTTCCATTCATAATCACCAAAATCCATACTAATATTATAAATGCGAAAGTAACTCTGTCTGTCTGTCTGTCTGTCTGTCTGTTCCTCTTTCACGCCTAAACGGCTGAACGGATTTTGATGAAATTTGGTATGGTGATAGATGATAACCTAGAAATGGTCATAGGCTATAAATAATCACGCCATCGTTCTTAGGGGGTAGGCAGTAGGCAGATAACTAAATTGAGTTAGTGATTTTTTGTGCTTATCCGGTATCTATGAGAATCGGCCAACATCTATTTTTCATCCCCCTAAATGTTAGGGGTGACCCACCCCCAAAAAAATTTTTTTAATTTTTTGACATTTTATTATTTATATGGCAGAACAACGTTATTTTAATATTACAAACCGACCCTCCAATTTTATTTATTTGTATAGATGTAAGTTGACCTCAGATTTATACCATCAATCATATGAAATAGGGTTTAGCTTAGGCTGAACTTTGTAGGTTCGAACGCACGTATTCCGGAGGCGCATGGCGTAACAGTTGCATTCGATAACACCGACTGTTTGCATATTTCATTTATTTATATTTTAGGACGACGAAACTCCCAGACGTCAGTCTGTACGAGATTAGTGTGGCCCTTAAACAGCTTAAAAACAACAAGGCGCCGGGTGATGATGGAATTACAGCCGAGCTTCTGAGAGCTGGTGGTACTCCTGTGCTTAAAATCCTCCAGAAGCTATTTAATTCCGTCATCCTCGATGGCAAAACGCCGCAGGCCTGGCACGGAAGTATAGTGGTGCTGTTCTTCAAAAAGGGCGACAAAACCCTTTTGAAGAACTTTAGACCGATATCACTTCTGAGCCATGTTTACAAGCTGTTTTCAAGGGTCATCACGAATCGTCTCGCGCGCAGATTTGACGACTTCCAGCCTCCCGAACAAGCCGGATTCCGAAAAGGTTTTAGCACCATAGACCACATACATACGCTGCGGCAGGTTATACAGAAGACGGAGGAGTATAACCAGCCACTATGCTTGGCGTTCGTGGACTATGAGAAAGCCTTTGATTCGATCGAGACCTGGGCGGTGCTTCAGTCTCTCCAGAGGTGCCACATTGATTATCGATACATCAAAGCGTTGAAGTGTTTGTATGAAAACGCCACCATGTCAGTCCGTCTCCAGGATCAGAACTCGAAGCCTATCCGACTGCAGCGGGGAGTCAGACAAGGCGATGTCATATCGCCGATGCTGTTCACTGCTGCGTTGGAAGATGTCTTCAAGCTTCTGGACTGGAACGGACTGGGCATCAACATTAACGGTGAGTACATCACTCACCTTAGATTCGCAGATGATATCGTAATCATGGCTGAAACCATGGAAGACTTAAGCCATATGCTTGATGGCCTCAATACAGCTTCCCAAGGAGTAGGTCTCAAAATGAACATGGACAAGACGAAGATCATGTCTAATGTCCATGTCGCACCTACCCCCGTAACAGTTGGGAACTGTACTTTCGAAATTGTTGACGAATACGTCTACTTGGGTCAAACGATCCAGTTAGGCAGGTCCAATTTCGCGAAAGAGGTCACTCGTCGAATCCGACTCGGATGGGCAGCGTTCGGGAAGCTCCGTAAAATCTTTTCGTCCCAAATACCGCAGTGTCTCAAGACGAAGGTTTTTAACCAATGTGTGTTGCCAGTGATGACATACGGAACACAGACGTGGTCGCTAACTATGGGCCTTATGAGAAAGCTCATGGTCGCTCAGAGAGCAATGGAGAGGGCTATGCTCGGAGTTTCCCTGCGAGATCGAATCAGAAATGAGGAGATTCGCAGGAGAACCAAAGTAACCGACATAGCCCGGATGATTGCAAAACTGAAGTGGCAGTGGGCTGGGCACATAGCTCGAAGGACTGATGGCCGTTGGGGCAGAAAAGTCCTCGAATGGCGACCGCGTACCGGAAGACGCAGTGTTGGTAGGCCCCCCACAAGATGGACCGATGATCTGGTCAAGATCGCCGGGATAGGTTGGATGAGGGCAGCGCAGGACCGATCATCGTGGAGATCTTTGGGGGAGGCCTTTGTCCAGCAGTGGGCGTCTTCCGGCTGAAATGATGATGATGAGAACAACGTTTGCCGGGTCAGCTAGTACAAAATAATTAAATTACACAACTAAACTAAATAATGAGATTAAATAAAATGAATATAATGATGGAATAATAATAACAATATTAAAATTAAATACATTCATATATCTTCACTGTGAATTAAGTTGAGTATGATACTGAATCCATTTCTGCATCTCGCAACCTAACGGTCTGTAAATAGCTTGAGAATGCTGTTGATGCTGGCGCGGATCCGATCTAGCAGCGACGCGCATCTCTTCCTGACGATTGCGGCAAAGCAATCCATCCGCGCTTCTGCGAACATCCCACATACTTTCATTTGTGTAAATACATAAATAGTAGCCCATGGCGTCCCACTGTTGGGCTTGAAGCCTTTCCCTAGAGGAAATGAACAGTGTGGCCGCCACTCTTGTCCAAGGCGTATTGGCGGGTTGCACATATCTTAGATATCATAGATTTTTGGTTGTACATGACGTGACATGCAC
The DNA here is from genome assembly GCA_963693495.1 of Malacosoma neustria. NCBI lineage: Eukaryota > Metazoa > Arthropoda > Insecta > Lepidoptera > Lasiocampidae > Malacosoma > Malacosoma neustria. The sequence goes on along the minus strand of OY856399.1, from coordinate 3,099,061 downwards.
ATTAAGCGAAACAAACTGTCTAAGCAGTGCATGTCACCGCGGTATTCGAACTCGGGACGTCTAGTTGGTGAACTGTTTAATATTTTGGGGTTATGTTCTAATATGCGAAAAATAAAAATCCCAGAACTCGATCGCAGCGCCACCTACCGGATCCAATTGCGAATCTAAGCCATTCTCGAATCCACTTGATCACACACAAACGAATTAAACAAAATCGGTCCATCCGTTCAGGAGGAGTTCAGTGACATACACACGCACATAATAATTATAAGATATAATCGAAATTTATTCAGAGCCATTATTTTAACAAATTTGCTTTTGTATTATTCCGCAAATATATATATTTTTTGTTTTTATTGCATCGCGTATACGCTACCGTCCCATAACCGTACAAGAACTTGCGTCACTAATACTGGAACACAACATAAGGTTATTATGGCGGCATACTTAAGACCAAAGGTGGTCGCCATCCAGCCGGACTTGAGGCCCTACCACGTAGCTAGGATGGGTTATTTTGTCGCCTTTTACGACATGCCGACTCTCCGCCCCTGCACGCATAAATTATAGATGATAGGTACCTGAATTTCCTGTACCTGAATTAGATTTTTTACGGAAGTCGTAGAGTCAATGAGCTGCAGGATGCAGACCACTAGTCTACGCGAACGGCAGCGTGTTAGCGGTGCCCCTGTCACAAACATCCATAGGCGACGGTAACTGCTTACTGTGGGTAGTTCACCTGCCTGCTGTTTCACAACAATAAAAATATCGCATGGCAAAGCGTCATACGTGCTTTGACTATACATGTCCAAGCGTTACAAATATTGGACAAGTCATGATTGTTGACAAAGACCACGCCATAAGTATAATGTCACAACAATATTTACAAATAAATTAACATATCCTCACTAAAAGGTACATGATAACTATAAACGAGGAAACCACAAAAAGTACTTGATGTCGGTACTGCGTCAGTTGGTGTTAATTGGTGGTCATTTAGGACCTACGTTGGGACGAAAGAACCCAATTTCGCACCTTGAGTGTCTTTCCGTATTAAATTTATGGTATTGCTATTTAACATCGAAACACAACAAAATGATTTAAAAAATGAATGTTGTTATAGTCTATCATAATTAAAGACATCAAGAGGAAGATACCCAAAAAGTGCTGGATTGACGTCGTAAGAATAATCGTATGTATGTATGCCAACGGTCTGTCCGTTGGCATTATCAGGGATCCTGAAGGTCATGAGAAGTGGAGAAAAAAAAGCCTGAAAGTAGACCGCGGTCACCGCAGAGGAAGCTTGAGTTGTAACCGGGATTTAACGCTAAGATGATGACAACTAAAGACTGCAATTTAGTGAATTAATGGATACAGGAATACACGCAAACACAAAAATCGTTTACTACATTTTACTTTTTATATTATTGCTAGTTCACCCGGCATACTTTGTTCTGTTCCATACGAATTAAGTCAGAGTCATCAAGTAAGTAAGGATTCAAGAGCGCCACGGATCTGTTTCACCTCGCCAGGCATAAAGCGAGGTTTTCAGGGCTGATGTCCAACCTTTAATAATTGGAGAGGAACACGAAGAAGAAGATATGAATTTAAAAAAAGTAGCCCATGTCCTTTTCCAAGGTCCAATCTGTGACTATACCGAATTTCATCAAAATTAAAGTACGTTAATTAAGTACGTTAATACTTTTAAAACTTATATTTTATAGTTGTTGCATTTAATTTATATTGTGTGGCGCTATCTATTTAGTAGCTAGATTGAATAATGGGATGAGATTTATGATAAAATGTAAACATACACACAAATACAATAACTATTACAACATTAATAGTAAATAAGTATTTCGTTTACTTTTAAAATTGGTTCAGCGGTTTAGACGTAAAAGCTTAATAAACAAATAAACTCACTTTCGCATTTATAATATTAGTTAGAATTACTGTGCAACAGCAAACACACTGAGTGCGCACTTAATAGTAAGCAGTTACCGTCGCCTATGTTTGCATACGCCAGGGGCACCGCTAACACGCTGCTGTTCGCATAGGGCACTGGAACCTAGGTCGCTTGTGCTTTAACACAACATAAGGATACTATCTGTGTAGGGGTGGAGAAAGAATCACTAACCTCTGTGGCCGGGGTCAGCCTGTCGTAAAAGGCGACAAAACAACCCACCCTAGCTACATGGTAGGGCCTCAAGCCCGTCTGGATAGCGACAACCTCATAAGTATGCCGCTATAATAATCTTGTTTTTTATTCCGGCATTAGTGACCCAAGTTACTGTGCGACAGCAGCGTGTTCGCGATGTCACTGGCGTTGCAAACACCCATAGGCGACGGTAACTGCTAAGTTCTAAGCGGGCCGTCAGCCTGTCTGCTGTACTACAGCAATTAAAAAAAATACTATGGCAGCATATTAAGAAAGTACGTGGTAGCAGACGTACTAAGGGTCCTACCTAAGGTAAAATATCTGTAATAAGGCTTGTTGTACAGCTCGAAATGCTAGGAAAGGATGCTATAGGATGCTGCAGATATGAGATTGCTGAGATAAGTGATGTTACAGTAATTGATAAAATATAATGGCTCGTATGTGAGGAAGTCGGTAGCGCCAGTGATTGAACTCCGTGTTCCGTGCAGGGGCGGATTAATTATACTAAACTCTGCGGCCGGTATCGGCGTTGTAAAAGGCGACAACCCTAGCTACATAGCAGGGCTCCAAGCTCTTCTGGATGTCAACCCTTTCTCTCATCTCACTGTCTATAAGTATGCCGCCATAAAAACCTCGTGTTATGTTCTGGCATTATTTTTACGATATATTTATATTTTTACGATATTTAGATTTTAAGACTAAACAGAATTCTGAAAACTATCACGATCGATGCCTACGTTATCATTTTTTGCCACTTGAATACAGAAGATCCGTAAGTGATGTCTGTTTACTTATTAACATTGCAAATGGATCATACGACTGTCCCGAACTTTTAGCTAATATAGGATTCCGTACACAGCACAAAAATTTTAGAAAGCGACAATTGTTAAGTGTGCCATTTGCACCTACTAATTATAGACAAAATAGCTTTTTTATTCGAGGTGCAAATGGATTTAATCAATTAGATGTCCAGCTCGATATCGATTTATTCACAACTAAAGTTAACAGATTCAAAGTAATGATGGGTAAATACTTTTTCGACACTGTTGAACATTGAATATAAGTTGTTATTCATTTTTTCTTTTCTTTTTACTATGTAGAGTAGTGCTAAATAACTAAATGTTAAGACTTGTAATCAGCAATAGTTTTTAAGAATGTTAGATTATATATAAGTACATATTGTAATTTTTTATTAGTCTGTAAGTCTTACTAAAAATAAATAAATAAATTAGCGCTGACCGTAGCGTTGCAAACGTCTATAAACGACGGTAATTGCTAACTATTAAGTGGGTTATCGCCTGTTTACTGTTCCTCAGCAATAAAACAACATGAAAAACGCCAGAAATGAGTGTATGTGTATAGAACGACAAACAGATCAAAGAAAAGATGGATTGCACAAAAATATAGCGAAAGTGGGTGTGAATGAGATGACGGCTGAAAGAGGAGAGTGGAATAAAAAAAACTGTGTGTGTCAGCTCCGACGCACGACTGGAGTTTACTACTTAAGTACGATTGTCTAAACATACGCAAAAAGAGTTTATTTAACTGAAAAAAGATTAATACCATATGAAAGGGTAAGTTAACAAATTAATGAAAATAATATACATATATAAAAAAAGTTTTAAAACAGTTTTAAGTTCAACCTAATTACAACTATGGCACCTAGTAATAAAGTCACAAATCTGCAAAACATTATCTCTAATACTTACGATCATTCGTCATATAAAATGAGCAAAGCAATAAATTACTCTTGTCACTTACAAGTGAAAAGACGTATGTTAAACAACATTTAATGTGAAATCAACCTTAAGTTGTAACAAATAAAGTAATGTTTTCCCGTTATTGAGAGATACATCGTTTTGTTTTGTTTAGTGTGTTCCGGTGCACGCGCACCAAAAACGCAACGAGGTTATTCATTAGTAGATTTTACTCCTCGCATTTTTCTCATACCGGGCGCCTTATATATGAAAATCGATTCTTAAGGAGTAAACTCCAATAAAGTGTGCTCTCATACGACGTGGGATAACGCAGTAAGAAGACTAGTGTAATTAGTAATTACTTAGTGTAATTTTTACACGATTTATTACCTTAACCTGTATACATTTGTTGTAACGGAATTTTAAACAAAATCTAAAATTTTCTCGCTTTTCTAGACCTGATGACAATACACAAATTTAATAGTTTTGTTCCATAGTCCTTATTAGAATCATCAGGATTAGCGCTTTCTTTTCTTTCTGCCGAAACACCATCTGGCGTTAAATAATAAAACTGCTGGAAGAGAGCGTTAATTTAATAAAAAAATTACCGATTAGGAATTAATAACAAATAAATTATAATTAAAAAGTTAATCAAACTGAAAAGTTTAAATAATTCTTAACATAAGAATAAAATTACTGACGAGAAAATTAATGTCACTGTTCTAAAAGCGTGGGGTGCTTTTATTTGTACAATATTTTAAACGAACTCTGCATTTCGAATTGAAAATAGTAAAAAATATTATAATGATTGATATCGAGCACCCCACGCTTTTTAGAACAGTGACATTAAATTTCTCGTCAGTAATTTTATTCTTATGTTAAGAAAAATTTTTACTTTTTAGTTTGATTAATTATAAATGCGTGTTTTTAATTTTTGTTATTAGCTTCTGTTTGACGTCATAAGATATGCAAGATGTTACGGAAATTAATTGAAAACAAGTTTTTCGATAACGTACTAAAACTTTTCCACTATCAATTATTGGATTTTACTTCCAAAATAATCTTATTTATACATTTAGCAGTGATTATTTTTTAGCTTATTGCATATTATATTTATCAATAAAAAATATATAATAATATTTACAAAAGAAAAGTTTTTAAGTTGTACATCTTCGTCTTGTATCCTTAACACTATTACTAAACTAGTTTTGGATTTGATAGCGTTGTATGAATAGTCCTTGTATATTTATTTATTACTAGCTGACCCGGCAAACGTTGTTCTGCCATATAAAAAATAAAATGTCAAATAATTAAAAAAAAATTTTTGGGGGTGGGTCACCCTTATCATTTAGGGGGATGAAAAATAGATGTTGGCCGATTCTCATAGATACCGGATAAGCACAAAAAATTTCATCAAAATCGGTCAAGCCGTTTCGGAGGAGTATGGCAACGAAAACTGTGACACGAGAATTTTATATATTAGACTAACTGTGCCCGCGACTCCGTCCGCGTGGAATAGTGACTTTGGGCAGCATTTTTTTGATAAATCTTATGGTTTTAGAAATAAAACCTAAAATGTCCAGCCTAAGCTGAACCCTATTTCATATGATTGATGATATAAATCTGAGGTCAACTTAAATTGGATTTATAATTTCCGAAACTTATCATTTTTAACAAAAACTATACTTTTTCTTAAATAAAAATAGCCTATGTTACTCCCTGTTACATCAGCTATCTGCCAGTGAAAGTCCCCTCAAAATCGGTTCAGCCATTTCAGAGATTAGCTGGAACAAAGAGACAGACAGACGGGCAGACAAAAATTGTAAAAAATGTTGTTTTGGTATTGTACCGTGTATACTTCCGAATGCACTTAGTAAAAAGTTGTTATTTTAATATTACAAACAGACCCTCCAATTTTATTTATTTGTATAGATAAATAAATTTCTTGACTCGAGACTAGAATCGAACCCGTGATCCCCAGGCGTTCAAAGGTGTAGCCGTTGCGTGATCGTCAGCATACCCTTCTGACCTGCGTTTTTTTATAGACGTCAGAATAACGTATAGCCTAAAATTAAACTTGCAAACGATGATAAAACTCGTGAGTGCAAAATCATGTTAGTTGAACAATTCAATTAGTTGAGTTGACACTCATTAAGTGTATGGTAGACATCAATATAAATTTAATACTTTGCCACTCATTGTGTGGTAGCCAAGAAGATAATAAACTTCCGCACTCATTAAGTGTGCAGTAGCCAAGAATATAATATATTTAGGCACTCATTAAGCGTCTGTAAGGCGAGGAATCGAAAATGTATTAACGTGGCAGCCTTAACTTCATGACATCATGGCCTCAGTATAAGTTGTTTTATGCAAACAAACCAATCTTACGATTGTGTTAAACAAATAATAGTATTGAAGCGGTCATTTATAATTGACGTAAATAACAAATTAAAATAAATTCAATATAATTCTAACTGAAGACACTGGTTCGGGAGAATTTTCGAATACGAAGAATACCACTATTGAGAGAAGACGGTAATAAACTCACCAACTTCTCTCGTACACCTGACGGCTCACTTAGAATTTAGCTGTTGCCGTCGCCTATGGGTGTTTGCAACGCCAGTAGCATTGCGAACACTCAAAGTTATTATAGCGGCATACTTAAGGCCAAAGGTGGTGACCATCCAGACGGGCTTGGGGCCCTACCACGTAGTTAGGGTGGGTTGTTTTGTCGCCTTTTACGACAGGTCGATCCCGGCCGCAGAGGTCCATTATGGGACAGCAGCGTGTTCGCGACGCCACTGGCGTTGCAAACACCCATAGGCGATAGTAACTGCTAAATTCTAAGTGGGCCGTGAGTCTGTCGGCTGCCCTACAGAATAAAACAACTAAAAGTGTAACTAATTGAACAGTAGCTTCACAAATATTAATAAGTGTGTATGTAGTAAGAAACATGATTTGGAAACGATTGCGCGATGTAAAACGACATTACTGTCATCTAGTATCAAATAGTACGAAACTATTTTAAATGCATTTATAGATTTGATAACTAAATGACGGTATATATTCTTTTTACCAATTCGACACGACTTAACTCGATTCGAACATCGAGTGAACTCGACTCAATTCACGGGCTGTCACTAATGGTTCAACAATTTATGAAATCTTTAGCTAAATATATTTGTTCTGTTATGCCAAAGAAGTATAATTTCTCACGTGCGTTCATAAATACACACAAAATTTTCATAAGTGCCTTTTTTAATTGAAAATAAATAAATTTACATACAATAAATTTACACAGGCTTCACATCTCTACACAGGCATAGGATTGTAGTAAACATTAAAACAGCGTTTGCAATACTTGTGTGCAACACAATCAACACGTGGAATGAATATATAATATTCAATATCCATTTATAATATCGGACTTACCTAGTTCCTGATTATTGTATTATAATACGAACGCGGTAGCAAAGCATCACACTCGGAGACTTAGAGGTCCTGGGATCAAATCCCACGATGGCGCTTACCCATACTAATATTATAAATATAATGTGACCACTAATTTGCAGCATCAGAAGATGACCCTCTAAGTTTTAAGTGCTATATGTTAATGTAAGATGTTATTGTAGACACTTAGATGTGCAAATAAATATTTGAATATTGAATGTTTTCGCGCCTAAACCGCTGCATCAATTTTGATGAATACAGATAAACTGGAACTTGGTGAAGGACATTGGCTACTTTATGTCGCGATAATTAAACTTGAAGGGGTGTAATCAGAAATTATAGCCCGCGTAAATATCAGGCGAAATTAAGTTCTGTGTTTTTTAAATAAATGGCAATTTGCCAGATATTCTTCTAATATATAAAATTCTCGTGTCACAGTTTTCGTTGCCATACTCCTCCGAAACGGCTTGACCGATTTTGATGAAATTTTTTGTGCTTATCCGGTATCTATTTTAATTTTTTGACATTTTATTATTTATATGGCAAACAACGTTTGCCGGGTCAGCTAGTATATATATATATATATATATATATATATATATATATATATATATATATATATATATATATATATATATATATATATATATATATATATATATATATATATAATGTGTGTGTGTGTGTGTTTTCTTAAGTGTATATTTTACTTGTGTATTCGTATATAATTTATTTAATGTACGAGTAGATTCAATTTCGTATAAGGAAATTTTTATACCTATCTGTGCAAGATTAGACATTTGAATTGTATCAAAACTTAAGCAACAAATTGAGAAATACTTAGTATAATTTAAACACATTAATGTATGCCATTGAAAGAGCGATCGTGCGATATATCACCTACTTACGAAATACTTAAGTAAATGTCTTGTAAGTTTAGGTGGGAATTCCCCTCTTATATCAATTTGGAGTCTTTAATTTTTTACATAATTAACATAATAAATAGCTTTCCAAACTGGATTATACAGTCGACTATCGTTAATTCGAAACTCGAGGGATTCTTAAAATACTACGAATTATCGAGTGTTTGAAATATCAAATGGTTCGAAATTTTTGAGAGAAAAGAAATAAAACTTTGAGTTATTGAGTGTTGACAATCAATTATGTATTTGTTATTAACTAACCACTATTCTTTAACAATAACAACAAATGACAAAAGTTAAGAGTCTAATATAAGAGTAAAAGTAACTGAAACTTAACTAAACAAACTAATTCGTGCGGAAGTGTATCGAATTAATCATTACAAAAACAAAAACTCGTGTACGATGATACAAGTTTGAACTTATCAGTAGCGGGCACACATACTCAACTCGATAGATTACTTGGGCTTGTTTAGAAGAGGATCCTGGTCTTTTACGAATTATCGAGTGTTTGACCCTGATGAGTTCGAATTATCGCGTCGTTTTGTTACGTAACGGTGATTTTTTCGTTCGAATTACCAAGTGTATAAAAATGTATTGATTTAGTTCGAAAAATAAAGAGATTTTCTAGGGAGCTCATGATAACTTTGAATTATAGAGAGGTTTGAATTATCGCAGGTTTGAATTAACGAGAGTACTGTATATAATAAACACTATGGAACGGGGTAGACAGGCTGACGACTCACTAATAGTAACCGTTTACCGTCGCCTATAGATGTTTACAACGCCGCGAACAGGCTGCTGTCTCATAGGGGTACAGGAACTTGGGTCGCTAATGCTGGAACAACACAAGGTTATTATGGCAGCATACTTCATACCAAGGGTCACCATCCAGATGGGCTTGGGGCCCTATCTCGTGGGTAGGGTGGGTTGTTCTGTCGCCTTTTACGACAGGCTGACCCCGGCCGCAGAGGTCAGTATTATTTCTCCGCCCCTGCACGAATAAAAACCTGGCCTAGCTTCGTTGTAAAAAGCGAGAAAAGAACCCTAGCTAGGACCAGGTATTATGGGTTTTTTTTGGTGAGTGTCTTTCCGTCCATAGCCCAATAAAGTTCAATGACCTCTGATGAAATTAAATAGCAAATTAAAAAATTTTAATCTTTGAATAATAAATAACAATAAATATTAACCAACATAGTATAACATAATTACTGAAAGTCTGAAAATCTGAAAGACTTCAATATGCAACAGACATGGGTTCGTTACCCTTTCCGAGTCTGTGTATTTATGTATAATATATCAGTTATCTTATCTAGTACCCATGAAACAAGTGCAGGTTACTTAAATGGCGCTGTATAAACTAGCAAAATATATATTATATCAATAAATATATCTATACTACTATTATTACTATTATAAAGAGGAAAGATTTGATTGTTTGTTTGTTTGTTTGCATTGAATAGGCTCCGAAACTACTGACCTGATTTAAAAAAATTTTTCACTGTTGGGAAGCTACACTATCCCCGGGTGACATAGGCTATATTATATTTTCAAAAAAATTAGGAAGGGATCCTTAGTAAAACTCCAATAATGTAACCCAAGGTGTAAAAAATTACCTAAAATATTATTAAAATTGCGTGCGCTGCAAAAACTATTGATGATAGAATAAAATAATATACTACGACTTAGCAGAAAACATTATTATTTACAAAAAGTGTCGCAATAGCATATATGTCTAACTATTATAGTTATGCCACAATAAGTTTTCTTTTATTTTAAAAATTTTATTGAAATGCCGCCCCTAGAAAAGGCTCTTTATTTGTATCTTGGTATTAATCCTTATCAAAATAAATTACTTCATATTCAAAACTGCTTCAATACCTTTATATAGCTCTTTGAATTATTCAATTCGGATATTCCATTCGAAAGATATCACGAGTTTAAAAATGTAAGTATTAGAAAAATGTTGCGTGGTAGCCGCTCACCCTGTTCGGCTAGGTAGGCAGCACCTTATGCAATGTAGGCGTGCGTCACTGGGGTTTATACAAAAATTAGAAAAAAAATACTTATTAAAAAATTACGTAAAATAAATAAAAAATAATAACAAAAAAATCATTAAAATAAAAGTTCATAGAAATAATAATATTCAAACTTTCTTTATAATTTTATTTTTTTAGTAACCTAACGCAAATAGCAAGGTTTATGTGTGTGTATATAATTTTTAATTTTGAAATTTTTGTTAAATATCCGTGCGTAGCTGGGGCGGGCTGCTAGTTTATTTATAAATCAATATGTTTGAAGCATCTGTGGTATGAGTGACGACGATTCTGAGTCCGAATCCTGTCAGGCCAGTGATAATCGATGTGAGTTTATTCGTAACATTAGAAATTCATATTTTGTGGAGGGGTTAGTGGGAGTAATTCCCATTTTTTAATAAAAAACAAAATTTTATGTCAATTGTGTATTGTTTCCCCCAGTGCAGAGGCGGTGCAAGAATAGTGACATATGTGGTCGCGGGTGGCCTGTCGCAAAAAACGACAAAACAACCCTACCTAGGTAGTAGGGCTCCAAGCCCGTGTTGATAATAGTTACCTCTGGTCTCGCTGATGCCTCTATAATAACCTTCTGCTGTGTTCCAGCATAAGTATCCGTGCAGGTGCGGAGAAAGAATACTAACCTATGCGGCTGGGGCTGGCCTGTCGTAAAAAAGGCGATAAAACAACCCACCCTAGCTACGTGGTAGGGCTTCAAACCCGTCTGGATGGCAACCACCTTTGGTTTTAAGTATTCCGCTATAATAACCTTGTGTTGTGTTCCGACATTAGTGACTCAAGTTCCTTTACCCTTATGGGACAGTAGCGTGTTCGCGATGTCACTGGCTTCGCAAACCCCCATAGGCGACGGTAACTGCTAAATTCTAAGCGGACCGTCAGCCAGTCTGCTATCCTACAGCAATAAAAAAGTAGACCCAGTATTCAGTTCCCCTATGCTAACGACAACATGTTAGCGTTGCCCCGGGCGTCGCAAAGCATTGGTAGCAGCAGTAATTTTTTTTTATTTATAACGTGACATCTCCGCATCCCTCATCATGTCCGTGCCACGCCTTCTCTCTTTTCTTATAACTCTTTATTAAATTTATTTACTGCTACTCCACATTTCAATATTCTTCCAGTTACCTTTTTTTTATTGCTGTAAAACAGCAGACAGAATAAAGGCCCACTTAGAGAATTTAGCAGTTACCGTCGCCTGAGTGTGCAACTTTGCAAAATCCAGTGACATCGCGAACACGCTGCTGTCCCATAAGAGTACAGGAACTTGGGTCAATAATACCGAAACAACACAAGGTTGGCGGCATACTTAAGACCAAAGGTGATCGCCATCCAGACGGGCTTGAGGCCCTACCACGTAGCTAGGGTGGGTTGTTTTATCGCCTTTTACGACAGGCAGACCCCGGCCGCAAAGGTCAGTATTCTTTCTCCGCCTCTGCACGAATAAACACCTAGCCTAGCTTCATAAAATTTCCTTTTAAACATGGTCTAAACATTAAATTTTTTTGCTGTGGATTAGCAGACGGGCTGATGGCACACATAATAATAGTACTTACTTAATCAGTTACCATCGCTTATGAATGTTTGCGACACCAGCTACCGTCCGAGAATGGAAATGGAGCCTGGGTCACTAATGCCGGAACACAACACAAGGTTATAGCATCATATTTAGAAAATAAGGGAAGTGTCATTGGTGAAAGTATAATTAATGAACACGCTATGAGGGCAAGGAAGGAAAAGGACTTACCCGGCCGTTGATCCTCGCTCTTGAGCCCCGCTTTTTGTTGCTGATTTGTTTTTGCTTTTTATATGTGTTCACGCACGTACAGTTGCCGGGAGAGAAAGTTCTTGACGTTACTTATAGGTGACAGCTGCTGTCATTTCTTCTTCCCCTTTTTTTTTTTTATTGGCCGAGTGTAATGGTTTATATGGAAGTTGGACAAGAGGATAAATGAAGGAAAGTTCAAGCCTAAACATAACCCCCCTCTAGAAATTCTTTAAGATATTTCTAAAAAAAAAATGCTTTAGACTGAAAGGTGATACCAGTTTTATGGATATCCCAAAAAAAAAAAGAAAGGCAAAATTACAAAATATAATTGAAACTATAGGATTAGTAAACAAATGATTACTGCCTGCTAGGAACTATAACTAACCATTACTTAGGGTGTCTATCTATCTAGTGCTTAAAGAAATCTTTATATAATTAATACTATACTATTTAAACTAAGCTATTTCTCTAACATAAAAGGAAAATAAAATAGAATGTTAATACGTTATAGGTAGAGGGCATACTTTTGCAACCGGCCGCCTCAACATGCCCCTTTCAGTGCGTAGTGTAATAACACGTACTATACCGTCCGAGCCAGGATGAGTAGCGACCACTTTCCCTAGCCGCCATTCCAGTGGAGAAACATTCTGGTCGACAATCAGTACGACTTGCCCAATTTCCAAATTAGCCCGGCCGCTGAACCACTTTGATCTCTGCTGGAGAGTATGAAGGTAGTCCTGTTGCCAGACGCGCCAAAAACATTGAGTGATTTTTTTTATCAATTGCCATCGCTCCGTAGCAGAGATGTGTTTATCTTCCAATCCAGGTTCAGGTAATGACACCAATGGACCCCCAGTCAAAAAATGTCCAGGTGTTAGAACATCTACTTCCCCAGGATCCGAAGAAATCAAACAAAGTGGACGGGAATTCAAGACAGCCTCAATTTTTGTAACCACTGTATACAACTCTTCGAAAGTGAGCACTTGCAAGCCCACTATACGTTTTAAATGGTGTTTCATTGATTTAACACCACTTTCAAATATTCCACCAAAGTGACTTCCCGTGGGGGGGTTGAAATTCCAAATTATTTGGCGTTTTACCAAACTTTCACAGATTTCTTCTCGAGATTTTAGTAAAAATTTATGAACTTCACTCAAGTACCTACGAGCTCCTACAAAATTTGTACCGCAGTCTGAAATTATCTGCTTGCAGAGACCACGACGAGATACAAATCTATCGAGCGCTGCTATAAAAGCCGGTGTCGACAAGTCGGATACAATTTCTATGTGTATAGCTTTAACTGCTAAACATACTATCACACAGACATATGCCTTGTTGATACGTGCGTTACGTCTACGACTTTCTTTTACATGGAATGGGCCTGCGAAATCGATTCCTACATTCTGAAAGCATCTTGAAGGTTGTACTCTGGAAGGTGGTAAGTTGCCCATCATAGGATAGCTGATTTTGGGGTTCACCTTGAAACATGTTATACATTTCGACAAACGCGACCGAATTACGTTACGAATGCCTAGTATCCAAAATTTTCTTTGAATTAGAGATTGTAAAGTACGCGGGCCACAATGTAAGTAAAGTCGATGAAAATAGTCAATTAACAATAACGACAAACGAGACCTTTTAGGTAATAACATGGGGTTCATTGCAGCTTTTGGTAGATAAGAGTGTTTAAGTCTCCCTCCAACCCGTAGAAGACCGATTTCATCAATATAGGGGTTCAGCTTCTGTATAGTAGGACTACAATTTACTTGGCATTTAATGTTATTAATATCTTCAGCAAATACTTGGGCTTGCTCTGTCTTCACTAGTATTCGAAGTGCTTCTTCTAATTCATCGGTTGTCAATCCATGTGTATTGCGTGTTGTCTTATTCCTTATATTGTGAACAAAGCGCAAGCACCAAGCTACAATGCGCTGGACGTGCGAAAAGGATGAAGTTCTGTCCAGTAGCAGGGAAATTAAGTTTGTCTCTTCAGAATTGACAAGAATAAATGATGAGTTAGATGATGGCTTCTTAAGTTCTGGTATATTATCCAAAGGTTTATTTTGTTTCTTGATGGGCCACATCCCACTATCATTGGTTAGCCATTCTGGGCCATTCCACCAGATTCGAGATGAAATAGTTTCTGAACAGCTCAAGCCTCGGCTACACAGATCTGCCGGATTGTCCTGTGATGAAACATGTTGCCAATTTTCCACTCCAACATTGTCAGTAAGCTTTATAACACGATGAGATACAAATGTTTTCAGATTGTGAGGAGGAATTTGTAGCCAACTTAACACAGTACTGCTGTCTGTGAACGCCGTTACTCTAGAAATAGCAATTAGTGGGCGCAGCAATTGGTACATGTGTTTCAAAACTCGAGCCAACAATACAGCACCCAAAAGCTCCAAGCGGTTAATGGTTAACAGTTTTAAAGGTGCTACTCTAGATTTGGCGATCAGCAAATGAGAGTACGCTCTGGCGTAATCAGATGAACGCAAATAAATGCAGCATCCATAAGCCTTCATGGAGCCATCGCTAAACCCAATGAGTTCGAAACTACCTATATCGGAAGCGATAACTCTACGAGGGATCCGTATCCTATGCAAATGCTGCAATTCAGCACAAAAGTTTAGCCATTGCACTTGTACTTCGTCGGGCACAGGTTCATCCCAATTCACTTGAAGCTGCCAAAGTTGTTGAATCAACAACTTTGCTATGAGTACTACCGGAGTCAACCAACCGAGAGGGTCATATATACGAGCGATATTGGATAAAATAATACGCTTCGTGCACCTTCTGTCCAATTCTGACATTGCATATGTGAAATGATCTTGTGAGGGATCCCACTGGATGCCAAGAATTTTAAGGGTATGCTGATTGCTTTCATCACAAAAAGGCTTCGGTGTTTGGCAATGTTCCATGGGTAACAGTGATAAGAATTCTTGTGAATTACTACTCCACTTCCTTAACTCAAAACTTCCACATTGCAGTAGGTCAGTCAGTTCTTTTCTTAGTTTGACAGCTTCTTCCAAGGAAGCCGCTCCTGCTGTAATATCATCCATGAACGTATCATTCTGGAGAATGGTAGCTGCCCGGGGCCATTGAGCTCCATGGTCATACGCTAGTTGATGTAATGTTCGGATGGCTAAGTAAGGGGAGCTACTCACACCATATGTAACGGTTGTAAGTTCAAATTCACTCACCGGATCATTTAAAGAATCACGCCATAAGACATGCTGATAAATTCGATCTTCAGGCCTTAGTTGAATGTTTCGATACATTTTCGAAATATCTGCTGTGAACACGACTTTTGGCATTCGAAACTTTGTTATTATATCAACTATATCGTTTTGAAGTTTTGGACCAATATAAACAAGGTCATTTAGTGCCTTTCCATTTGAAGTCTTAGCGCTACCATCAAACACAACTCTGAGTTTGGTGGTCAAACTATCGGGCCTCAAAACACAATGATGAGGAATGATATTTGCGGCCGGTACCGATTGCTTAACACGTTGCATGTGGCCTAAATTTAAGTATTCCCGCATAAAGTTGACATAATCCTCTTTCAACTGATTATCATGAATCCACCTTTTTTCAAGATTAAACAAACGTTTTAAGGATGAGTGATACGAGTCTCCCAATATGTCCCTTGGTACTTTTAGTAGTATAGGAACGACGTATCTACCATCTGGGTTCCTTGTCACTAATTTGGAATACAACTCTTCACATTTTTCATCATCTGGATTTTTAGTCTTCACCACCGGAGGTTCTTCTATTTCCCAAAACCGCTTTATTGTCTGGTCCAAAGCAAGTGTTGTTAAAAGAGAGGAGGTTATAGTCGGTGGAGGTCGATGAATATAGTTCAATTTACCGGTAATCACCCAGCCAAACACACTATGCAATGCTACGGGAAGTCCAGGACCCAATTGGAGACGACGTCCATCGTAAAATTCGGGAAACAGTTCGGCACCCAAAAGAAGATCAATATCATTTGGTTTATCAAATTCTTCATCCGCAAACACCAAATGGTTACATGATTTTCTAACATGAGGAGGTAATACTATAGATGGCATTTTATTAGTTATGGTATCCATAATTATTGGGTTAATATCAAAGCTTGGATCTTCAACTTCTTGTGGTTGTATAGAACATGACGTTATACCGCGAATTTTATGAACTTGGTTTTGACCCAAGCCTGCTACTGTAATATTACACCGTCGAATCGGTAGACCGAGATGCCTTACGCAAGCAGTCGTCATGAAGCAGTCTTGCGCTCCGCTGTCAATAAGAGCACGAACCTTCAGGGTGCCACTCGGACCATGCACGCGTACCATACAAGTGCCTAGAATAATCATGGGCCGGCCCTCACCAACATGTGCACTAGTGGTCGTAGAGCTCATAGTACTAGTGGTGTTTACTAGCGGCGTAGATGGTTCCAATTCAATAATACTTGACCTCTTTGTTGTAGCTATCACTGGAAGGGTCTCATGCAACAAAGTATGGTGACGTGCATTACACTTCGTACAGTTAGATTTTGACTGACAGTTTTCCACACTATGGTTTTGTCGTAGACAATTAGTGCAAAGTTGTTTTGCATCAACAAATTTTTTTCTACTTATTAAATTATAGGCAAAGAATAATGGGCATTTATAAATACTGTGATGAGAAAAACCACAACACACGCAGTCAGGAAATTTACTGGTATTATATGAAATAGCAGCCGAGTATGTTCCTGTAAACGGACACTCATTGATCAAATTATAGTTTGGATTTGCTTCTGGATCTTGTTTACACTCCGAGTAAGGCCCTGTACTATCATATAACATAGAATCCAAGTATGGCTCTGTGTTTTCATGGGTTGCATAATCCAAATATGGCGCTACACATGTATGTGATTGTGTGTCACTTGTGTTCAGATCTGAACAAAGACTTGTGTGAACTGGCAAAGATAAAGATTTTTTTTCTGGTCTGTATATCCTGGTACGAAGATCTGCATTTCTATAATTAGGCAATTGCTGCTGAAATCTATGCAGACTGGTTGTATGAGGTGTTTGTAAAACACTAGGCTCACTTGCCTCTAATATCTTACAATAATTTTGTAAAAATTGTAATAAATTTTCAAAAGTGGGTAGTTGCTCATGATTTTGTGATTCAAAACATTTACGGGTATTATTATCTAGGTTTCGAGAAGCTAAATAAAATAAAATGAATTCACCCAAGTTAGGGATCCCAATAACCTTGAGAGCATTTGCTGATTCATACAGTACACTGGTCATGTTTCTCAATTCAATTAAATTACAAAATTTCATTGCTGGATAAGCACAAATTTTATTTAAATAATTAGTTGCCAGAAGGCGTTTATTTTGAAAACGGTTCACAAGAGCATCAAACACTATGCTATAATTATTGGTTGTTACTGGTATCCCTTTTGCCACTGACAGAGCTGAGCCTGTAAGACTGGATAACAAATAATGGAACTTTTCAATAGCAGATAAGTTATTGTTATCATGTATTAGTGATAAGAATGTATCATAAAATGTTTGCCATAGCTCCAA
This sequence comes from Malacosoma neustria, assembly GCA_963693495.1. NCBI lineage: Eukaryota > Metazoa > Arthropoda > Insecta > Lepidoptera > Lasiocampidae > Malacosoma > Malacosoma neustria. Next base: position 3,081,465 of record OY856399.1, on the reverse strand, counting down.
ATTCCCATCAAATTTAGGTAATTCAATCTTAGGTAACCTGGCCTGGGCGCTAGGTTTTAAAGATGTGTCTGTTCCAACAGCAGTGTGAGCATGGGCAGTGGTGCTGGCAACGTTTGCTAGGGATGGCGAAGGAGGCAATATTTCCTCGGCAGCAGTATGAACGGCATAGTACAATGTATCGAAGGATTCTACACATTTGTAATCTATTGTTTCCTCGGGATTCATTTTTAAAATTAGCTTATTAATCTCGTTTACAACTTCTATAAATTCCTTACGAATAACTTCGATACGTTTGTACCTACATTTAAATGTTCCTATACTAGCCTTATTTTTTGTTAAAATATCGTTAGACAAATCGTATAATATTTGCATATCACGAAATATGTATTCTTTTCGCGTAGTAAGAAGTAATAATTGAGCATTATCATTTGGAGCCATTGTAATTGCAGTATAAAATTATTAATATCAAAGTTAAGGTAGATATGATTTTCTAATTTCTTTAAGCACAGGTTGATGAAAAAATAGGTAAATACACTTAGAAAACGTTAATTGATTATTGTAAATTGCTTTTAGAGATGTTTGCAATGATATTGAACTGTATAATGGAGTTTTCTTAGGAAATTGAACCCAAAATCTATAGGATATTCGCGCTCGAAGTAACCACAAATTATGGTGAAAGTATAATTAATGAACACGCTATGAGGGCAAGGAAGGAAAAGGACTTACCCGGCCGTTGATCCTCGCTCTTGAGCCCCGCTTTTTGTTGCTGATTTGTTTTTGCTTTTTATATGTGTTCACGCACGTACAGTTGCCGGGAGAGAGAGTTCTTGACGTTACTTATAGGTGACAGCTGCTGTCATTTCTTCTTCCCCTTTTTTTTTTTTATTGGCCGAGTGTAATGGTTTATATGGAAGTTGGACAAGAGGATAAATGAAGGATAGTTCAAGCCTAAACAGTCATCCTGTTCTAAATTCCAAATTAATATACATTAACCTGTTTTTATCAGCCCCGACGATCTGGGTGGAACTCCAAATGTGGCCCTTATGTATGTCTCTGACTTCAATTCGGTAAACGTGTCGGGCAGATGGAGATAAAATAAATAAAATATATTACTTCAGTGTCAAACGTTTCTTTAATTACCGTAACACAACTATACAGTACTTTGTGTAAACCGAGAACCAACTCATGGAACGGACGGAAGGCGACTGGCGACAGTGCAGCGAATAAACGCGTATTACAATTTGTGCTGACTTGCAGCTGACGCTAGCCGCCACACCAAAAACTTTCAAATCTATACATCTATACAAATCTATACAAATAAATAAAATTGGAGGGTCTGTTTGTAATATTAAAATAACCGCTTTTTACTAAGTGCATTCGGACGTATACACAGTACATATACCAAAACAACATTTTTTACAATTTTTGTCTGTCTGTCGGTCTGTCTGTTTGTTCCGGCTAATCTCTGAAATGGCTGCACTGATTTTGACGGGACTTTCACTGGCAGATAGCTGATATACCAAGGAGTAACTTAGGCTATTTTTTTTAGAAAAAAAAAATAGTTTTTGTTAAAAATGATAAGTTTCGGAAATTATAAATCCAATTTAAGTTGACCTCAGATTTATATCATCAATCATATGAAATAGGGTTCAGCTTAGGCTGGACTTAGTAGGTTGATTTCCAATTTAGTTTGACCTCATATATCCAAAAAATACTGTCTAAAGGCACTATTCCACGCGGACGGAGTCGCCGGCACAGCTAGTTCTACATATATTTTCTACGTGGTAGGGCCTCAAGCCCGTCTGGATGGCGACCACCTTCGGTCTTAAGTATGCCGCCATAATAACCTTGTGTTGTGTTCCGGCATTAGTGACCCAAGTTCCTGTACCCTTATGGGACAGCAGCGTGTACGCGATGCCACTGGCGTTGCAAACACCCATAGGCGACAGTAACTGCTAAATTCTAAGCGGGCCGTCAGCCTGTCTGCTGTTCTACAGCAATAAAAAAAAAATATATATATATCTTCTTCTTCCTGCCCTTATCCAAAACTATGTGGGGTCGACACAACATGTTCTCTCCTTCCATTCTCCTCTATTAGTCGTCATGACATTGACATCCTTTTTTGCCATATTATCTTTTACACAATTTATCCATCTTTTCTTTAGTCTCTTACCCCTCTTTTTGTATCCATCCACTCCATTCCTGTCTTCTCATTATATGGCCATACCAGGCTAGTCCACATTTATAGTCATAACCTCTATTAAGTCATGAAACTCTTTCTCCTCCAGAAATGGTGACGGAAATTCAAAAACCGAGGGAGAAGCTACAAGGCAGTGACATTACATATCTCGATATGGTGGAAGAGAAGGAGAACTCTTTTGGGGAGTCTCAGATACAGAAGCTCTTCGCGGGATCTACTGTATTGCTGACTGGGGGAACTGGTTTCCTTGGGAAGCTGATCGTCGAGAAATTGCTAAGGTAAGCATTTTAGATAGGTAAGAAGGTGGTACCTGTGGAAAGCATCATAAGGAAACCTGCATACCGACAAGCGTGGCGAGTATACTATCCTCCTTAGGGAGACCCAAATCCAGTGGGGTAATTTTTAAGAATCTCTATACTGCCATGGCTTTCCCTCGTTGTAACATCTTCTGCGAATGTCTGCAGTTACAGATTGCAATGTGAAAATTCTTCAGCAGAAAAAGAGACAAACATATTCTATTTTTCTCCGTGCATGGGCGGAGGAAGAACACTAACCCCTGCGGCTAGAGTCGACCTGTCGTAAAAGGCGACAAAACAACCCACCCTAGCTACGTGGTAGGGCCTCAAGCCCGTCTGGATGGCGACCACCTTTGGTCTTAAGTATGCCGCCATAATAACCTTGTGTTGTGTTCCGGCATTAGTGACCCAAGTTCCTGTACCCTTATGGGACAGCAGCGTGTTCGCGATGCCACTGGCGTTGCAAACACCTATAGGCGACGGTAACTGCTAAATTCTAAGCGGGCTGTCAGCCTGTCTGCTGTCCTACGCAATAAAAAAAAATTTAGCTGAAATTTTTTCATGTCTCAATGAAACGAATGATTCGATGCAAGGCTCCACATTCAGTGTATTCACTGTGCAGGATAAAATAAACGCACTTATAAAAAAAAAGAATTTTGGAAAACGTGCTTGAGATCAAAATACCTTGAAAGTTTTCCTCTTTTGCATGAATTTATCACAAACGCCGTGGATTCCGAAATAAGGACTGAAATTCTTCTTCATCTTTCTCAACTTTCCGACGAACTGAAAAGGTATTTTTTAGATATTGATAATGCTAAAGATGGCTGGATTTGAAAGTGCTTGGCCAGACGCGGGCGCGGCGCGGCTACTTAAACAATAGAATGAAAAAATTCATATGTTTAAGTACGCCGCGCCGCGACCGCCCCGCGCCCGCGTGTTCAGTCTGGCCAAGCACTTAACCCATAATTTGTGGTCACGAACTAAAGCATAAATTTTATTTTGAGTATTAAGCAACAGGAGTCATTGCTAGAAAAGTCCGTAGATGAAACTCTTCAAGCTGATTTAAAAGTGATGTCTGATAGATTTTTGGACTGCTAGACAGGAAGAGTATCCCGAACTTTTACGCAAAGCGGTGAATTCCCTTTTACTCTTTGCTACAACATACTTATGTGAGAGTGGGTTCACACCTGGTTATGGTAAAAACGAAATACAGAAATCGATTTGATACCGATTCAGAATTAAGGTTAAAATTGTCCAAAATTACTCCTGAAATGGACTTAATTTGCGACAAGAAACAAACCCACCCGTCACATTAATATGCTAGAAAGTTATTTCTTTTGGCACTGTATTTGTTACCTTTTATTAAATTAAAAACCTTATTTTCTTCAACAGACAATTTTATTATTTCTTTTGGGAGGGGAGGGGGGGGGTCAATTAGTTAGTTAAGGAATTCGCTGTCATCTGGAAATTTTAACAAGGGTTCGTGGAGCCAAAAGTTTGAGAAACCCTGCACTAGATAGATAATCATTTTGTCCGTGTGTGGTCAAAAATCTATTATTCAACGTACATAAAAACAATTAACTATATTCATCATGTACATGTAGAATAATTATAGCGGTATTAAAGAACAAAGAATTTATCCTTTACGTGTGTTAATTCGACTAATGTTTTTGTTGGTCAAATAATTACATCATAATTGTTTATGGCTTGTAAACCGAGTTGTTCACTCTAATGTGAGGTTAGTTTGTCACGTCGTAAAGAGTTTAAACACATAGATGACAGCAATGTGTTTTATTATATACTTGGCAGCTATGTGGTATTTCTCTTAGATCAATCTAAAGGTCCCATAAGCAGTTTTTCTCATCTTATATGCATATTATAGCATAATTGTTCTGTACTCATGGTAAAGCAAAAAATCTTAAGGAAACATGCATTTTTATTTATTTTTATTGCTGTAGACCAGCAGACAGGCTGACGGCCCGCTTAGAATTTAGCAGTTACCGTCGCCTATGATTGTTTGCAACGCCAGTGACATCGCGAAGACGCTGCTGTCCGATAAGGATACAGGAATTTGGGTCACTAATGCCGAAACACAACACAAAGTTATTATGGCGGCATACTTAAGACCAAAGGTGGTCGCTATCCAGACGGACTCGAGGCCCTACTACGTAGCTAGAGTGGGTTGTTTTGTTGTCTTTTACAACAGGTCGACCTCGGCCGTAGAGGTCAGTATTCCTTCTCCGCCCCTGCACGGATATAAATACCAAGCACCCAGGTAACACAACACACAAGAACGCGGGTATGTGCACGTCAGGCCGTCTTGGACGAGCTGGTATACTTTCCGTATCTAACCTCCATCGTCCTTGAATCGCCGCCTACAAGAATCTAGCGGTAGACTCAAGCCCAGCTGTGAGACGATGTGCTGTTATTTAATTGTTTATGACTTGTTAATTGGGATTATTTTTTGTTTTTTATTGCTGTGGGACAGCAGACAGGCTGAGAGCTCGCTCAAAATTTAGCAGTTACCGTTGCTTATTGGTGTTTGTAACGCCAGGGGCATCGCGAACACGCTGTTGTCCCATAAGGGTACAGGAATTTGGGTCACTAATGCCGGAGCACAACACGAGGTGGTTGTCATCTAGACGGGCTGTGGGCCCGCACGTAGCTAAGGTTGTTTTGCCGCCTTTTACAACAGGCCGACCCCGGCCGCAGAGTTCAGTATTCTTTCTCCAGCTCTGCACGGATAAAAACTTTGTGCTTCTTATTTATAATATTATCCAGCTCGTTAAGGCTTCCTTTAAACACTTCCAATATAATTATTTGATATGCAAGTCTAGATTGGGTAAGCTATTTTCCTGATGTCTTCTTCCCCTTTCTTTACCTATCTACCTCTCTTTCTTTTGATGTTTCTAATCTAAGCGTAATATCATTATGAGATCTCCAAAACTATATACCCGATTGATTTGAAATTTAGCATAGTTACTCAATTCGCGACGTAGACGCTCACTAAGAACGCATTTTACGAAAAGTTTATAATGTTTTTTTAAATTTTATATGTCAGAACAATGGTTGCCGGATTAGCTAGTAAATTATCTAACTAAAAAATGTTCCCTAAAGGAATTGAATATGAAAAATATGACTTTTTCATTTTTAACACACTAGGAAGTAAGTTTAACTCTTGGTAGTCGTAATCAACTAGAAGAGCGGAACGACATATTTAATCAAACATACTATTTTCTGTCGAAACCGCTAAGCCATTACGTGATCTAATAATATATTTCCATCACGCGACTCTGTCAGCAATAGTATACGTGACCTGCAATGACCTTTTATGTCAAAATGTGAAAAGAGGTAAATATATGTAAGATTTTATTATTAAGGGTAGATTAGTAGGTTGTAAATTACAGTTCAAAAACCCAAAATGGCGCTAGCACAAGAGTTTTTTTATTGCAGTAAGACAACAGACGACCCACTTAGAATTTAGCAATTACCGTCGCCTTTAGGTGTTTGTAAGGCCAGTGGTATCTCGAACACGCTGCTCTCCCATAAGGGTACAGGAACTTGGGTCACTAATGCCGTAACACAACACAAGGTTATTATGGCGGCATACTTAAGACCAAAGGTGGATTTATGAAATTTCAGAAACTACTATGAATATAGTAATGAATTTTAACGGAAACTTGACAGCCAGTTATTAGTTCATCATGTTGCTTTTTGGCTGTCGTTGCGCGCGCGCATTGTAAAAATGTTTCTCTTATATGTTTTCAAAACGCGCCAAAAGAAGTATAACTTGAAAAACAAAATCTTGATCGACATACGGACATACTTTACTCTTTTAGGCTTACCTCATGCGATGCGCGCGCGTCTCGCATGTAATTGCATAATTTAGCATTTTCCTTGTATTTTTACTTTTAAGTATATCGACCTCTATTTCTTAGAACCTTTGCGTGTATTCTTTAAAATGATCATATGCTGCTTCCATCATCATACAAGTGGATGAATCTTTCCGGTGACTGTACTTTATTACCGATCAGGTTTTCTTCCCACAGTCTTTTGTTGGGAAGGTTCTGGGGCCTCGAGCATTCTTTACCCCGGCGTAAACTTAAGGGGTGACGATCCCCGGTGACGTCATTCCATCCACGTTTGGATTTCGAGGACTCATGTTCCAGTTTCCTTACGCGGAGAGCAGCGTGTTAGCAATGTCCCCGGCGTTGCAAACATCTATAGGCGGTTACTGCGTAGTATTAAGCCGTCAGCTTCTATGCCACAACAATAAAAATCCTGTAGTTTTATGTTGGCCCATCTTGGCTTAGTGAAGCAATCTTGGCGTCAAGCTATCAGCGGCTTGTATTGTACTGTCTGTGGCTTGGTGATTTCGCAACCCCAGTTAGTCATCTCCTTGGATCAATGAGCGTATTATTAAGGGTCTGTTTACTCTGTTAAATAGAATAGAATATAAATTTAGTAAGTACTATACAATCCTTGTATTGTACTATCTAATATATAAAATTCTCGTGTCACAGTTTTCGTTGCCATACTCCTCCGAAACGGCTTGACCGATTCTCATGAAATTTTGTGAGCATATTGAGTAGGTCTGGATATCGGCCAACATCTATTTTTCATCCCCCTAAATGTTAGGGGTGACCCACCCCCAAAATTTTTTTTTAATTTGTTGACATTTTATTATTTATATGGCAGAACAACGTTTGCCGGGTCAGCTAGTTTTTTTTATATTTTTTAATGTGTCTTTGTTATGTACTTGTCCTAAATAAATTACTTTCTTTCTTTCTTCTTTCTTTAAACTGGTGGTTGAAATTGTACTTGTAATACAGAGATTCGGATACGGTTAAATTTTGCCCTTTTGTAACCTGTTATTCGCAAAATAAATAGAACTTTGACTTTGATTTAGTTACCTCAGCTCAGTGGTATTATCAATCTAGAGTTCCTGAGTTCAGATCCTACGGTCTATGCACCATTTAGGCAGTTTTTCTCGTCTAATGTGCTTATCATGGCATAATTCCCATGTATGAAAGAAAACATTGTGATGGTACCTGCATACCGCATTGCAACCGAATGGGTATACTGTAACGTTCCCTGTAGGGGAGGTCCAGCAGTAGGACGCCATAAGCTGTTACTATTATTACTTTGATGAGGACTTAAAATTCAAAGAGTTTTTAATCTATTGTAACATACATGTGACATATCACACCGTTCCAGTTTGCGAGTGTAGAAGCCGATGCGTAAAATGTCGACATCACTCAAGGCTTATACGTGTGACAGAGGACGGACGTCATTTTAAATATTAATTATAAACTAGCTGTGCCCGCGACTCCGTCCGCGTGAAATAGTGACTGGGCAGCATTTTTTGGATATATGAGATCAACTTAAATTGGAAATTCAACCTACTATCACCAGCCTAAGCTGAACCCTATTTCATATGATTGATGATATAAATCTGAGGTCAACTTAAATTGGACTTTTCAATTTCCGAAACTTATCATTTCTAACAAAAACTATTTTATTTTTCTAAAATAAAAATTTATTTACTAAAAAATTTACTTATTTAGTTACTCCCTGATAGATCAGCTATCTGTCAGTGAAAGTCCCGTCAAAATCGGTGCAGCCGTTTCAGAAATTAGCCGAAACAAACAGACAGACAGACAGACAAAAATTGTAAAAAATGTTGTTTTGGTATATGTACCGTGTATACGTCCGAATGAACTTAGTAAAAAGCGGTTATTTTAATATTACAAACAGACCCTCCAATTTTATTTATTTGTATAGATGAAGGCTAGCCAACTTTTCTTAACCTATTAATCGGAGAATGTACTTTTGTTTGACTCGCTTCACAATGGGGATTTTTGATGGGAAAACTTCTTTAGCGGCGTTGTGCACTTATTTTGTGATGGGTAAAAAATGTTAAACTCGCGTCAGGTCACGTGTCCTGATCGAAAATTCGTAGGATTCGTAAGACGGAGTTTTACTCCAGTAATACCAACCTTATCAATAATGACTTAAGGTTTATTTTATAGTGTAACTTTTAAATTATTGCATTGCATTACTTATACATATCTATTCGAATTGCAACTTTATTACAATGAAATACAGTTGAGTATTTGAAGTGAAAACTTCATTAGGCGCGTTGAGCACGTTTTGGGTGAATAATTTTTCGTTTGTAAAGAAGTGTTAATGACCAATTTAAAGTTCAATCCTTGATCATAAAAACTATTTTATAAACCGAAAATAATAATCTAATAGCTCGACGATATAATTCACAAGTTTTAGTTTAGTTTATTTTAGTTTTCACTTCTATCGGCAGTCCCTAAAGACTGCCCCGCATGTTTTTTTTTTTTCATAATTATTAGTAATATCATCACACCTCAAGTAATAAAAGGAAATGGTCTTTAATTTATTGATTTCATTTATTTAGACAGCTTTTATAACGTATAAAATTAATATATAAATATAAACAACTTCAATCCAGAAAAAATCAATTGAATGAATTTAAATAATTATTTCGTATGATATTCCAAATTTATATGACGAAAATAGTCGTCATGTCCATTGTAGTAGCACCTCGTTTATGATGAATTATTTCGTCATACCCTGTTAACAGGTTCACAGCACTGTATTAGCGACTTTTTTCGAGATTTTTCCGAGAGAGAAACGGAGTGTGGGAAATGCATCCCATTTCCCACACTCCGTTGCTTGCTTATGGTAGAGCGGGATAATAATAATAAATATACTTGGACAGTTCACGCAGCGCCATCTAGTCACAAAGGATACATAGTATTTGTATAATATACTAGATAACTAATATACTATATATGTATATATCTAATATATAAAATTCTCGTGTCACAGTTTTCGTTGCCATACTCCTCCGAAACGGCTTGACCGATTTTTATGAAATTTTTTGTGCTTATCCGGTATCTATGAGAATCGGCCAACATCTATTTTTCATCCCCCTAAATGTTAGGGGTGACCCAACCCCAAAATTTTTTTTTAATTTTTTGACATTTTATTATTTAAATGGCAGAACAACGTTTGCCGGGTCAGCTAGTTTTTATAAAAAAAAAACATAAACCAGCTGTGCAAGCGTTTCGAGATGTGTTGGCCGTCAGCCGTATGCCATGAGCTCGTCATGGGATGGAGGGATAGTTTAAGACTCACATGTAATGATCAGGGTCTTCTTGCGCTGGGGAGGTTGGAGCATCGGGGCGTCTGTACTCATGAATAAACTGAAAGTGACTATCTCCCTGTGGTTTGGACTAAGTCACTGGAGCACACATGTGAGCGTCCCCTGATGTACCTTGACACGCGAGGAGTTTTTACAACTGAACTTCACATAACTTTGATCGTGTATTGTTATAGGTGTTGCCCAGATATTAAGAAATTGTATCTTCTAGCAAGACCAAAGAAGAATAAAGATATCGCAAAGAGATTACAGGAGCAATTCGATGACGTGGTAAGTTTTATATGTACTGCTAAGTCGAGTTACACTCCTGAAGTATTGCAAAAGGTGGCAAATAGATTACCTTCACCAAAAAAAAACAAATCAAGAATTTTCTTACCTATATGTATGACCTTGAAAATGAAATGACAAAATTTTGATAATAATAATGTTACTCTTGCTTCGAAGTAAAGTTTAAGTTTAAGGCATTTTATCCGTGCAGGGACCTCTGCGGCCGGAATCGGCCTGTCTCAAAAGGCGACAAAACAACCCACCCTAGCTACGTGGTAGGACCCCAAGCCCGTCTGGATGGCGACCACCTTATGACTTAACCATGCAGCCATCCGGCATTAGTGACCCAAGTTCATGTACCCTTATGGGACAGCAGCGTGTTCGCGATGCCACTGGCGTTGCAAACACCCATAGGCGACGGTAACTGCTAAATTCTAAGCGGGCCGTCAGCCTGTTTGGTGTACTACAGAAATAAAAAAATGACCCACCTCCAGTTCCCCTACCGGACGGCAGCGTGTTAGCGGAGGTGCTGGCGTCCTAAACACCTAAACGCGACGGTAAGTGCTTATGCGACGTAGTTACTATTAATAAGGCCGTCAACCTGTCTGCTTCCATAGCAATAAACATACTTGTGTATGATCGAGTGTGTATTCTTGAAAACACCCTGCGATATATGTTTCCACCCGGTTCAAGGACATGAAAAGAAAATAATTAATAATATTTTTCCAGCTGTATGAAAAATTGAGGAAGATAAGGCCGGATTTCATGAAGAAAATCAGTATCATCGAAGGAGACGTTGGTCAATTGAATCTTGGAATGAATGAGGAGGACCGAATCAAAGTCACAAATGAGGTAAGTCACTGCTACAGGGGTGTAAGAAGCGCCACCCAGCGGCGTAGCGTAGAGGGGGCGGCATGATTTCACAATAAATAATATAAATATTTGAACCATTTCACATTTTTATCGCAACTATAAATTCGGACCGATTGAAAAGAGTACGGAATTTTTCATTACTTATTTTTATTTATGTTCTTTGAATGTTATACCTAAATAAAAGGGCGGCAAAATTGTCTCCCGCCCCGGGCGGCCGTAACCCACGCTACGCCGCTGGCACCACCAGTCTTCTTAAAGTAACAAAACTGTCAAAATTAAGACAACTATTAATGGTGCCAAAAACCATATGAAGTGGAGAAGAAAACTCTGTGGGCCCAAACTCTGATGACTGTATATCACGGTGAAATCGTTAAGAATTTGTAGTGTCCTCAACAACCGAAAATGGTGAAGGCGATATTCTTTAAAATATAGGCTTCAATTCAATGTTTGTCAAGTGTCTGCCATTTTGGGGAAAATGGATGATCAGTCTAATTTGGGGGAGACTCGTGAGCACAACGTACCTCTAAAATTCTTGAACTCTTCAGCTAGCTCCCGATAATAGACAAGTTTGTAAACATATACCGTCACCTATAGATGTTTGCGACGCCCAGATCTTCGGCAACATACAGTCTATTATGACCTCCTGTTTGAAATATAATATAAGGAATCAAAGGTGTGTGTGAATATGTCACATATGGATATGTCATATGGACACAAAATGCTAGAAACGAGAAGGAATTGAATACAGAAGGAGGAGTAGACCAAGAAGATGGATGGATTGCGTAACTGATGATATGGCGTAAAAAGGTGTGAATTTTAAGATGACGTCTAACAGAGGGGAGTAGAAGAAGATTCTATGCCGACTCCATGTGGATAAAGACAGGAAGAAAACTCAATCTCTGTTTGAAACCAATCGGTAGTTTTAAGTTTTACAACGGCAACACTGTATACGTCACTCATGCGCTCAGCTTGACGAACGGACGGTACCCTCCTCGATAAATTGTACGGTTAGACTTGGGAAAACTATTACAGTCGGCTCCCCAGTTTACATTGAATTTGAGATTAGAACTCGATAAGGACAATTGTGAAGTAAGTGGAGTTGTGGTACGGCTATTTTCACGCGCCAGGAGATAGTTTCGCGTGTCGGCTGCGCCGCCACGCCATACCTCATCATCCCCTACATTTCCTACCACATCCTCACCCTGAACCTCCTATCCTAAGGTATAATACGACGAGGTCATCGGATTCGTGGTGAGTAATAGGCTAATTGTATTATAATATTACTAAGAAAATTTACATTACGGCGCCGCGCGATCGCGGCATATGTTCGGCAGGCCCCTCGTGCAGATTTTCGGAGCCTTAGGCTCAACGAGTGGAATGGATTCGGAACGAACAATCTCCTTTTCAAGTCAACTCATTTCAGGTAGAAATAATATTCCACGGAGCAGCAACAGTGAGATTTGATGAGCCCCTGAAAACTGCTGTTGAAATCAATGTACGAGGAACGAGAGAAATGTGCCAATTAGCTCGTGCTTGTGGAAAGTTGAAGGCTTTGGTCCATATCTCTACAGCGTACAGGTAAGGAGAGCTTTTTTCTTTCTTTTCAAGCGTTCTTTTCTCCGTGGTAAGGACCTTTTAGGCCCATTTGATTGGCAACTGTGGCTCGCATCCTCACTTTCATTGGACACGTATCACGGCGCGGAGGCGAATCCATTGAACGCCTGGTAGTGCAGGGCAAGGTTGAGGCACCCAACCACGCGGGAGATCACCGATGAGGTGAATGAACCAAATAAAAAGCGCCGTCGACGGTCCTCTGCACGAATGCAAAAGGAGAGCGGCAATTCGCGAAGAGTGGCGTCGTATTGTTAAACAGGCTACAAAAACCTCGACGTAACGGCCACGACCACTCTGGCAGACCTAGTATGCCGCCATCATAACCATGTGTTGTGTACCGGCATTAGTGAACCAGGTCCCTGTACCTCTATGGGACAGCAGCGTGTTCGCGGTGTCTAGCCTTAACGTCGCAGATATCCGTAGGTGACGGTAACAGCTTACTATTAAATGGGCCGCTAGCCTATCTGCTGTTCCTCAACAGAAAAAGCTTAAATAACATCTGTTAAAAAGGACGTGACTTTGGTGAAAAATTAGTTTCGTTTTAGTTCCTCTCAAACTACAGAAGGGCAAGAGTTGAAACTGAGTGTGATCCTTTTAATTAATATTATTTATATTTCAGTAACTGTACGTTGAAAAACATAGATGAAAAATTCTACGAAAGTTCCCTACCTGGTGACAAGCTCATCGACCTGGTGGAAACCATGGATGAGAAGGTCATCAACAATATCACTCCTGGGTAAGATGATCTCTACAATATCAATCCATAAGTGTTCAGCATTTATCTCAATCACAAAGTTACTGATAAACTCTATACGCGTTCTTGCGTGATATTTTAACACGCTTTTATTGGTTTTCTATGTTTGTTTATATATTGGAATAGGATAACGAACAAAATTTTTTTTAATTATTATGAAAAAAACGTGGGGCGTTCGATAAATCAGTTCTCGAAAATATTCGATCGGTACGACTAGTTTAAAAATGGTACGAAAGATACTACGACACAGAGTGCCCCACGATTTTTTCACAATAATATTAATATTATTCGTTCATTATTTTATTACTATATTAAGAATTATTTTTCACTTTTTAGTTCGATTTATCATTAAAGCGTATTTTTTAGTTTTTTTTAATTAGGAGGGGTTTAGTATTGGCATGTTTTTATATTTATTTAGTTACTGTGAATACAAGGATGGTATGTTGTAATATATAACAAAATAAACTCAACTGAAGATAAATAGAGCAAGGCCAACCCAAATTTTTTTTATAGCTGGGGATCAGCAGACAGGCAGATGACCCACCCTGGCAGGTGGTCACCGTCGCCTATGGACGTTTACAGCACCAGAGGCAATACCAACGCACTGCCGGCCTCGAAGAAATTTTATAACGCCTTTTTTGAAGAACCCCATATCGTACCGCGCTGAGAAAACCTCAGTCGGAAGCTCATTCCAGATCCTGAGAGTACGCAGCATGAACGTTCTAGAGAAACGTTTCGTATAAGAAAGAAGAGGCTCCAAGAAATAGGGATGAACACCCAGCCGATGGCAGTGCGGTGGTAGAAAGACGACGAGGGCACCATTCTGAATAGTTCTTCAGAACACTCCCCGTTGTACAGACGGTAGAATACGCAAAGAGACGCAAAGTCTCTCCGAAGTCCAAGCGTATCTAGACCGTCTATGAGTATGGGATCGCCGACAACACGAACTGCGCGCCGTTGGATCGAGTTTAAGGGATTGAGCTGACAGGCGGGTGCTCCAGCCCATAAATGTGAGCAGTACTCCATATGCGGTCTGACCTGTGCTTTGTATAACACAAGCCGTTGCCTTGGACTAAAGTACTGCTTGGACCGGTGATCGTGACGGTTCAGGAAGCTCATTCAAGATGTTTACCTCTCGATGCACGATAGTTTGCCTCCTGCTATCATTAAGAAAGAAGTTCATTATATGATTCAAAGTCAGGTCATCTGAAGTTAATTCCAATGGCATCGAAAGCTTGCAGTCGATGGGTTCCAAATAGTGTGGGTTTTAGTAGTCATCTGTGTTACATAGATAAATTAATAAACTGTGTCAATTAGTTTGACGCATTTGGTCTCAAAGTCAGACTGCAGACAGGCTGATGGTCCACTTAATAGTTAGCAGGTACCATTTCCTATTGATGTTTGAGATGCCAGAGTCACTGCTGATATGTTGCTGTTTGGGGGATCCAGAACCTGAACCACATGTACCGGAAATCAACACAAGGTTGTTATGGCGGCATATTTAAGACCAATGGTGGCTGAAATAGCCACATTAGCTTCCCCAATTCAGGCGTAATATTTCGGTTTTCTCGATGTAATGTATGCGATTTAGTCTATGGTATAAATGTCACTTTCATGAGTCACGGGCGAGTGTAAGCGTGGTACAGGGCACATTTGAGAGTCATATACGTGACATTTGCAAACTAGTGAGCTAGCGACTACCCTACTAACCGTGTTTGTAGTATAACTATGGTGAACCAAAGTACCAGTGTGGAACTCCAAAAGTCATGGTGAGGTTTTCTCGTATAATTCTTTTCTTTTTTCTGATCTTATCCCTCATTATGTGGGATTGCACATATGTGCGTGAGAATATTCTCTCCTTCCACTTTCCTCTGTTAGCTATGACGTCAACATTTACACCATTTTTCACTATATCATCTTTTACGCAGTCTTTTCTTTGGTCTACCTCTCCTCCTGTATCCATCCACTATCATTTCTATCACTTTCCTTAATATATGACATACGTCCCTTTGCATTATATGCCCATACCACGTTAGTCTATTATTTTTTAACTATTCAGTATTTTTTTATAGGTTACTCGGTGATTATCCAAATACATACGCTTATACAAAGTGCGCTGCAGAGGATATTGTTCACAAATATTCCAAGGGTCTCCCTATAGCGCTCTTCAGGCCATCTATTGGTATGTCATTCAATTGTAATCTAGTAGCTAATTAAGAAGACGTGGATATGTATACCAGAAACTTTAGAAGTTAAATAACCTTTATAAAGATATTACATGCGGGGGGCAGTCTTTGGGGACTGCCGATAGAAGTGAAAACTAAGTAACTTCTGAATTGTATCGTCGAGCTATTCGATTATTATTTTTGGTTTCTAAAGAAGTGTTTATGATCAAGGATTAAAGTTTAAATTGGTCACTAACACTTCTTTACAAAACAAAAATTGTTCACCCAAAAATTGCTCAACGCGCCTATAGAAGTTTTCACTTCAAAAACTCAACTGTATTTCATTGTAATAAATTCGCAATTTGAATAGATACGTATAATGTAATGCAATGCAATAATTTATAAGTTACATTTTAAAATAAACCTTAAGTCATTATTAATAAGGATGGTATTACTGGAGCAAAACTCCGTCTTACGAATCTTACGTATTTTCGATCAGGATACGAGACCTGACGCGAGTTTAACATTTTTTACCCATTACAAAAAAGTGCACAACGCCTCTAAAGAAGTTTTCACTTCAAAAATTTATAAATAAATCGAGGAGTTATAGGGATTCCTAGAGAAATGTGATAACTGAGGTTTTGTTTTGTATATCAGTTGTCTAGTACACATAATGCAAGCGATCTGCTACTTACTTTGAAACGAAATGGAACTATGTGAGTTTTAATTTTTTTAACCATAAATAATACTGTTCTCATTTGATTTTTATTGTCTAAACAGTGATCGGCACAGCTAAGGATCCCGTGGCTGGTTGGATCGACAATGTCTATGGTCCAACAGGGGTGAGTTTTCGATACATTATAATAAATACTGGGCTAGGTTTTTTTGTCGTATATCCTTCACGTTTTTAGGTAACGATGAATAAAGTATTCACTAATTCATGAATGTAGGGGCAGAGTCCCGAAAAGAATCTACAGGTTCTGGGCCCAGGCTTAGCAAGATGAGTGAATCTCCATCGTCTACACCACAGTCTTTTCAGACTGCCTCAAGCATGTCACCACTAGTGGTCAGTAGCAGCACATCTAGTTTTACAAAGCTTCAAGGTAGCTGCAACTACGTGACGTGGAGTTTCGCAATGCAAATCTTATATCTTTAAACGAGCAATTCTTGTATATATAGGTATATATATATCATCATTTCAGCCGGAAGACGCCCACTGCTGGACAAAGGCCTCCCCCAAAGATCTCCACGATGATCGGTCCTGCGCTGCCCTCATCCAACCTATTCCGGCGATCTTGACCAGATCATCGGTCTATCTTGTGGGGGGCCTACCAACATTGCGTCTTCCGGTACGCGGTCGCCATTCGAGGACTTTTCTGCCCCAACGGCCATCAGTCCTTCGAGCTATGTGCCCAGCTCACTGCCACTTCAGTTTTGCAATCATCCGGGCTGTGTCGGTTACTTTGGTTCTCCTGCGAATCTCCTCATTTCTGATTCGATCTCGCAGGGAAACTCCGAGCATAGCCCTCTCCATTGCCCTCTGAGCGACCATGAGCTTTCTCATAAGGCCCATAGTTAGCGACCACGTCTGCGTTCCGTATGTCATATATATATATATATATATATATATATATATATATATATATATATATATATATATATATATATATATATATATATATATATATATATATATATATAAAAATAAATAAATAAAATAATAAATAAAAATTTCTTTATTGACACATGTTTTACATAATTATAAACTAATTCTAGCACTAACACCCAAACTAGGCATGGCCTGTCCCTTAGGTATTAGTTCCTTCCAGTGACTTCAACATTATTGTTATAATAGATTATAAATTTTTACAACTACCTCACGGAGTGTTGACAGTGGACTCATTCTGCATCTCACGAGTACGGTACTAAGTGTTCTTAAGAACTGTTTCGTACAAGAAAAAAGAGGCTCCAAGAAATGAAAATAGAGATGCAGCCTCAGAGTAGACGTCAAAAAAATTAACCACATACATTCTATTTTCTCTATTATTCTTCTCTTGTCAAGAGGAGAATCTCTCATAAAAGACAAAAAACAAAAAAGACAAAAAAAGCGTAACTACTTGAGCGGAATACATACATAAATATAATCTTTCCCGTAGGGGTAGGCAGAGACCACTTCTTTCCACTTGCTACGATCCGTACATACTTGTTTCGCTTCGTCCACTTTCATTATTCCCTTCATACATGCCCTTCGGTTTAGGGTACTCTTGACCTGGCCTTTTTTCAAGACGTCCCTGATCTGGTCTCGAAACGTCCGCCTAGGTCTACCCCTTCCAACACTTCCATTCACACTCGCCTTATACACTTTTTTCGTCAATCGTTCTTCATTCATTCTCTCGACATGGCTAAACCATCTCAGCATACCTTTCTCAATTTTTGTCACTACATCTTCTTGAGCGGAATGAAGATGTGTGAATGTAGCCTAGGTATTAGAGAAGATAGAAAAAGAATATAAGACCCATTTTACTCCCTGGATTTGCCCTCAACGAGATAATATTTAGCTTAACTTTTTTCTATCCACCTTAATAAGGAGTATGCTGTTTCAGGAGTTTCTATCCGTGCAGGGCCGCCCCTGAAGAAGAAAGAATACTAACCACTGCGGCCGGAGTCAGCCTGTCGTAAAAGACAACCCAACCTAGCTACGTGATAGGGCCTCAAGTCGGTCTGGATGGCGACCAACTTTGGCCTTAAGTATGCTGCCATAATAACCTTGCATTTTGTTCCGGCATTAGTGACCCAAGTTCCGGTACCCTTATGGGAGAGCAGCGTGTACACAATGCCACTGGCATTGCAAACACCCATAGGCGACGGTAACTACTAAATTCTAAGCGGAACGTTAGCCTGTCTGCATTCCTACAGCAATAAAAAAAATGTTGACCGTTCTCACAAGCGGAAGAATCTTAGTTATTTTAAAGGAGTTCAAAGTTAGTTTCAAAGTAGTTAATATTTCCTGGTTACTGAAACTCTTCCCAACGTTCTAAGACAAGTTTTGCAAACAAAATAGTAAACTAGCGACCAAGTTGCTAAAATTTTGCTGAAAATCAGGTGGTTGCTGGCGCAGCAGTTGGTCTTCTCCACGTGCTTTATTGCAACCCAAAAGCCACGGCAGATCTGGTCCCAGGAGATTACGTGGTAAATGCTTGCATTGCCACCGCGTGGAAGACGGCAAAGGAATACCCAGGCAACCACGAGGATGCACCCCCACAGGATCTGCCTCCACCTGTTTATAATTATGTGTCGTCGGAGCAAAGACCACTTACTTGGGGTAAGAATAAATTCGCTTGTATTCGTGTTGTACTCTCAGACCTTCGAAGTTCAAGGACATTTAGAATTGACTAAACGCAGAAGGCCCTAATGAAAAAAAATTATAATGCTGTAAATGTACTGTAAAATAGTGCAATGCAATCATTTAAAAGTTACATTATAAAATAAACCTTAAGTCATTATTAATAAGCGGGATATTACTGAAGCATAACTCCGTCTTACGAATCTTACGAATTACCGATCAGGACACGTGACCTGACGCGAGTTTGACATTTTTTTTGACGGGTCATTACAAAAAAGTGCACAACTCCGCTCCGTTTTCACTTCAAAAATTGTGGAATAGATTTAGCTAAATTGTGTTACTACAGGGACTACCTGACCTTCAAACTGAATAGAAAACATAAGAGTCATTATACGCCATTTTGTCTCCCTGGGGAAAACATGGTGGACCTATATTAATTTTTAGTGGTAACCATCTGCGGGCGTTGGGTAGTAGAGGATCAGGTTGTTTTAATTGGGTATACCAGCGACGTACGTCCCCTTGTCAACTGGTGTATTGCACAACAGTCTCACACTAAACCGCTGCGAGCCCCTAAACAGTGGGGAGTGCATCAAATATTTCCACGTCAAAAAAATTTTTAAACGGTAGCTAAGTGGTATCACATCAGAGAAAGCTGCTTTGATCCCACGATTACATGTATCGCTTAAGCAGCTCTTCTCTCTTCTTTCATCGTCATCATCTCAGCGATAAATCCCGGTTGTTCGAGTATACGAGTATACGAGTTGTTCAGTAATAAGATAATAAGTAAATATGTTTTATATACAGCCTGGGGTAAGTCCATATATAATATGTAATATTTAAATTGTATGCAATAGCAGCGATGAACTGTGAAAAGCGGCTGGAAGGAGATTGATGTACTTAGAAAAGAGATAGGACTAAGTGGTGCACCTTGAGAGAGACTTACGTCCAACTGATATTGGTAGGTTGATATGAATAAATAATGAATGAAATTTCCATTTTGTCTTTTTGGTTCATTATTATCATCATCATCTTAGCGTTGAATCCCGGTTGCAGCCCAAACTCTCGCTTCGGCGCCCGAGGTCCGCTTTCCGACTTTTTCTTCTCCACTTCGTACGGTCTTCAGCATCCCTGGTAGTGAGACCATTGGCTCGCATATCACCCTTTACGACGTCAAGCCAGCACTTTTTGGGTCTACCCCTCCTGCCGGGGCCCGGCGGAAGCGGCATGGCCAGACATTTGTTTCCCACGTAAGCATCCGGTTGCCGTAAAACGTGGCCGTACCATCGGAGCCGACACTCCTGCAATTTATCCGCAATGTCACGGACATGAAGGCTGCCGCGAATGCGGGAGTTCCTAACGCGGTCCTTCCGCATCACTCCACACATCCACCGCAGCATATTCATCTCCGTGACACGCAGTTCTTGCTTGTGTCGCTCTAACACCGGCCACGCTTCACAGCGGGTATAAAAGGACAGGCCTAATGATGGTCTTATAGACCTGTCCCTTCAACTTTACCGGCAACTTGGGGTCACAAATGACACCAGTTACCTCACGCCATTTGGCCCACGCGGCAGCAATGCGTGCCTTGACGTCACAATCGATGTCACCGGATGCATGAAACACAGATCCCAAGTATTTCACTCGGTCCGTGCGCTCGACCGTGTTGCCGTCTATGCGTACGGGTGTGGGATCTGTGGAGTTACAGGCCAAGTACTCGGTCTTCGCCACATTGAGCTTCAGACCACCGTTCTCAAGCGACTCCTTCCACACCTTCACACGTCGCACCAGCCTACCCCTGTCCGAATCTGCCAGCGCGATATCGTTCGACAATACGTCTAATACCACGCTAAACAGAAACGGACTAAGGACGGATCCTTGGTGCACACCGACGGTGATGGGGAAAGGTTTTGTGTCGCCAACTGCGGTCCGAACTACGGAATCGGAGTCACGGTACATGTCTCGGATGATGTCAATATAGGCCTCTGAAATCCCTTTGGACCGCGATGCCCACCAGATTATCGCGCGAGGAATACAGTCGAAGGCCTTCTGCAAGTCGAGAAACAGACAATGCAGAGGCGTATTCTTCGCCCTGTATTTCCCCGCGACAGTCCTTAGGGCAAAAACAGGGTCCATTGTCCCGTGACCAGGGCGAAACCCATATTGACACTCCGAGACAGTGCACTCCTGTCGAATCCGAGAGTCGATAACCCTTTCGAAGAGCTTCATGGTGTGGGACATGACCTTAATTCCTCGGTAACTACCGCACTCCTGCACCAACCCCTTGCCTTTGAAGACTGGAGTAATGATACTCAGTCTCCATTGGCCCGGGATCGTACCGGTGAGGAGTGTCCGGTTGAAAAGGTCTGTTAAGATGCCCACACCACGAGAGCCCATCGCCTTCCAGGCTTCGATGGGGTCTCCATCGGATCCAACAGCTTTCCGATTCTTCATGCGGCGAAGACAATTCTGGACTTCGGCAGGCGTTATCAGTGGGACTAGTCCTTGATTCGGAGGAAGATCTGGCGGCTGCACCTCTTTGTGCTGCGTGTTCAGCAGCTCGTGGAAATACGAGCGCCATCTCTCCTTCACCACGAGCGCCATCTCTCCTTCACCACGAGCGCCATCTCTCCTTCACCACGAGGTCCTCGCATAACAGGTTGCCCACAGGGTCTTTTACACAGCGGCACTTGGAAATATCCTGTGCCGCTTTGACCCTGGAGCGCGCCAACTTATAGATGAGCTTCTGCCCCTCAGACCATTTCAACTTATCGTAAAGTGGTTGTAAGTGGTTTCGCCTGGCTCTGGCAACAGCTCTCTTAGTGGCGCGCTTTGCTACCCGGTATGCGTCGCGATCTTCAGTAGATCTGGACGCTTGCCACTTCTTAAAGAGGGCTTTCTTCGCTCTAGTCTCCCTCTGGACTGTGTCGTTCCACCACAATGTCTCCTTGTCACACTTGCGACCACCCTTAGACACCCCAAGCACCTCCTTCGCCGACCCAAGGATAGCCGTCTGAATCTTGTCCCAGTAAGCCTTTACTGGTTCGCCTATACCATCGGCGCACTTGTCACCGACGGCTAAGGTGTACTCCTGGGACGTGACTTCATCAAGCAGCCACCACCTGATTCGGCGCTGAACGCGCTCGGTATACGTGTCTTTAGGCTTAGTGCAGAGGTCCATGATAAGAAGACGCTCAAATTCCCCACATTCATCACCCACATGACCGTTCAGATCACCCCCCAAAACGATCCCCTGTGATAATGGGATTCCACGGAGCACTTCTCCGAGTAGATTCCAAAACGCTATTTTATCGGCGTCGTCACAACCGGCCTGTGGCGCATAGGCACTTATCAAGTTGGTAACTACCCCATCGATAAGCACCCTAACGACCATAAGTCGGTCGCTATGACGTTTTACTTCCAAAATGTCGTTCTGGAACTCCTCCGAGAGCACTATGGCAACCCCATTCTCCCCACCAGGTGCACCTGTGTAGATCAGCTTGTAGCCATTCCCAATGACCCGGGATCTGCTGGCCTTCCATCGAGTCTCCTGCAAGAACGCCACGGTCAACCTCCGCCTGGAGAGCATATCGGCCAACTCTCTCGCGCGTCTGGTTAACGTGCCTATGTTCCATGTTGCGAAGCGGATCTTTCGAGATATTTGGGCTGCGTGAGTTGGGGCTAGCGTCGTTAGCCGTGCCCGCCCATGACACGGTAGCCTTTGTCCACTTCTCACAAGAACCGGGCGAAGCTCTTGCGCGCCGTTATGCGGCGGCACCCTAGCCCTTAGCCGATCTCGGAGTCTTAGTCCTTTCATATTGATTTGGCAGGTTTGGCTTTTATGGGAGTGACTGCCGTCTGACCCCCCAACCCCAAAAGGAAAGCCGTCGTCAGAGCCTCGTCTGTTATTCAGCAGGGTGCGCCGTCTTGCAGGTGAGGTTGACTTGGGCCCCGAAGATGTTGGTAGGGCCCCTTACACCCCTTTCTTCTTCTTCTTTATTGCTGTGAAACAGTAGACAGGCTGACGACCCACTTAAAAGCTAGCATTTACCGTCGCCTATGCGTCTGCTGCTCGAAGAACTTGACCCTGGTCATGCCGAAACAACACAATATGTGCCTTATCGCTGAAAACGATTTTTTTGACCTTTGACCTGCGGTGGTACATGAAGCTTTCAGGCGTATTTTATATAATTTTCTTTTTCAGAAAAATTCATGAAATATAATGAAGACTATGGTATTGAAGTGCCTACTATGCAGGCGGTATACTACTATCTGTTTCATCTGACTCCGTCCAGGTTCTTGTACATGATGTACTGCTTCTTCCTTCACTGGATACCGGCTTATACAATTGACGGGATAGCAGTACTCATAGGAAAGAAGCCCATGTAAGTATACTCAATCTTCTTCAGTGCGAGAAGAAATGCTCCTGATTTCTTCTTCTATTAGAATGAATCTATTATATCATGTATAATGGTTCATAGCGTTTTTTGGAATTTTATTTAATAAAAGACTAGTTTGGTTAACCTTTTAACCTTTGGTTCTGCGGTTTTCATTGACCCTGAAGGGAAACCGAATTGAGCTGTTATCTATGTTACGGCCTCCGGTCGTTGAATGAAAATGTGACTCCTGAAATTCCTGAAAATTCGCATCTAAGCAAATAAAACTTATTTGAGTATACGCACGGGATGTGAATGAACCAACCCTCTGGGTTGTATAGCAATGCAAGTTTAAGTCACTAAAGGTATCATTTTCATTTCAGGTTAAGGAAAGCATATCAGAAAATAAGTAAATTCTCCGAAGTGATAGCATACTTTGCAACAAGAGAATGGAAATTTTCAAACAAAAATACACAAAATCTGTACGAAGAGCTCTGCGAAGCTGACAAGCTTATGTTTGACTTTGATATGACGAAATTGGACTGGTCTGATTATTTCTACAACTATATAAGAGGAGTTAGAGTCTACCTCCTAAAAGACCCAGTAGACACAATACCAGTAGCGATTAAAAAATACTACAAATTAAAATGCACTCACTACGTATTCTGTCTAGTATTGAGTTTAATAGTTTTAAGGTTGTTTTGGGGTCTTTTTAACTTTGTATTATATTAGATTTTTGATATTAAGATTTTCAATAAATGCAGGTCCTCCAATAGATCCAAAAGATTCTATCCGTGCAGGGGCGGAGAAAGAATACTAACCTCTGCGGCCGGGGTCGGCCTGTCGTAAAAGGCGACTAAACAACCCACCCTAGCTACGTGGTAGGGCCTCAAGCCCGTTTGGATGGCGACCACCTTTGGTCTTAAGTGTGCCGCCATAATAACCTTGTTTTGTGTTCCGGCATTAGTGACCTAAGTTCCTGTACCTTTATGGGACAGCAGCGTGTTTGCGATGCCACTGGTGTTGCAAACATTCATAGGCGATGGTAACTGGTAAATTCTAAGCGGGCCGTCAGCCTGTCTGCTGTCCTACAGCAATAAAAAAAAATAGATTTGTTATTAAGGCAGAGTTCTTCTTCGGATGTCTTATTGGTGTTAGTGTTCCAATATAATTCGGTTCCAGGATTCAATGATTTTTTCTATTTCTTAAGGCTGTTGTTGTCTCAGACGACTCGACAGCGATTACGGACGTCAAAGGCAATCCAACCCCGTGGGAGCGGGGTCGATCAGCCGTGACAGCGTGCTCGGTGCGTTCCCGACTTAACCGCTGCATGGGGAGCAATTGAGAGCCACCACGAATGGCAAGAGTTTTTATTGGGGTCATGTTGACTTTACAAGTGAAGCCGCTCCTATTCGAATCTACTACCGTTTCGCAATGTGTATAGCTGGGAGAGAAGAAACGCGAAAGAAACTCCCCCGCAACACATCTATTCTACGTGAATTTTGTATTGTGTGAATTGTGTGAGTCTATAGGCTATGGGGGGTGGAAGGCATCTCTAAACCTATTTCGTTGAGCCGGTATGGACCGGTGGCGAGAATTGCGTCCGCGAGTACATTCGCTTTAGCGTCCTAGTAATGGGGTCGAGTCTGTCAGTGAACACGTTTCGCGGGAGACAAGGTGCGGGAGCGGCTCGGCAGTTGGGCGTGTAACTGACTGTCTCAACCACCAGCGGATTGGGGTGGTGGGGAGTGAGGCCGAAGAAAAATCGTGAGAGGCGACCATGTTCTCCTTCACGGGAAGGAGTTCCAAGTCGTATGATTTATTTGAAAAAATTGCGCTTATTATATCCACAAAAATGGTGTATAAATAGATGCAATGATAAGGAGGTAATAAACAAATGTGTGAGTGAGATAGACAGTATATGCGTATCGTGTCGCTCGCCGTAAATACAAAATAGGCTCGCCGCGTTTATCACGCGCGTCTGAAAGAGAGAAGACAAAGCGTGATGCTGCTACAGAATAAAAGAGACAGTGTGTGAGGTATTTCCGAATTTTTTATTTGAAAGGCCTATATATAAAGTTTTCTCATTTGGAGGTTTGGCTCAATCGTGTAACCCACGATGTGGCTGCACTAATGTAACTTGCCATACTGATTTACAGATGCCCATGGCATTTCACATAAAAAAAGAATTTTAATAATGCCTACGCTTGTTTTATTCCATTTTAACATTTACCCGCTCTTATTGAAAAACCCTTTAGTAAATACAGATCGTATTTTACTATATAGTACAATGAGAAAAGGTTGTTTTCTGTGTGTATATTTTATAATTCATAAAACAAATATCTTCCATTATTTTATGTAAAATGGTTTTTGTTTTAGTGAATTTCGCGTATAGCTTGTGAACTAGCAGAAGAAATAATTTGTCATACAGAAAAAAAAATGGGATGGAAACTTATAGGAGTTTCAGTGACTCTTCCTCCATTTTTAGACCATTTCCTGCACTTGATGTAGGGATTTTTTGCAAACATACTATTGACGGACCTAGATCAGAATAAATTTAGAAATTATATTTTGTTCTTCGTGAGATCGAACCCGTAGAAATGCATTTTACTACTGAGCCAGTTGTGTAATCTGTATGGAAAGTAGAAGCAGAGAACTGTCTGTATTTGAACATGTCTATCGAAAAGCGTTAAATTAAATTGGCGCCACAATAGCAAAATTTTTTACCAAATAATTTTAGACTACGCTAATAGTCGAGATTTTCAATACTGTACACTAACTATTCTAGTCGTGAAAGACTTTTAACTCGGCATACTTCAATTCATCTACAGCAGCTACATTAGCACGACTATCCGTGCAGGGGCGGAGAAAGAATACTAACCTCTGTGGCCAGGGTCGGCCTGTCGTAAAAGGCGACAAAACAACCTACCCTAGCTACGTGGTAGGGCCTCAAGCCCGTCTGGATGGCGACCACCTTTGGTCTTAAGTATGCCGCCATAATAACCTTGTGTTGTGTTCCGGCATTAGTGTACCCTTATGGGACAACAGCGTGTTTGCGGTGCCACTGGCGTGACAAACACCTATAGGCGACGGTAACTGCTAAATTCTAAACGGGCTGTCAGCCTGTCTGCTGTCCTACGCAATAAAAAAAACATTAATATCATACACTATAGCTCCACTAGCGCCGCCTTTTGGCGGGTTTTTGAACTATACAGCGTACAGTTGAACATTTTTTCCGTCTTCTCCCCCACATGAGATGGTTCTCTTCACTTCTAATCCCCATAACCTGGTTACATTTAATATGCACTCAGGGACTGTAGTCGATTAAAACCCGAAGGTAGCGGAGCACTTGTTGGCAATTAGAACTCTATTATTTATTAGTTAGGCACAAATCCGGGGAAAGGCTTAAAATTTATGCAAATACGTGAGAATATTATTCTATTTTAAATAAACTTATTTAATATTGTAAATATTTTTGTAATTTAGTAAAATTTTGTATATTAGTGTAATGGAATATTGCTCAGTGAATAAATTTTAAGTATAAATGTTTTTATTTCTATCAATCCTTTTACATCACTGCTCCCTGCAGGGGTGGAGTAAGAATACTAACCTCTGCGGCCGGGTCGGCCTGTCGTAAAAGGCAACAAAAGAATCCAAGCCGTAGCTTGGTAGGACCGCAAGCCCGTTTGGATTGCAACCGCCCCTGGTCACCAAGTATGCCGCTATAATAACCTTGTGTTATGTTCCGGCATTAGTGCCCTAGGTTTCTGTACCTCTATGGTCACAGCAGCGTGTTTACGATGCCCCTAGCGCAAACATCCATGGGCGACGGTAGCATAAGTGGGCCATCATCAGGTTGATACCTGTTCCTCAGGAATAAAAAATTCACTCTTCTGTTTTTTTGACATTGACAAAATCGTAACTAAAGAGTTTAAGCCAGAGAAAGCAAAGAAGAATGTATTAAAAACCTATCAAAGCATAAATGACATTATTCTTTTAATCTTTGGATGTCATTTTCTACTTTCATTTACAAATGTTTCTTAAATTAATATTTTTAATAACTGTTATAAATAAATTAGTAAATTGCGGTAAAAATAAAAATTTAATTATTAACGAAAACACCATAGACAAAGATCTAGACGCGATAGCTATTATATTTAATTTAGACTTAAATAATACATCTGACGAAGAGCTTAATCTGGAGGTGAGAGATGGAAAATGCTGCTTGAAGAATGTGGGTGAGGTAGACTGTAATATGTTGGAGTTAGTTGGATGTTCCGATATACTTCCGGGAGGTAATCCAACTCATAATATGGAAATCTTAAATCTTCTATATTTTTACCAGCCATTTTATAATAATACAGTCAATAGTACTTACCGTGCAGGGGCGGAGAAAGAATACTGACCTCTGCGGCCAGGGTCGGCCTGTCGTAAAAGGCAACAAAACAGTCCTAGCTACGTGGTAGGACCACAAACCCGTTTGGATTGCAATTCCTCGGTCTACAAGTATGCCGCCATAATAACTTTGTGTTGTGTTCCGGGCATTAGTGACCCAAGTTCCTGTACCCTTATGTGACAGCAGCGTGTTCGCGATGCCACTGGTGTTGTAAACACCCATAGGCGACGGTAACTGCTAAATTCTAAGTGGGCCGTAAGCTTGTCTGCTGTCCTACAATAATAAAAAAATAGTCCATAACACTGACAATTATTGATACTTTCTCGTTAGCAAGGCGCAAGCGAAAAATTTGGTTACATAGTTTAAAAAAATGTACTCTAAATGAAGTGGTAAAAATTCCTGACCATGCCAGTACAAAAACGCAGCCCAATAAATATATATCAAAAACCTAACTTAATATCTTGCTTGCGCTCAGCTAAAAGAAAAGTGCCTGATTATACTCAGTAAAAGCTTTTTAAATGCTTTTAAGTCGTTGCCCTTCATCCTCACTGATTTCCTAAAAGGAAAATGTTTTCGATAGCACAAAAAGTTAGTAATAATTATATTATTACAGAAGCTATTGCGGTATGACACTCAAGCTCTAAAAAAATGTTGCTTTAAAGCCTCATCCAGAACTTACACCACTTTTTCTTCGTGCAGGGGTGGAGTATATACTAACCTCTGCGGCCTGTTGTAAATGGCAATAAAACCCAACGTGGTAGAGCCTCAAGCCCGCCCAGATGGCGATCATCCTTGGTCTACAAGTATGTCTCCAAAATAACCTTGTGTTACTTTCCGGCATTAGTGACCCAATTTCTTGTACCCTTGTGGGATAGCAGCGTGTTCGCGTCGCCCCTAGCGTTGCAAACATCAATAGGCGAGGTAACTGCTTACAATTAAGTGGGCCATGAGCCTGTCTGCTGGTCAGCAAAATAAAAACTCCATCCGCGTTATAAATTTACCTTAATATTTCAGGTACATCAAAAACCATTAAACTTATCTCACCAATATTAGAACCATTTCAACGTAAAGGATATTGCACAGCGCACATTGATACTTGGGGTAATGATAAACGTAAAATGAGGGATAATGTAAAATTTAATTTTGATATAAAAGGTGATGAATTAAATAAACCTATTAATAAATGTGACAATCTCGATGAAGATCCAATGAATAATTGCAAACCTGTCAACTGTGATGTACATTACAATGGGCACAAGCCTTTATATGATAGAATTACTAAAAAATGTGTAAAAACAGCCAATTGTACGGATGTTAGTAAAATTCTGAATCCATATATCAATAATTGTGTAGATAACACCGTAAAGGAGCGTGATATTGAATTTATCAAATCTAATATGAATAGAAAACCAAAAGATATCTTAATTATTAGTAATATTATGAAAAATAACTCAAGCTATACCGACGACATTGATGATATGCGTAAAACAAGTATTAAACAAAATAGAGCTTCTTTAAACAATTTAAAAGCCTATTTCAACTGTAACAGATATATGTTCAGTATATTAGGATTAGTGATATTAGTGCAATGTATATTAATATGCACAATGTTGTATTATGTTACCAAAAATTGTGACTGTTACAAAAAGAAAATTGTTGAAAGGAAATACTTCAATTATAGACAAGATGCGTCTGTAACAACACCACTCATAGGCACAAGTAATATTGATACAGAAACAATAGACTATCAATATATGAGCGACTCTTCTAATGTTGATAATAAAATTAAGTGTTACAAAGCATGTCAGAAAGAAAAAAATAATGATGTAAGAGTCAGTTTGTCTGACGATATTCTATTGAAATGTATTAATAGAAGAAACTGGACGCAACATCGATCTGAAACGATTCCTGAATCAAAAGAGGATAATTATGCTAAAGTGTTTACACCTAAGTGTATTAAAGAAAACAAAGATATTAAAATAAATATTGATAACATTAACCAAACAAAATCAAATACACATAATATAGGAGCAAACGAAAGTATTGTAAAGACAGAAAATAATTCAAATGTAACAGATAACGAAGCAACTAAAGTACAAAGTTTTTCAAAAATAGAAAATAAGCCTGTTGATTTGAAATCTGGTTCTGAAAGAGAAATTAAGTGTCATTCGTATTCATCAAACATGACTGGATTTAAGCCAAGCGTGCATAGCAAAAATTTGGGACTATTCAAAACGGTAAAAGGCGCTTCTGTATCTACAGAAAAAAGTGCACAAGCCTCCTTCTCTAACGATTCTATTGATGATTTTCTGTCAGAACGTGGCGTTGTATATTTAGCAGGAGAGAATTTGTCTAAATATTCTCTCAGCTCGTCAAATCCAGTCAAAACGTCGAATACATCAATGTCGAGTCGTACATCGAAAAATAACGTAGTAAAAAATGTTCTATCGTTGTTAAGACGAAAATCGAAAGTGACATCATCGGACCCAGTATTAAAGAAATCGAAACAGAATATAGATCTTGAGTTGCTACATATGTCGAGGGCATCAATGTTCTCTTCTAGTAATGACTCAGATAAAGGCTTTAAAAGATTAAAAGATTCAAGAACTTCTCTTTAGTTTTAAGGTATTTGATAATAAATATAATTATACCCTATTTAAATATTTTCCCTTATTATTAAGATAATAAAGAAACGCTAAGGCGATAAAATCTGATTCCAACCGAAACTTCCGCTTCGCTGCTCCAATTCCACTTTTAAAATTGTCTTCTCCACTTCGCAAGGTCTACCATAAACTCTACCATTAGCATATGTACCTGCCATAGCTGAACGTAAGTTGCCTTGCCGTTGCCTTAAATTTTGGCCATACTAGCAAAAACGACGGATGAGTGGAGTTACAAAACTTTATGAAAGTAGCGTTAGTGATTGAGAAGCTAAAAAATAAATATATACTGACTCAAATCACACAATGCCATCTATTCCCAAAGTAAGTAGCATATCACTTGTGTTATGGGTACTTGACAACTGATAAACTACCTATATACTTTTTTTGTACATAAATACATATTATTCATAAATCCAGACGCGAGACGGGAATCGAACCCATGACCTCCGCAAGCGTACCAAAGTGCGTTAGCCGTTACGTCGCGGAGGTCATCGTATTATATCTTTAAACGAGCAATTCTTGTATATGTAATCTCGAAATCGGCTCCAACAATTTTCATGAAATTTAGTATACGGGGGGTTTCGGGGGCGATAAATCGATCTAGCTAGGAATCATTTCTAGAAAATGTCAAAAGGTGGCGTGTGAGTAGTCCCAATTTAAACTGAAAAATTACTCTTCCTGACATCTATCGGCGAATAATAATACTATTTTTTTTTTAAATTGCTTTAAAGACACAACACTAAAGCTATTCCAGCAGATGTCGTTGTTAAGTAACACGAAGTCAATGAGTGTTTGCTTTGAGGTTAGACTAAGAAAATCAATTGTTAATTTCCAAAAAACACCGATAAATCGATCTAGCTAGGAATCATTTCTAGAAAATGTCATTTTATTCGCTTTTTTTTTTATTGGAAGAAAAATAACAAAAAGGTGACTCTTCCTGACATCTATCGGCGAATAATAATACTATTTTTTTAAATTGCTTTAACGACACAACTCAAAGCTATTCCAGCAGATGGCGTTGTTAAGTAACACGAAGTCAATGAGTGTTTGCTTTGGGGTTAGACTAAGAAAATCAATTGTTAATTTCCAAAAAACACAATTTATAAAAAAAAATACCGTGCAAAGCTCGGTCATCCAGCTGGTGAACATATAATGCGAAGAGAAAAATGCTTGAAATGAAAAAGTAAAATACTAGAAATGAGAGTTGGTGGATAAAAAGAGCTGAGATAAGGGCAGGAAGAAAGACTAGCAAAAACGACTCGCTAGTAGGTAGTACTCGAGTACTAGTAAGACTTCGCAATCTTCATGGGGAGAAATGTCATAAAAAAGGAATTAATGAAAAAGAATTTATTTGAAATAAGATTAATTTTATTATATAGATACACCAGACTGGTTAAAATAGTATAATTTTTATTAATAATGATAATCCCGGAAGTCCTTTTAAAGGTGCATCCAGGGTCGAGCACAAACGAGCTAAGAACCGAGCACGAATTCGTATACCGATTTACTTCTAACATGACACAATTGCTCGTGTTTGTCTACGTCTGTCAATTTGAAACACAAAAGACTTGAAATCGAACACTTTGATTTCTCGTGCATAGACACACGATACACGAGCACATAATAAATGTATACAAAGTACACAGACAGAATTTTGACACACAATTCCATAGTATCATAATTCATAAACCAAACAAAAGTAATTTACATTTTGAATACATTATTATACGTATTGTATAGTATAGTATATATAGAAACTAGAGAAAGTACCAGAAAAATAATTTTTGAATCGATTTGAAGTTGAGCAGTGAGTGTTCTCCGTGCAGAGGCGGAAGACGGAGTAAGAATACCACCCCTGAGACCGGAAGCGGAATATCATAAAAGGGGACAATATAACCCAAACTAGATAGATGATAGGGCTCCGAGTTCATCTGGATGGCAACCACCTCTAGTTTAAAACCATCATGTATTCTGGCACTAGTAAACCAGGTTCCAATTCCTCTTCGAGGGCGACAGCGCGTTGGCAATGCCCATTGGTGTTGCAAACATCAAGTCGCAAAAATTTGGGCGACGGGGACCACCTACTATTGGGTGAACGGTTTACCTTGTTAACTGACCACAGCTATAAAAGTAGGTTGAAGAACAATTTTATAAGACTCAACCAGAAGCTATTAATCAAAATAATCCGAATTACTTTGTACTAGTAATGCTCTTTTTTGGGTTACTTAGAAAGAGAATAAATCTAAAGCATCTCATGAATAGCGTTATCACACGCCAAGTAGAAACAATAATTAATAAATTAAAAATCATTGTGTCGCTCGTTTGGCAAAAACGCACCTTAATTTAACATTGAAAAAATAATACAAATTTCTATTCTTGCAAACAAATTTTAAATATTAATATAATAATACTAAAATTATTAATTATTTTATACATTTAATTGATTTTAAATCGATCTAAAGCGGGCTTTCTCCATCTTACCGACTTACATATATAGTCGCGTTTGAAACTCATTATAAAATTTCCAAATGCTCCTTAAAACTCATCACCGTTTGTGAACATACCGCGTTGAAATCTTTTACACTAACAAATGGATACAAAGGCGCGATGTGATAGCCTTCGTAGTTCAAATGATTTTGAATTAAGTAAATAAGACGGAGCAAGCAGCTTACATTAGCCGGCTAAGGTATGCATGACTTGCAGTAACATGGTGGACACCTTGTTATTGGTTCTTCTGTGGCAACCGTTATGTGCTTATGTTTACTCTGGAATAAAAATATGAAAACCAACATGCGTAATGTTGTATTGTATATGTATACAGTATACATTACATATACAGACAAGAAAATAAACACACTATGACAACTCACACAACGCTATCGAGTCCCAAAATAAGCAACTGAGCTTTATGGGTACTAGAAAATTAATACATAGTATATACCTTTCTTTTGTAAATAATACATATTATACATAAAACCCAGAATCAGGTCGGGCTTCGAACTCGTCACCCTCACAAATGTTCCAACATAGAAAAGCATTCCAACTTGAGCAACATAGTTCGGCAGCTTAAACCAAGACGTACCTTCTCAGTGTATACTAGAAGTGAGAAGACTTAGGTTTAAGCTATTTCTTGTTACTAGAAGATACTTTTAGGCTTTATGGCTTATTAGTCGTCAAAAATTTTTGCTGGGATGTCTACCGTTTACCCCTCCAACCAAGAAAGGCCGGATGATACGGTGATAAAGAAGCCGATGACGACAGTTATGATGAAGACGATGACAATGACGGTGATCTATCTCATCTTCAGATGATGTAGACTGCGATTAAGATGAATACGATAAGAAAAAGAATGTTGACAACGATGTGATGAAGAAGGGAACGATGGTGATTAAGAAGATGTCGAGTGATGAATATAATGATAGTAATAACGATGATCATGACGTGAAGAAGACAATGATGATGACGACGGAGATTCATCTTCAAATGTGATGAAGATATCACACATACATACATACAAATAATCACGCCTCTTTCCCGTAGGGGTAGGCAGAGACCACGTCTTTCCACTTGCTACGATCCTTACATACTTGTTTCGCTTCATCTACTTTCATTATTCCCTTCATACATGCCTGAAGATATCAACGGTGATGAAGATGACGATGACGGTGATGTAGACGACGACGACGATAACAGTGATGAAGACGCAAACGGCGACGATGATGAAAATAATGATGATGACGGTGAAGGAGACGACGACGAGTTACAATGTCAAAAAATTGCCCTGGTTAAGTTTTACTTGTTACCTTTATATTAGGAAAATGGATGTTTCCTATCTTCTTGAACTTTGTCAGAGGAGCTCTAGTTACGCATAGGCACTGAAAAAGTCACACACACTGTGATTAAAAACATTTAAACCCAAAGCGGATGAAATATTTAGCATTACTTTGCGTAATTTTTTTACGACGTTTTTTGTATTATACAAAGTCAAATATATGTATAGAATGAGTGTATTTTACCGCATCATTTTTCTGCATTCTTCTTCAAGAAACGAAAGATTTCCTCAAAGGCATTAAATAAAGCGCTAAGACAATTTTCATCCGTGCAGAGGCGGAGAAAGAATACTAACCTCTGCGGCCGGGATCGGCCTGTCGTAAAAGGCAACAAAACAACCCACCGCTGCGTGGGAAGGCCTCAAGCCCGTCTGGATGGTGACCACCTTTGGTCTTAAGTATGCCGCCATAATAACCTTGTGTTGTGTTCCGACATTAGTGACTCAAGTTCCTTTACCCTTATGGGACAGCAGCCTGTTCGTGATGCCACTGGCGTTGCAAACACCCATAGGCGACGGTAACTGGTAAATTCTAAGCGGGCCGTCAGCTTGTCTGCTGTCCTACAGCAATAAAAAAATATTGCGGATAAATTACAAGAGTGTCGGCTCCGTTGGTACGGCCACGTTTTACGGCAACTGGATGCTTACGTGGGAAACAAATGTCTGGCCATGCCGCCTCCGCCGAGCCCCGGCAGGAGAGGTAGACCCAAAAAGTGCTGGCTTGACGTCGTAAAGGGTGATATGTGTGTCAATGGGCTCACTAGCAGGGATGCTGAAGACCGTGTGAAGTGGA
The DNA here is from genome assembly GCA_963693495.1 of Malacosoma neustria. NCBI lineage: Eukaryota > Metazoa > Arthropoda > Insecta > Lepidoptera > Lasiocampidae > Malacosoma > Malacosoma neustria. Next base: position 3,046,701 of record OY856399.1, on the reverse strand, counting down.
GAAGAAAAAGTCGGAAAGCGGACCCCGGGCGCCAAAGCGAGAGTTTGGGCTGCAACCGGGATTCAACGCTAAGATGATGATGATAATAATGAACCAAAAAGACAAAATGGAAATTTCATTCATTATTTATTCATATCAACCTACCAATATCAGTTGGACGTAAGTCTCTCTCAAGGTGCACCACTTAGTCCTATCTCTTTTCTAAGTACATCAATCTCCTTCCAGCCGCTTTTCACAGTTCATCGCTGCTATTGCATACAATTTAAATATTACATATTATATATGGACTTACCCCAGGCTGTATATAAAACATATTTACTTATTATCTTATTACTGAACAACTCGTATACATATACTGTGACAATTCCTACAGCTCTATCTGGTCCCAAAGCAAGCGGCAGAGTGTGTTTTTGATATCAGACTCGGTTAGCAAATCCTAAGATGCAAAAGCCATTGTTAAAAGTTTTTGGGATTTATAACAAAAATATTCAGTCATTAGTCTGATCCACGGGAAACAACCTCGAGGTTTGTTGTTCATTACTATAAGTTATTCATTTACGCTTTATATGTTTACCTATCACGAATCGTCTCGCGCGCAGATTTGACGACTTCCAGCCTCCCGAACAAGCCGGATTCCGAAAAGGTTTTAGCACCATAGACCACATACATACGCTGCGGCAGGTTATACAGAAGACGGAGGAGTATAACCAGCCACTATGCTTGGCGTTCGTGGACTATGAGAAAGCCTTTGATTCGATCGAGACCTGGGCGGTGCTTCAGTCTCTCCAGAGGTGCCACATTGATTATCGATACATCAAAGCGTTGAAGTGTTTGTATGAAAACGCCACCATGTCAGTCCGTCTCCAGGATCAGAACTCGAAGCCTATCCGACTGCAGCGGGGAGTCAGACAAGGCGATGTCATATCGCCGATGCTGTTCACTGCTGCGTTGGAAGATGTCTTCAAGCTTCTGGACTGGAACGGACTGGGCATCAACATTAACGGTGAGTACATCACTCACCTTAGATTCGCAGATGATATCGTAATCATGGCTGAAACCATGGAAGACTTAAGCCATATGCTTGATGGCCTCAATACAGCTTCCCAAGGAGTAGGTCTCAAAATGAACATGGACAAGACGAAGATCATGTCTAATGTCCATGTCGCACCTACCCCCGTAACAGTTGGGAACTGTACTTTCGAAATTGTTGACGAATACGTCTACTTGGGTCAAACGATCCAGTTAGGCAGGTCCAATTTCGCGAAAGAGGTCACTCGTCGAATCCAGCTCGGATGGGCAGCGTTCGGGAAGCTCCGTAAAATCTTTTCGTCCCAAATACCGCAGTGTCTCAAGACGAAGGTTTTTAACCAATGTGTGTTGCCAGTGATGACATACGGAACGCAGACGTGGTCGCTAACTATGGGCCTTATAAGAAAGCTCATGGTCGCTCAGAGAGCAATGGAGAGGGCTATGCTCGGAGTTTCCCTGCGAGATCGAATCAGAAATGAGGAGATTCGCAGGAGAACCAAAGTAACCGACATAGCCCGGATGATTGCAAAACTGAAGTGGCAGTGGGCTGGGCACATAGCTCGAAGGACTGATGGCCGTTGGGGCAGAAAAGTCCTCGAATGGCGACCGCGTACCGGAAGACGCAGTGTTGGTAGGCCCCCCACAAGATGGACCGATGATCTGGTCAAGATCGCCGGGATAGGTTGGATGAGGGCAGCGCAGGACCGATCATCGTGGAGATCTTTGGGGGAGGCCTTTGTCCAGCAGTGGGCGTCTTCCGGCTGAAATGATGATGATGATGATGATGTTTACCTATGTAAGTCATATAAGATACGCGAAAACTAATACAAAGGCTTGATTCCTTCAATGGTATTAAATACTTAACACTTTATCGACCAATCGTTTTGAGTCTGCCTCTTTGTAAGTATCGAATTAGTCGCGCACGCATTTACTCCCAGTACCGGCAAAATTTTTGCCATTCATTATGTTTATTTATACTTTATTCTGCATTTATTTTATATAACAAAGGGCCTCATAAACAACAACCCACTGTACGAATACCGTTGTTAGCTAAAAGCCGATAAAAAGCCTAGCGGTCGATAAAGTGTTAAACAGTAGGCGGAGACTACTGACCCCTACGGTGGGGTCGATCTATTGTAATAGGCGACAAAACAACTAGCTATGGAATGGAAACCACCTTTAGTCTTTAAACTGCTACCATAATAACCTTGTGTAGTGTTCCAGCATTAGTTAGCGAGATTCCAGTTCCCCATATCCGACGGCAATGTGTTAACGGTGCCTCTGGCGTCGTAAACATCAATAGGCAACGGTAAGTCCCGCCGCACATGCCCACACTGGCAGAGCCGCGTGCGAGTGGTAGTATTTAAAACCTATGGCGCAGTACCAAACTCCGCATTTGCTCTCACATGTCGACGCAGGCGCGTACATGAGCGTGTACGTATAATGTGGGACTCCGGGAAAGATGTTTGGCCATCCGACTACCCACTAAAAAACCCCGCTATTCTCCTATCGCCTACGCCCGGGCCCACGGATATATGGCCTGCCGATCTCGTGGCCCGGGCCGGCGCCGGCCCGCCCTTTGTCTTGAGGCGGGCCCCTTCTAAAGTGTTGGCGCCAGGGGGTCAGGGTTTCGTCCCCCCGGCGCTCTCTTAACAACTCTAGGAGTTGAGGGGGGCCGCGGAACAGCACGCAACCCTCACCCTCGCGGCAAAAGTGCGGGCGGCGGATCCTCCCCCGAGGGGCCGCCCGCGGCCGCTTTTTACGGCGGCCAGAGGTCGTTACTTGACCTCCGGCGCCGCTGACGTGGCCTGCGTTGGCGGGAGGGGAGTGTGGTGGTCGACTCCCGCTCCCGCTCCGCCGCCTCCTTTGCGGACATGGCTGCCTCGCAGAAGGAGGCGACGGCCGTCCATCCAGGATCGCCCCCGACCATGGACAGAACCAAGGCCGGGAGCGACAGGTCCACGCCGATTTGGGCGACGAGGGCGTGGCGCTCCTCGCGCCACGTATGGCACACGGCGACAGTGTGGTCAACCGTGTCCTCCTCGTCGCCCGCGCCACAGTGGTGGCAACCCGACGTCATCTCCCGCCCTATGCGACACAGGTACCTCCCGAAGTAACCGTGCCCCGAGAGGACCTGCGTCAAGCGGAAGGTCAGGGCGCCGTTCAACCGCGTTCATCTTGCTTCGTTTTCGTCTACGAATGGTAGAGGAGACACTGACTGATGCACGACTCGTGAAAGCAATTGCGGACACACACGTGTCCACCAATGTCAATGAGACATTGGCGCAGTGTCGTGAACGAGTGCGAGTGTGGGCACATGCCCACACTCGCGGCGAGCTTAACTGCTTACTTTCAAGTGTCACCCTGTCTGGTGTTTCACAAGCATAACAAACCCTGCATACAGAAATCACCGGTATGTGTAACCAGCCTTGGACAAGCTTGGCGAGTGTACTGGAAGGCCCAATCACAGATGTGGGGCTAATCCACCTTATTAGCTAAGGGTACTAAATTCGGCGTATTAATAACTTAAAACGAATAAATATTTTGTCTCTTTGTCTATACTTACTTTCTAGAATTTTCCATGGTATGAAAAAAAAATAAGCACGGTTTACTTTTTTTATCCTTATCTTACATTAAAGAATCATCACTTATTGTTTATTCTCTTTTTGAAAGCTTTTGAGGAAGGCGGATCCAGAAGTATATGTATAGAGAGCGGAAGATGTAAAGTTTGTGAAAGTTTTTCTTAAATATTTTTTCTTTTTTTTTACCATTGTCCATCTTTTCTTACATCAAGCCAGCATTTCAAGGTTTTATCCATCCTATCAAGATGGCATAGTCCTCAAGGACATATCATGTGAATCTCCTGCAGCTTTTCCTGACCTAGGCGTTTTTCCACGCATCCGCCGTAGCTAAACATACTGTTTGTTTCGTCCTTGGTATCTTTACTCCCAGGACATACCTGAGTCTCACAGGCATATTCGCGATTCCCCATTTTGTAAATTGCAATTTTTATTCAATCAATAAATTAAAAAAGAAATGATTGCTGAGGACAGCAGTCAAACTGGCGGCCCACTCAATAGTAAGCAGTTACCGTTGTCTATGAATGTTTGTGACGCTAAGAGCACCGCGAACATGGTGCTGTCCCCTATGATAGTTAGACTGAGCTTATAATATAATAATAACATATACTAATAATAAATACATACACAAATATTGATATTGATATACATATTGATTGTGTAAATAAGTTTCATTGTGTTTATATAATTGGTTTACAATAAAGTGTTATCTATCTATCAAATAATAATACCACACAATAATACCACAAATAATGGAACCGACTCCGTGAGTATAGCACTCACGGAGTGTTGACAGTGGACTCATTCTGAATCTCACGAGTACGGTACATAAGTGTTCTTAAGAACTGTTTCGTACAAGAAAAAAGAGGCTCCAAGAAATGAAAATAGAGATGCAGCCTCAGAGTAGACGTCAAAAAAGTTAACTACATACATTCTATTTTCTCTATTGTTCTTCTCTTGTCAAGAGGAGAATCTCTCATAAAAGACAAAAAACAAAAAAGACAAAAAAAGCGTAACTACTTGAGCGGATTACATACATACATATAATCACGCATCTTTCGCGTAGGGGTAGGCAGAGACCACTTCTTTCCACTTGCTACGATCCTTACATACTTGTTTCGCTTCGTCCACTTTCATTATTCCCTTCATACGTGCCCTTCGGTTTAGGGTACTCTTGACCTGGCCTTTTTTCCAGACGTCCCTGATCTGGTCTCGAAACGTCCGCCTAGGTCTACCCCTTCCAACACCTCCATTCGCACTCGCTTTATACACTTTTTTCGTCAATCGTTCTTCATTCATTCTCTCAACATGGCCAAACTATCTCAGCATACCTTTCTCAATATATATACAGAGTGGCCAGGGAAGTGAGGTCCAAAAAATTTTTTTAAGTGCCTCGTCTTGAGAGGTATCCGAATCACCCCTATGTATGTTCTACGATTTTTCGTAGTTTTCGAGTGATGATTTTTTTAATATTTTTTGCAAAAGTGCATCCGGATCAGTTTGAAAAATTTCTAAAAAAAAATAGGTTTCTTCGATTTTTTTTTCGTGCAACAAAATCTCTATAAACTGTGCATTTATTCATGAAATAAACAGCCTCATAACTTTAATGGAAATTACTACAAAATTGACCTAAAATTGAGAATTTAAGTTAAGTGAGATATCATTTAAATTTTCAACTGAAAATTAAAAATCTAAACTGATAAATTCTTAGTTTCTAAGTAGCTTCAGAGAATGCGCCAGACTCCAAGCTTTCATAATAATAATAAATAAGTAGTACTTCATAAGGGATTTTTCGCTGAAATTAGCCATCAAAGACGAAGCGAGGTGGAAAATTTTGGAATTTGTAAATTTTTATTTAAGATGTAATAACAATGAACGGCAATACTGCAACACTTTATCACGCAATAGTACCGTCGGAACTCCGTGGAGCGTAGTATGAGGGCGAGGCACGGAATACGACTCATACGACTGGCAAGTGGCAAGTCAAACGGCGCTGCGCACGCGCCCCGCGCAGCCCTCTAGCTCCAGCACTGAGCCGCAAACAAAAATCACGTCACGAAAAAAAATCGAAGAAACCTTCTATTTTTTTTTTAGAAATTTTTCTAAAAAAAAATTCTGGCCACCCTGTATATATATATATATATATATATATATATATATATATATATATATATATATATATATATATATATATATATATATATATATATATATATACCTAGTCAGGTCATAAGTATTGTCACACAGTAAAAACTTTTCTTTTAGAATGCTGGCCACAAAAAAGTTTATTGAATTAGAATTTCGAATTGTTCATGAAAATAAAAATGTATAACTTTTAGAATTTTACTCATTTTTAAATATGGAGTGGACGCTTAAAGAAGACCGTGTTGCAGTTATTGCGTTGCATCGTTGCGGTTACGCGCCAATTCAAATTTTTAACATACTGAAAAATTTGAATATTACCAAAAGATTCGTTTATCGTACCATCAAACGATACAATGAAGACTCTAGTGTAGATGACAGGTCAAGAAGTGGTCGCCCTCGGTCTGTTAGGACTCCAGCAGTGATAAAAGCTGTGAAGGCACGAATTCAAAGAAATCCCAAACGTAAGCAGAAACTGTTGGCCCTTCAGATGGGGTTAAGCAGAACCACGGTGAAAAGGGTGTTAAATGAAGACTTAGGGCTTCGGGCATATCGAAGAAAAACATGACATCGTTTGAATGCTCGTCTAATGGACCTGAGACTGAAGAGATGCCGCGCTTTGTTGAAGCGGTACGCGGGAAAAAAATATCGGGAAATTCTTTTTTCGGATGAAAAAATGTTTACCGTAGAAGAGAGCTACAACAAACAAAATGATAAGGTGTACGCACACAGTAGTGAAGAAGCGAGCAACCGTATTCCGCGTGTCCAACGAGGTCATTTTCCATCCACGCTCATGGTATGGTTGGGAGTTTCTTATTGGGGCTTAACAGAGGTACATTTTTGTGAGAAAGGTGTAAAAACGAATGCTGTTGTGTATCAAAATACAGTCCTGACGAACCTTGTGGAACCTGTTTCTCATACCATGTTCAATAACAGGCACTGGGTATTCCAACAAGATTCGGCGCCAGCTCATAGAGCGAAGAGCACACAAGACTGGCTGGCGGCGCGTGAAATCGACTTCATCCGGCACGAAGACTGGCCCTCCTCCAGTCCAGATTTGAATCCGTTAGATTACAAGATATGGCAACACTTGGAGGAAAAGGCGTGCTCAAAGCCTCATCCCAATTTGGAGTCACTCAAGACATCCTTGATTAAGGCAGCCGCCGATATTGACATGGACCTCGTTCGTGCTGCGATAGACAACTGGCCGCGCAGATTGAAGGCTTGTATTCAAAATCACGGAGGTCATTTTGAATAAACTTTAATGTCATAAGAATCTATGTTTTGTTAAGTTCATTTTGGTATATGAATGGTTACATAATTAATAAACTTGTTACAATTATTTTACATTAAACATGTGACAGAATTTATGACCTGACTAGGTATATATATAGGGGTTTCTTGCCGCTATGTTTCCTTGTAACAGCCAAACGCGGCGGTATCTTTAGTTTATTTTGGATATTTTGTCTTTCAAAAAATGTTCTACATAGGAACTTATTGGAGTACAGAAACCTGGGTCACTAATGCTGGAACACAACACAAGGTTATTATGGCGGCATACTTAAGACTCAGGGTGTTTGCCATCTAGACGGGTTTGGGGCCGTACCACGTAGCTAGGGTTATTTTGCCGCCTTTTACGAGAGGCCGACATGTATTTTATACTTACGGTTCTAGGCTGAAAACATGATAATATTATACTCTTAGCCAAATACCGTGGTAAAAGGTCAGGGAAGAAAAAGAGATGCGTTGTTAAATTCTATCATAAAGTTTTTATTTTGATATATACGCTTCAGTGATTGGCATCCCCCAGTCCTTCAGAAAGTCTTCCAGCAATGCGTCCTCCCAGTATTGGCCTACGGAGTCGAGACGTTAACACTGACGTGGACTGTTTCACAAATTTTAAATCACTGGACGAGCTATAAAGCGGGCTATATTGTGTTTCTCATATGGATAAAAGTCTTAGCAAAGACCGTATTCATAGTACATCCGTAAGAGAACCAAATTTACCGACATAGCTCGCAAAATGCTAAAGTGACAGATCAACGGGCCCGATGCACTGATGACCAGCGAAATGTCTTAAAAGGCAGGCTGGGAAAAGCAAGGGATCAGTGTTAATGCGCACTTGAGGATGCCTACGTTTTTTTATTGCTGTAGGACAGCAGACAGGCTGATGGCCCGCTTAGAATTTAGCAGTTACCGTCGCCTATGCGTGTTTGCAACGCCAGTGGCATCGTGAACACGCTGCTGTCCCATAAGGGTACAGAAACTGCCCTACCACGTAGCTAGGGTGGGTTGCTTTGTCGCCTTCTACGACACATGGAGCTGAGTTTTAAAGCGTTGGGCGGGGTTAGTGAGTCGCCGCCCTACATTACATGACTGGGGCTTCTTAAATTTGGATGCCACTGAAATTGATTTGGTAAACAATGATGACGACAGTAAATTCAATACTTACCCGTGTCTAAAAAAATATTAAATATTTTTTAGTAATTAAACAATAAATCAATAAAATACCAATTAATCAATTTTAATTATGGATAAAATATTTTAACTTACGTAAACCTGTAAATTTTATAATATTATAATTAAATCACATAGAATTGCGAATAACTAATTGTATTAAATTTATTTAAAAAATACTTACCGTCGGCTGTAAATTATAATCCATACTAATATTATAAATGCGAAAGTAACTCTGTCTGTCTGTCTGTCTGTCTGTTCCTCTTTCACACCTAAACGGCTGAACGGATTTTGATGAAATTTGGTATGGTGATAGATGATAACCTAGAAATGGTCATAGGCTATAAATAATCACGCCATCGTTCTTAGGGGGTAGGCAGTAGGCAGATAACTAAATTGAGTTAGTGATTTTTTGTGCTTATCCGGTATCTATGAGAATCGGCCAACATCTATTTTTCATCCCCCTAAATGTTAGGGGTAGTCCACCCCTAAATTTATTTTTTATTTTTTGACATTTTATTATTTTTATGGCAGAACAACGTTTGCCGGGTCAGCTAGTAATAAAATAATTAAACAATTTGATATAAGTACGAGTAATAATGATTAAAATTTTAAAAAATGCAAATCTTACCCAACTCTGAAAAAATAATAACAAATGTTAAATCTACAAAATCCATACAAATCTATACAAATAAATAAAATTGGAGGGTCTGTTTGTAATATTAAAATAACCACTTTTTACTAAGTGCATTAGGACGTATATACGATACATATACCAAAACTACATTTTTTACAATTTTTGTCTGTCTGTCTGTATGTCTGTTTGTTCTGGCTAATCTCTGAAATGGCTGCACCGATTTTGACGGGACTTTCACTGGCAGATAGCTGATGTATCAAGGAGTAACTTAGGCTATTTTTATTTTAGAAAAAAACAATAGTTTTTGTTAAAAATGATAAGTTTCGGAAATTTTATATACCAATTTAAGTTGACCTCAGATTTATATCATCGATCATATGAAATAGGGTTCAGCTTAGGCTGGACTTAGTAGGTTGAATTTCCAATTTAAATTGATCTCATATATCCAAACAATGCTGCCTAGTCACTATTCCACGCGGACGGAGTCGCGGGCACAGCTAGTTCAATATAAAATCGATACAATTCTTCATATTATGTTCCCTTAATCGTGGGGACAGGAGAATTCCGAGGGAGGGGGGCGTGAGCCAAGGCAACAGGCTGTGGAAGGACAGTGGGATTTTTAGTGGTTAGTCGAATGACCAATACCTCCGATTCGCCCGGGTACTTATCGTAGTTATTCTCCGAATAAAAGGATTATTAGAATGATTGCTACAATCCTATGTATGTGTCATAAAACTTTCCAACCGCTGAAATGATCTTTGGCGCGGCTGGCGTGTGACTAGTACGCACGTGTCTAGTCCGTTTACCATATAAAAAAATGCTAATATATTGTTCTGTTTTGGTACGTATTCGTCAATTGCTTAATTGTAAAAAATCTATACATTGTCATTCAATGCAGAACTATGAAGAGTAGACGTAAGGAGTACTGTATCATATGAGAAGTCGAAAATATATCCATGTATGCTGTAATATATAGTTCATAAACCGGCCACGCAGGCGCTAGTACAGCTACAGTGTATAATACGAATTGAAATGTACTAAGTTAAAAAACCTCAACTTTTAGTATTATTAGCGTAGTTCAAAATTATTTCATAATTATAACCTAAAAAATGTGTGCTGATGCTATTGTGTCGCCACATTAACGCATTTCAACAGGAACATTTTGAAACACAGAAACAGTTTTTTGGAGTTTACTCCTTAAGAATCGATTTTCATATATAAGGCGCCCGTATGAGAAAAATGTGAGGAGTAAAATCTACTGATGAATGACCTCGTTACGTTTTTGGTGCGCACCTATGGTGCGCAACTTTCTAATTTAGGACACATTAGAGTCGAGTCGAGCTCCGGCGAGCGCTAGGTACGGACGTGTCTACGTTCCGTCCCCTGCCGACGCGCGACCACGACCTTGTGTCGTCTTATTGGTATAATATTTGGAGTTTACTCCTTAAGAAACGATTTTCTTATTTTTATATAATCAACACAATAATAGTTTTTATATATGTATATTATTTTCATTAATTTGTTAATTTGCTCTTTCATATAGTACTAGCAGTGCCCGCGACTCCGTCCGCGCGGAATAGTGACCTTATCACTAAGGGGTATGAAAAATAGATGTTGGCCGATTCTCAGACCTACTCAATATGCTCACAAAATTTCATGAGAATCGGTCAAGCCGTTTCGGAGGAGTACGGGAACGAACACTGTGACACGAGAATTTTATATATAAGATTAATCTTTTTTCAGTTAAATAAACTTTTTTTGCGTATGTTTGGACAATCGTACTTATGGAGTAAACTCCAGTCGTGCGTCGGAGCTGACTCACACAGTTTTTTCTACCCTCCTTAGGACAATTTTATAATAAGAAATAAATTACCTCAGACTGTAATAAATATTAAAAAAAATATTATAATATCGGCGCAAGATTCTCGGTCGCAGCTATATTATTGTTGAGGGACAGCAGACACGCCAATAGCTAACTTAATAATAAGCAGTTTCATTCGCCTATGGATGTATGCGACACTAAGGGCGCCACTCGCTGCTGTCCCATAAAAATACTGAAACCACTGATGTCAGAACACAACACATGGTTGTTATGGTGGCATATTTATAGACCAAGGGTGGTTGCCATCCAGACGGGCTTGTGATCCTACCACGAAACTTGGATTGTTTCGTCGCCTTTTACGACAGGCCGATCCCGGCCGTAAGGTTATTTTTACTCCGCACCTGCACGGAACAAAATAAATATGTAGAACACTTTATATAAACGGATATTGTGAACTATATCCTGGCCGGAAATATAAAGAACGGATGAGTTACAAGTATTTTCCAAGCGTAACAGCTCTGTCGTGCAAGCAAGCGTCTTATCAAAATAATATATGTGATTTATATTTGAATTTTGGCACGCATTGGTTCTTTCCTTTAAGCATCGTAATTGGGTACGAGAGTACCGTTTACTGTCCGGCGGAGCTTACTCGGCCTCGCTCGCCGCAGCTCTCTTTTACCGAGTACCGTAGTGGCGGCAAACGCTATTTTATTATTATTATTCTATTGTGACGTACTTCTTATGTATATATGTATTATGGGTTGTTTCTAAAACCTGACAATACAATGCATTTATCAGTAATTCTTCTATTTCATTTCTATACGTAGTTTTAATTCATATAATATCGGATAGACTCTTAAAGCGCCCACAGAATCAATATTTTGATCATGATTTTATAATGTCGTCTCCCAAAGCAATAGACCGGCAAAGTTAGGTGGGGCATACTTGGGTAGGCCCATGTTCAGTTGACAATTGACTAACGAAGCCCTCAAAAGCTTACCTCAGAACTGCCTGCAGTTGTAAGCTGTTAACAATAAAAATGTAGTATACCTACTGCTGTAGTACACTTTTAATTTTTTCTCATATTGTTATCCACTGCAAAGAGATTTAAGTTTCATTCGATTTTCCTTTCCTTTTTTTAAAAGAGCTGGCTTAACGTTGTAAAGGGTCAGTTTACTAATAAATTCACTGCCGTAGGAGTAGAAAATGAATAAGAAAGAACACAAATCCACCGTCACGCGATTTTCCTACCTGGTCACCCATCCAAGTACTGACCGCGCCTGACGCTCCTTCACTTTGGTGATCGGACAAGAACCGAAAATTCATTAATCCTGAGGATCCTGGTAAGGATAATGATACAAACTATACATATTATTGCATTGTCATCGGCCCTCCATATATCTAGATATATCTACAAAGTTTGAACGAAATCTGGCCGTTTAAAGTGGGTCAAAATCGCCCCCAAAGGAGTCGGGTACAAACATACATACAAGTGAAGCTAATAGTGTAAAAAAAGGCTATCTAATAAAATAATTTATCTTATTGAGTTTTATTATGTAAAACTTACCTCTGAATCGAAAGCAATAGTACTCTGTTAAATACAAGTAATACAAAGCTTTGGTATACTGCATGAAATTTATCCGTGCAGGGGCGGAGAAAGAATACTTACCTCTATGGCCGGGGTCGGCCTGTCGTAAAAGGCGACAAAACAACCCACCCTAGCTACGTGGTAGGGCCTCAAGCCCGTCTCGATGGCGACCACCTTTGGTCTTAAGTATGCCGCCATAATAACCTTGTGTTGTGTTCCGGCATTAGTGACCCAAGTTCCTGTACCCATATGGGACAGCAGCGTGTTCGCGATGCCACTGGCGTTGCATACACCTACAGGCGACGGTAACTGCTAAATCCTAAGCGGGCCGTCAGCCTGTCTGCTGTTCTATAGCAATAAAAAAAAATGAAACAAAGTGAATCTTACATTTATTATATTGTCACATAGAAGTACACCCGGGTGGAACCACCGGAATCTACTCGCACACATAGGATGAAAAGGTCCCAACGGTCTTCGAGACCGCGAAGACGGCGGCAGCATATATCGACCCGGACGTATAAGCATACCCCAGCTTGTGAAAGGAACAAATGTTCCAAATTATAGCCAGGGTAGCAAAGATACGATGACTCGGCCGCAGATATCTGCATCTCCATCAAAAACAGTAAAGCCGGCTTTGTCGTTTCAGATGATGGTGAACGGCGTTAAGATTTGAATGTATACCTCTGATGTTGCAAAAATCCACTTTAAGTGTAGATTTGAGCTCCGCTGGGTTATTACTTCCTGTTTTTATGGCGATCCATTGTTATTTTAGAGACGTAAAGGGGCGGTTTTTGGAAGTTCTAACTCATGGATACTCATCCATGAAAAATGGAAAAAATTGAGTATGCTTTTCCCACCCAAACCCACAGGTTGTGTGATGAGTTGGTGCGGGGCTCAGAAGGGGCCCCGATCCCTCCTGGAGAATATCGCCGTGTCCACGTCCGTCTCCGCTCCGGCACGACGATACTCCCCAAAGACTTTGCACCAGTTGGCGGGACAGCCTCCTAGACCGGATAATCTGGGTTGTGGGTCATAACATAAAATTATACTTACAACAAAACTGTATAGAATAAGAAATTTAAAAATAAATATTCGATTTTTAATCTTCATGGTCCTTCGTGATTTATTTCTTCAAATGCTTTCTATTATTATTTCAGTTTTATTTTCGTTTCAAGCAATAACTATAAAATGTTATCATTAGATTTATCAATAACAAATAATATATTGTACAGTTAAGGTTATCAAAGATAGTAAAATAAAAAAGTGCGCGCGTACAAAGTACACATGTCACAAGTGAAACTTCTTTGTCAAACTAATTTTCAAATCTATACAAATAAATAAAATTGGAGTGTCTGTTTGTAATATTAAAATAACCACTTTTTACTAAGTGCATTCGGATGTATACACGGTACATATACCAAAACAACATTTTTTACAATTTTTGTCTGTCTGTTTGTTCCGGCTAATCTCTAAAATGGCTGCACGGGACTTTCACTGGCAGATAGCTTTTTTTTGTTCCCGAGGAAAAACCCTCTCTTGACGGGTTCACCCGGCCCGGGGGGACCGAGGGATATGTGGGACTCCGGGAAAGATTTTCGGCCATCCAACTATCCACTAAAAAACCCCGCTGTTCTCCGGCGCCGACGACATGGCCTGTGTTGGCGGGAGGGGAGTGTGGTGGTGGACTCCCACTCCCGCTCCGCCGCCTCCTTTGCGGACATAACTGCCTCGCAGAAGTAGGCGACAGCCGTCCATCCAGGATCACCCCCGACCATGGACAGAACCAGGGCCGGGAGCGACAGGTCCGCGCCGATTTGGGCGACGAGAGCGCGGCGCTCCTTGCGCCACGCAGAGCACAGGGCGACAGTGTGGTCCACCGTGTCCTCCTCGTCGCCCGCGCCACCGTGGTGGCACCCCAACATCATCTCCCGCCCTATGCAACACTCCACTTACCTCCCGAAGCAACCGTGCCGCGAATTTAACTGATGTAACAAGGAGTAACTTATTAACTTATTTTAGTGGGTGTAACTTATTAACTTATTTTATACTTAGTAACTTATATTAGAAAAAAAGTTTTTGTTAAAAATGATAAGTTTCGAAAATTTTATGTTCCAATTTCAGTTGACCTCAGATTTATATCAACAATCATATGAAATAGGGTTCAGCTTAGGCTGGACATTGTAGGTTATATTTCTAATTTAAGTTGACCTTAGATTTATATCATCAATCATATGAAATAGGTTTTAGCTTAGGCTGGACTTTGTAGGTTCGAACGCACGTATTCCGGAGGCGCATGGCGTAACAGTTGCATTCGATAACACTGACTGTTTGCATATTTCATTTATTTATATTTTAACGTTTATAGGGTTTGTAATCCAAAATAGACCATAAGATTTGTGTAAAAAATGCTGACCTCACTTTTCCACGCGGACGGAGTCGCGGGTACAGCACGCCAAGATAAATGAAACCAATTTATTTATAAATTTATTGTATTTACAATTGAGTATTTACAATATAAAAGTTCTGTGTGGAAGCAGACAGGTGAAAACATACAACCTCGCAATCCATACTAATATTATAAATGCGAAAGTAACTCTGTCTGTCTGTCTGTTCCTCTTTCACGCCTAAACGGCTGAACGGATTTTGATGAAATTTGGTATGGTGATAGATGATAACCTAGAAATGGTCATAGGCTATAAATAATCACGCCATCGTTCTTAGGGGGTAGGCAGTAGGCAGATAACTAAATTGAGTTAGTGATTTTTTGTGCTTATCCGGTATCTATGAGAATCGGCCAACATCTATTTTTCATCCCCCTAAATGTTAGGGGTGACCCACCCCCAAAAAATTTTTTTTAATTTTTTGACATTTTATTATTTATATGGCAGAACAACGTTTGCCGGGTCAGCTAGTGGTATCAATAAATCTAGACCTCTATGAATGTTGACTCTATCAATGAAATATTTGACATTTGAATCCGATTTCAAAATGGATTCCAAGATGGTAGCCACGCTAATCACGTCAATGGACTGTATTCTTTATATAAAAAAATGCATTAGGCACCTTTTGATTTTATCAGTGACAGTTATTTTGGAAAAGCTTAAAATACTGGCCAGTTCGTGAGTCAGGGCTCGCTTTTACTTTTGAACTCAATTAATGCTAGACTCATATTTAAAACAATACTAATTGACCCGGAAAGTGTTGTTCTGCCATATGAATTTTAAAAAAGTAGCCTGTTTTTGTCCAAGGTCCAATCTATGACCACAACGAAATTCATCAAAATTGGTTCAGCGGTTTAGCCGTGAAAGCGTAAAAAACAAACTCACTTTCGCATTTATAATATTAGTTAAGATTAGTACTTTATATTTAATTTTATTTTTCAATGCTAACAAAGATATATGACAGACCACATTGAAAGGTTGTAGATTTACATTCTGGTCAAAGTAGAAGTATATATACATACTGTAACGAGTTTTGAGCGCTGGCCTTGATCGCACAGTTTCTTTTTTTGGGTCTGTTTGGCGGGGGGAGCGGGGTGCGGCAGATGAGATTGCCAGCACCGGCGCCGTATTGGTTTATAAGTCGCTTGCCGCTCCCGCGTACCGTCCGCACGTCTGCGTCGTAATAATATGATTCATAATAATAACAATGAACGCGAGTGTACACATGCGCAAGTCTGCCCACTACTTTCGCCGAGCACTCAAAACTCGTGGCGGTATGTATATCAGGTTTTCTATGGTAGACAGAGTAGCAAACCTGTATACAAAAAAAATTAAGGAATCTTCTACTATCATAGTCTTATTCAATTCCCCAGGAAATGCTGCAGACGGTGTTGAATCACAGAATTAAGACGCACAAGTTTTTTTTTTGTTTTTTCAAATTTTTTGAATATTGTCAGTAGCTGTATAAAATATACATTAGGATTAATCTGACGCCATTTTGTTTACTTTGCATCTTCAGACTTCTCTTGATATGTAATAACACCTTTTTCTATTAAATCTGGTATCTCCACAGCCAGCCATGGTCCAAGCTGTAAATATAAAAATTAGACAATGGGAAACACACTCCATATTAACAGGACCAGACCATGTGGTGATGCAGTATACAAGGTCAAGTCCCCATTTGGCATTCATCTCTTTGGAAACATATCCGTACTCAAGGATCCATACCAGGTCCCTCTCCTGAACGGGAGGTCATCATGCTTGTTCACAGTGAGGGAGATGGGGGTTTAGATTTTAGTCACATACTCAATATTATTTTTCGAGCTACATTCAAATATAGCGCTTAGGGCTGTATTAATAAAGATATGATATGAGCCAAATTAATTTTGGTTTAACTGTTTCCGGCAACGGTAACTGCTTAATATTAAATGGCTACGTGGTAGGGCCTCAAGCCCGTCTGGATGGCTACCACCTTTGGTCTTAGTGACCCAAGTACTTGCACTCTTATGGGACAGCGGCGTGTTCACGATGCCACTGGCGTTGCATACACTGATAAATTCTAAGCGGGCCGTCACCCTGTCTGCTGTCCTACAGCAATAAAAAATAGTGGGACGTCTGCCTGACTGCTGTTCCTCAACAGTAAAAAACATCCGCAGAATGTGTTCCTGCCACACTAGATTGAAACAAATTAGGGCTTGTGGCAATGTTTTCTTTCATTATCACTGTGACAATTATTAAATTAAATATAGCAATAACACACATTACAGCGTTAACTCTATATAGCGAAATTGAATGAACCGGGTATTTTATTGCGTTATAAGGGAGCGTTCAAGTATTACGTAACGATTTCGGGGGGGTTTGTAAAACGTTACGATACGTTACACGGGCGGGAGGGGGATTTGAACTACGCGTTACGTTACATTGTTTTTTAACCATTCAGAACAATCGCGTAGAGAGAAGAAAAACAAGTAAAATGTTAATAAACAATATTAACGCGATTTAAACAGTAAAAACATCCCAAGCATCAGATCAAAAGAGTAAAACCAATACTGAATATGCAAGACCAAGATTAAATAAGTCCAACAAACAGCTGAATAATAACAACAAATAAATAAACACATTTCTAAGAATTCTATGGTAATAAAATATTAAGGACTTTGTATCAGTATTGTGTTTGAAGGTCAGTAAAATTAATGTTTATTGCTGTAGGACACCAGACAGGCTAACGACCCGCTTAGAATTTAGCTCGCCTATGGGTGTTTGTTATCGCTAGGGGCATCGCTGCTGTCCCGTAAGGTACAGGAACTTGGGTCACTAATGCCGAAACACAGCACAGTTATTATGGCGGCATACTTAAGACCAAAAGTGGTTGCTATCCAGACGGGCTAGGGGCCCTACCACATAGCTATGGTGGACTGTTTAGTTGCCTTTTACGAAAGGCCAATCCTGGCCGCATAGACTTGTATTCTTTTTCCGCCTCTGTACAGATAGCTTAGGTACTTTAATATAATATACTTTCTAGATACTTTAATATAAATAACTTTAAAAGAAATTGTTCCTTAAATAATTTATATGAGAACATTGATAGATAGATAATGATTTATTGTTCACCACAATTTTACAGAAAAAATAGATATATTCTAGAAGAAAAAACTAATAATAGTACAACATAGAGAACAAACTGTGATCTCATCACTAAATAGCGATTTCTTCCAGTCAACCTATCAGTAATATTTATAGAATAGTACAAGGCAGTGAACAACAAATATAAAAATCAAGAATAAAGTAATGCAATGATTAGAACCACATAGCGTTTTTTATATATCAAAGTTTGAGTGACAAACTAGTCATAATAGTCAACGTGTTAAAATCTAAAAATTGTGAAAGGTATGCTGAGATGGTTTGGCCATGTTGAGAGAATGAATGAAGAACGATTGACGAAAAAAGTGTATAAGGCGAGTGTGAATGGAAGTGTTGGAAGGGGTAGACCTAGGCGGACATTTCGAGACCAGATCAGGGACGTCTTGAAAAAAAGGCCAGGTCAAGAGTACCCTAAACTGAAGGGCATGTATGAAGGGAATAATGAAAGTGGACGAAGCGAAACAAGTATGTAAGGATCGTAGCAAGTGAAAAGAAGTGGTATCTGCCTACCCCTACGGGAAAGAGGCGTGATTATATGTATATATGTTAAAATCTAAAAACGTGCACATAGCAGATATCTAATAACACTAGGACAGTTCATTGAAATTGGAAATTGAATTGTATGAAGAAAACTTACCCCTAAAGCCATAGCGTGTGCAATCCCAAATCTGGGGACGTTCCTGGCCCACAATGGCTTAAAGTGGTCAGTCAAGCATATTTTCCCACCCCTGTACATCTTGGCAGTCTTCCCGTCCAAGCCTGGCAGGGCTAACTCAGGAGCAGTAGTTGGATATGTAACTGGAATCTAATAAAAACCAAATAGATATCTTAAGTATGAAGAACTACATCAAAATCTTATTTTCAAATGCAACAGTAAACAGGCTGACGGCCCATTTAATAGTAAAAGCAGTTGACTCCTAAGAATATTTGCAATGATACGAACACAGCAAACACCCTGCTGTAATATGGGTGCACTGGTACCTGGGTGGTGCAACTAAAGATAAGGACGAGGCTTTCCACCATCTGTCTCAAGCGGATACTGGAGTACTTCGGCCACATTCCCCGAAAAGACAATGACAACTTGGAAAAGTTAGTCGTCACCGGTAAAGTCGAGGGCAGCCGATCGCTTGGCCGTAGTCCGACACGTTGGTCGGATCAAGTTCGCACCGCAATAGACACATCCGTCTACGAGGCGCTACACGGCGCTGAGAACAGGAAGCAGTGAAAAACAACCATACGTGATAGACTGGAAGGTGTTGGTCACGACCCTCAGATATGAGGACTACGACTCGAGGAGGAGGTACCTGGATTACTAATGCCAGAACATGACACAAGTATACACAAGTACAAGTATTATGGCAGTACACTTAAGCCGGCTCCACATGCTTGGCAAACAGCGTATATCAAACAACAAACAGGAACATGTGGATGAGTGTTTGGGAATTCATGTCCTGAAAATGTAAAGTAGAAAGAAACGATCCATGCAGTGGCGGAGAAAGAATACCAACCTCTGCGGCCGGGGTTGGCCTGTCGTAAAAGGCGACAAAACAACCCACCCTAGCTGCGTGGTAGGGCCCCAGGCCCGTCTGGATGGCGACCACCTTTGGTCTTAAGTATGCCACCATAATAACCTTGTATTGTGTTCCGGCATTGGTGACCCAAGTTCCTGTACCCTTATGCGACAGCAGCGTGTTCGCAATACCACTGGTGTTGCAAACACCCATAGGCGACGGTAACTGCCAAATTCTAAGAGAGCCGTCAGCCTGTCTGCTGTCCTACAGCAAAAAAAAAGCGAAAAAAGTATAAGCAAGTACAAATATTCTACCTAATAAAATTGATACCATATTGCTGCAGACAAATGACTACTTACATCGAATTCCAGATCAAATTCATACTTCAGCAGGTTATGGACGTACCAGCATTTTCCGAACCATCTTGTGCCCGTTTTGTCAGATTCTAACCTAAACCAATCATTGTCTGCCTCTTTATTGTTTTGCACATACTGTAACAAATAATTTACAAAGTTACTCTTGAAATTTACAATATATTTAGTGGGGAATGGGGCACTATCTCTTGTTGTAAGTATGTAATCAGCAAAATGTACAATTAACAATGTTCATATATTTTGGAGTTTACTCCTTAAGAATCGATTTTCATATAAAAGGCGCCTGGTATGAGAAAAATGTGAGAGTAAAATCTACTAATGAATGACCTCGTTACGTTTTTGGTGCGCGTACACCGGAACACACTAAACAAAACAAAACGATGTATCTCTCAAGGCAAAAATTACTTTATTTGTTACAACTTAAGGTTGATTTCACATTAAATGTTGTTTAACATATGTCTTTTCATTTGTAAGTAAGAGTAATTTATTGCTTTGCTCATTTTATATGACGAATGATCGTAAGTATTAGATAATGTTTTGGAGATTTGTGATTTTATTACTAGGTGCTATAGTTGTAATTAGGTTGAACTTAAAACTGTTTTAAAACTTTTTTATATATGTATAATATTTTCATTAATTTATTAATTTTATCGTTTTTCAGTTAAATAAACTCTTTTTGCATATGTTTAGACAATCGTACTTAAGTAGTAAACTCCAGTCGTGGTCGGAGCTGACACACACAGTTTTTATTTTTATTTTTTTTCTTCAATTTATCTGCAATCGGCTATCAGCCATAATCAGATCTTCTCTGGGATAATTTAGTATGGGTGGCAGTTCCGTTAAACAGCACCAACAGCACTCGTATATATCTACAAGAACCTATTGTTTAGTTTCTCTGATCTAAATTTAGAATTTGCCATCTTTTTAAGCGATTTATTTCATCTTGTGGAGTTAATAGGTTCTTAGCCAATCCCATGAGCCTTTCTTTGTAACTACTGTTTTTTCTGCAGACTTCCTCCTTTGCGATTGGCATCTCCAGGTAATCATGGATTTCTTCATTCCTCACAAACCAATGTGCACCTGAAATTGTTCTTAGAGTAGAGTTCTGAAATGTCTGGAGTATTTCCAGATTTGAGTCACTAGCACTGCCCCAAAGCTCCACTCCATATGTCCAAATTGATTTTAAAATTTCCCTGTAAACAAGTAGCTTGTTACCAAGGGACAGCCTAGATTGTCGTCCCAGTAACCAAAACCACTCTTTGAATTGCAGTTCATATGTCTAGTCAGATTTTTAAATTCTTACACAAAGGGACATGTGTTATAGGGGCTGCATGAGTGTCTCTGGACCGATGGTTATAAAAACACTGGTTGGGTCGGCGTGCTACACACAGCCACCCATCTTTTGCTATCTGGCTAGCAAAAGGCATAAATCTTGCATTACAACACATAGAGGAGAGGTCTTATTCATGCAGGGGACAGAGTACGAATTGCCCCCTGCGACTCTCGCAATCCATCCTAATGGTAACCAGCCCTGTTTTGCTGCCCTGTTTCAATACTTCTATACAGACATCAACGTGTTGCAAACATCCTCAAGTGATAATAACTGCAAACTATTATGTGGACCGTCAGGCTGTCTGCTATGACACAGCAATTAAATACTCTGCTTGCTGATATAATTTTTTTTTGTTTTTTTTTTTGTATCATGTCAATCTGTCCCAGAACAATAAGCCACTGTATTGTCCGACTTCTAGTGTGTTTCGCATTTATTCCTATGAGAAAGCTTCCATCAGTGTGGTGTAGCTCTCATCACCCTGTGTGGCAAATCTGACGGTGAGACTGGGGATGTCATGTCTTTTCAGCCTGATGTGCTGCTGCCCTCCCTTAAATCTCCTACATAACATAAAGGCTTAATTATCAGAATGCGTTCCATTTGGATAAACTTTACAGGAGCAAATAAAAACTGTTTTTTTTATGCATGGGAATACTCATAACACTGTCACTCAAATATCAAATTAACCAAATTTTGTAGAACATATGAAGTAATCCAATACTTGACTTCGGACTTGTCCTGGATACCATTCAAACCGTAAATAGGCTTGGAAGGCATAACAGGGTAAGATTAATGTGGGTCCCAGGACACGAAGGAATTCACGGCAATGAAATGGCAGATGAACTGGCAAGAGTGGGATAAACTAATGATTTTATGGGTCCAGAACCATGTGTAAGCATTCCGACTAGCCTCGTGAAAGCCATATTCAGGGATTTTGCAGACCGCAGTCAACAACACTGGCTGACTAGAATCTGTCTGGAACAACCCAAAAAATTTTTGGGATCCACTTACAAAGCACGAGGATCCATCTAGAACATGAGCAGGGGGCAAATACAATACTTGCTTGGGGCCTTTTCTGGGCACTTTGGAACCAACTCATGAAGATGGGTCTAACCGTGACACCCATGTGCAGGTTGTATGGAGAACATACACAATGCATGGATCACCTACTGTGTACATGCGATGCATTGGCCAGGAGGCGAATGAATCTTTTGGGGGTAGGATATCCGACACCGGAAGACTACAGGCTCCTATCTCCATATCTCATTGTTAGGCTCATGAAGCAAATCTTCAATGGGAATGGAGAGGAGTGATTGCTATCTAGGGGAACACAAAAGATCACATTGGGTCGAAGTGTCAGAGATATTTCTCGGCCCCGAAACACGATAATCCAATAGATAGACTTCAAAATATTCCACTAGCCAACTAAGTAGTTAAATTTAAGTCTTATTTCGATATTTTGTAATTATTTCTGATAATTAAGCCGACGATATTAAATCATTAGAATTATCTTGTCCGTGACTTGCCTACGCTAAACACGCGTGAAAAGCTCACTTAAAATAGCAACACATATTGGACAAAGCATGTAAAAGAAGAAAAGCGAACCTTAATTAACGCCTGGTATTCTTCTTTAAGCCTGTTGACCCAAAGTTCCTTATCCCTTGGTCCAGCCTTGGTCTGCAGTAGAGGTATACTGCTTAAAGTCTTCTTTGTACTTTCATCTACCATTTTAGAGAACAGACTATTTCATTTTTCCAAAACAATTCAAAACTTATAGAAAATTGTACACGAATACAATTTTACATTTTATTGACAGATTGACAGATAAAGTGTTACCAAGTTCGAAGATTACTAGAGTAGTTGGTAGTTTCTTATCAATCCTACTTAGAAAAGTTGGTAGATTTACTACCTATGACAATAATAATTTGATATTCATATATTTTAATGTTTCTATTGGGTAGCAAATATTTTACTAATATATAAGAGGATCTCTAAAAGTAGCACCAATAAATATCAAATATTATTTATTGCCACACACAGACATTACAATCAATATACATATTATTATATCTTATTATACTAACAACAATATATGAGTACATATCATATTATATCACAAAACGTTTCTATGTGCGACAGGGATACCAACTCAGCGTACACTGTGTTTTTAGCACAGCACAGATTTTCAGTTGGGCCCTTCCGTTTCAACATGACATGCAGTTTTCTTTGGTGCACAAATTGTATTGAAGTCGATTGATCATCATTGATAATATACGAGTTAAAAATAACCAAAAAACAAATATTATATTACAAATTGATTAAATAAATGAGATTTTTTTTAAAATGTATTTTGAGAGAAAAAATGATAAATTGAGAGGAAAGAGACTGGCATGGTTCGGGCATCTAATGAGTTAAGGGAGGCTAACCACATTACATTACTAGAAGAATGTTGAACATGAAAATAGATATGTAGGTACAAGGGCAGAGGTAGACTTAAAAAGCGATGAAAAGAATGTGTGATGTGAGTGTGGTTTGTGAAGTGACAGATGAAGAATGCCAGGATAGAATAAAATGGAAGAAAAAGACATATTGTGCCGATCCCAAATGATGAGGACAAAGCCAAACCAGTGATGGTTGGTAGCAAATATTGTACCTCATAATATTAGAAACCCAGAAATTAAAATCAATGATTGTCAATCCCTAAATTAGAACCCATTTCGGTTGATATAAATTTACTATCGAAAATCGAAATATCAATTGTATTGTATTATATCAATCAATATACCACGCAATTAAGTTTCTTTTTAATTTCATGTCCAGGCTTGAACAGTGTAGTAATGATTTAATATCTGGGTTCACTTCCCAAATGTACATTTTATAGATGACAACGCAGTGGCTACAAGTCCTTGCCTAAAAATTAAATTATTAATGTTATTATTTTAATGTTGTTAAGTATGTGTATTTTATTTATTATTGATTACTAATGTAGCAGTTCTGCATTCATCTTACTTTTCCCTCTTCAAGCTGGGAGCGATTAATACGCACGCGAAACCCAAAAGCAAATATTTCCTATCTTGCTTAGCTTTCTTTTGTCTCTTTTTTGTATATATAATAAGCGCATTTTTCACGAATTATACATGGAATCTCGAAACCGATGTAAATCAAATGTCAGAATATACATACAGTAATGTTCGCTCTCTATTCGTTATTATATTCAACTAGCTGTGCCCGCGACTCCGTCCGCGTGGAATAGTGACTTTGGGCAGCATTTTTTGGTTTGAGATCAACT
The DNA here is from genome assembly GCA_963693495.1 of Malacosoma neustria. Taxonomy (NCBI): domain Eukaryota; kingdom Metazoa; phylum Arthropoda; class Insecta; order Lepidoptera; family Lasiocampidae; genus Malacosoma; species Malacosoma neustria. The sequence continues at coordinate 3,022,361 of OY856399.1, read as the reverse complement.
TAAATAGGAAATTCAACCTACAAAGACCAGCCTAAGCTGAACCCTATTTCATATGATTGATGATATAAATCTGAGGTCAACTTAAATTGGACAATACAATTTCCGAAACTTATCATTTTTAACAAAAACTATTTTATTTTTCTAAAATAAAAATAGCCTATGTTACTCCTTGATACATTAGCTATCTGTCAGTGAAAGCCCCGTCAAAATCGGTGCATCCGTTTCAGAGATTAGCCGGAACAAACAGACAGACAGACAGACAAAAATTTAAAAAAATGTTGTTTTGGTATATGTACCATGTATACGTCCGAATGCACTTAGTAAAAAGCGGTTATTTTAATATTACAAACAGACCCTCCAATTTTATTTATTTGTATAGAGTATAGATGAACCTTTCTTAGGAATTTGGTGAATTGATAATAAAATTGAAGGCATTCATAAATTTTTTACAAATACAAAACTGAAATTTTTCCTAAATTAAACAGTAGATTGTAGATTTTTTTGCAAGGTCGTAAAATTAAGATAGACACTAAATGTTTGTATGTGTACCGAAAAGTTAATAGTAGTACTGGACAAAATTAAATGTTTTATGGACAATAATATGTTTTTTTAGATAAATAAAATCGTAAGAAAGGGCTTTGAACCATATAGACTCGACTGAGGTAAGAGGTTTTAATTTTGAATGTTCTTACAAGATATAAAAGATAAAAGCCGGTTTAGAGCTTATTTAAAAAAACTTTGGTTATCTTGTTCAGTTGACTTAATTTACACTTCAATCCCGGTTTTAAAAAATCAACCCTCCGTATACATCTATTACAGTAAGATTTGAGGCGGTTAGCTTCGATCACAACTATTAATGATCGAAGGTGGCTAACCAAAGGTTATCCTATTCTTGTATTGATAGGCTTTTTTTATTTATCCAATATCGGTTATAAAAATAATTATCACTGACAAACTCGTTTTGACACTGTCACCAGTGTCACCATATATTATTCAACCTCTCACTTTCATCCAGGGCCAAATTTAGACGTGCCACTGTTTTAAAATGTATTAAATAGTGCTCTATAGCTTTTCTTAGATACTGCAAATCAATTTTATACCGATCTTCACATTAATGTAAGTATATGTTAACATATATCCCAAGATATATGAGCTCAATTATTAATTACCGTTAAAATATTTATAAAGCGTTTGGGTTTTACAGGATAGCCATCGGATCATTGACCGAGGCGTCCTTTGTTCAGTGAATGTTCTATGTAAACTTATTTTTGGCACGTTAAAACGCGTTTGTAAATAATTTAATGACGACCCTATTTTTCTATTAAATCGATGTTATTACATAATGATCTTAGCGATTTAACGGAAAATAGGTTTTAATGTAATCAATAAAATTGAGTTGAGTGTCCATGTGTATGTAACATGCATATTAACAAATCTTCAATCGTCAGTCGTAAAATCTAACTAATGATCTACTATTTAATCTAATCTAATCTAATGATCTACTATTTCTATCGTTATATATTCTTTTTGAGATTTTCGTTTTAAAAAGACTCATAGAAATACCGCTTCTATAATTTATTTTATTTTATGCATACTAATAATACGTTCCTAAATTCGGTACTGCTTTTATTTTAGTAGTCAATTTTATGTCATTTCTGACTGACCTGACTTCTCAGTTCTCTCTCACTTCTCGTTTAATAAAAATACAATTAAAATAGAATTACAAATAAAATTAAAATAAAGGAGTTGAGAAAATGTATTCCTTGAACTGAATGTACATTATTAAATAATAAATCGGATAATAAAAATGTGAGATTATTGAGGTAATATTTGGCAGATTTTATCAAAGATAATTTGTTTGATATTTACTATAAGTTTTTTTTTTGCTAAAACTAGATATGATATTATGTTTCAAAAATACTTTTTCTTGATTTTACTCGTACATATGTCGAATTACTACTTAGCTTTTTATACTGAATTTATTCATACTATTATTTCTTACCAAAAGGCAAACATATGTTCAATTCTACTTCCAGGGCCTTAAATGAATCTAGAACCACTTGCGATGCTCAACACAATATTGAAACATCAGCAAGACTTCGAATTTGCTGTGTATAACGCTCCACTAAAATATCTAGAGGCTTCATTTTTTTATTGCTGTGTTAAAGCAGACACGCTGATAGCCTACTTAATAGTAAGCAGTTACCGTCGCATTAGTGATACCACAGGCACTGCGAACACGCAGCCGCCAGCTTAGGGGAACTGGAACCTGGGTTACTTATATATACTGGGTTGATTATACTTATAAAACACAAAACAAAGTTATTATGGTGGCATATTTACTGACAAGAGGTAGTTTAAATTCAGACATGCTTGGGACCCTACCACCAAACAATGTATTCAGTTTAATTGGTACTTACATATTAACATCACCACAGCTACAGATTTTAGCGACGCTTGTGGGTGGTCATAAAAAAACAATGTATGATACATAAGCTGCTTGTAGGTTATGGTTGTTTTTTGATATGACCCATATATATACAGCTAAAAATCTGTAGCTGCAGTGATGTTAACACATAAGTACCATTTAGTTAAATATTCAAATATAACATATTTAAATCCAGATTAATAATAATCAGTAATATTTAACAAACTATTAAAAAGCTAGGGTTTATTTTGACACCTTTATGACAGGCTGTCCTGACAGCAGACATCGGTATTCTTATTCTGCCCCTGCGTAGATATAATTAATATAAGTACTCATTTATCTGGGCAGGGGCGGAGAAATAATACTGACCTCAGCGGCCGGGGTCGGCCTGTCGTAAAAGGCGACAAAACAACCCACCCTAGCTATGTGGTAGAGCCCCAAACCCGTCCCTTATACTCTTATGGGACAGCAGCGTGTTTGCGATGCCACTGGCATTGCGAACACTCATAGGCCACGGTAACTGCTAAATTCTAAATGGGCCGTCAACCTGTCTGCTTGCTTACAGCAATAAAAATTTAAAGATTTAGTTGAATTTCTATATTTTCAGTTTTATATTCATGAAATATGGGTTCAGAGCAGTCTGTCCCACCTAAGAAGCAACCTCAGAGAGCACCACCAGTCAGGAGAGGTTATACTATAGCCGTGACTAATGTAACAGGTAAAATTTTGCAATGGCTTTGTTTAGGAATCCCCCCATCTCGCCCTTGTCTTTCTACCAGCTAATAGACATTAAATGTACATTTTTTGCAATAGATTGTTGGTATAATCAAATATAATTTTCTATGGGTATATATAATATGGCAAATTTAAAACTATAATGGACATGAAGCCTCACAAGCCAGTTTTAAATTAATTTTTCAAAGATATAGACATTGGTATGTAATGAACAGAAACAAGTTAAAACTGAAATAATTTTTTTGAATTTATTATTAAAAAAATACCTCTTATTAAAATTTAATGTAGAAAGGTAGAAAAGAGGAACAGTTACTAATAATCATATACATAGTCATGTGAGTGAGGAGGTGGTGTTTTCTAAGAACTTGCAACAAGCACAACACGTTTGACACTCATGTTACAGTTATGGGTTAAAGGAGAGTTGTAAAATGATGTAAAGAAATAGGTTTAACCCATTGCACTCAAGGCCGTTTTTGGTGGTGCAAATCAGCAATTTAGGATGGTTTTCGCAAAATTGAGAAGATATAAATGCATTAAAAATCATTTATAAAGAAACATGTAAAAATAATAACAATTCAAGCAATGTAGACAAGTGTAGTGTACTCCTGTTTAAACTAACTCTTTTTTTATTGCTATAGGACAGCAGACAGGCTGACGGCCCACTTAGAATTTAGCAGTTACCGTCACCTATGGTAGCGAACCCAGTGGCATCACAAACACGCTGCTGTCCCATAAGGGTACAGGAACTTGATTCACTAATGCGAGAACACAACACAAAGTTAATATAGCAGCATACTTAAGACCAAAGGTGGTTGCCATCCAGAGGGGCTTGGGGCCCCAACCGCAGAGGTCAGTATTCTCTATCCGTCCCTGCATGGATAATAAAGGAGGCAGTGCCCAGATTTATGAGCTGTTGTTATATAATTTTGTTAGTAAGTTTATTTAATATGTTTTAACCATTGTCATTTTTGCAGATGGCTCGAGAAGCGATTCTGCGACGAGTGGCAACAATTCGCCCGGTGCCAGTGTTTGTTCGGACTCAGAGTTGCCATACATATCATATACAGTGGACAGACCTATTGGGGGTTTGTTACTTTAATCTTAGTTTTTTTTAAGTGTAACATCCTAAGAGACTCATTGTGATTTGAAAATTCGATGAAACAAAAAAGCAATACCAAAATAAACAAACATACTCATAAATATGATTTAGCCTGCGAGAGAATGAGATAGAATATAAGTATACAGTGTTCCCTATAAATAAATATACTGGCACAATTAACACAGCGCCATCTAGTACCAAAGTATGTAGCATAGCACTTGTGCTATGGGTACTAGACAACTGATAAACTATATATGTATGTATTTTTTTTTATAAATAAATACATATTATACATACCACATATAAAAATTCGTAAAAATAATAGGAGGCCTACTTGCTTAGTAAATTTTCATTCTGGACCATTGTAAGTGTTGTTATTTGGTTTCACGAGCATAATAAATTGATAATTTTCAGTTTGCACACTGTTGGTTGCTCGGGGGTTCCTCTAAAATTTAGTGGTTTTTATCTTTATATTTCCGATTTGATTTGATTCCGAATGCATTATAAATTTTCATTTGATGTACTAGATAACTTTATTTTTTTATGATTCTAGATTCACCGAAAACATCGGCGAAGAATCAAAGAGCCGATACAAAGAAGTCTCTACTGCTGAGACGGCAGTTGAGCCTCCAGGCGCGTAAAACGAAGCGTGCTAGAGACATCGTGGTGGTTAAACCTGCGACTGATGAAGAGTTGGGAGAAGACATACAGCGGCTTCAGGTATCATATATACATATGTCGGAGATAATAATCTTATATCTTTAAACGAGCAATTCTTGTATATATATATATATATATATATATATATATATATATATATATATATATATATATATATATATACTATATATATATATATATACATATATATATACTATATATATATATATATATATACTATATATATATATATATATATATATATATATATATATATATATATATATATATATATATATATATATATATATATATATATATATATATATATATATATATATATCATCAACGAAAGTTTAGGATGCAACCGGGATAACGCTTAGATGATGATGATGATATATCATCATCCTAGCGTTAGTCCCGGTTGCCACCCAAACCTTCGCTTCGGTGCCCGGGGTCCGCTTTCCGACTTTTTCTACTCCACTTCGCGCGATCTTCAGCATCCCTGGTAGTGAGCCCATTGGCACGCATATCACCCCTTACGACGTCAAGCCAGCACTTTTTGGGTCTACCCCTCCTGCCGGGGCCCGGCGGAGGCGGCATGGCCAGACATTTGTTTCCCACGTAAGCATCCGGTTGCCGTAAAATATGGCCATACCAACGGAGCCGACACTCCTGCAATTTATCTGCAATGTCACGGACATGAAGACTACCGCGAATGCGGGAGTTCCTAACGCGGTCCTTCCGCGTCACTCCACACATCCACCGCAGCATATTCATCTCCGTGACACGCAGTTCTTGCTTGTGTCGCTCTAACACCGGCCACGCTTCATAGCCGTATAAAAGGACAGGCCTAATGAAGGGGCAGGTCTTATAGACCTGCCCCTTCAACTTTACCGGCATCTTGGGGTCACAAATGACACCAGTTACCTCACGCCATATATATATATATATATATATATATATATATATATATATATATATATATATATATATATATATATATCCTTGACTCGCGATATCCGCCGCCATAACACAGACTGTGTAAAGGCGGCTATAGAGCGTAACAAGGGCTCTAAAGTATTCGCACGAGACTTGTCTATTGGGCAGAGCCAACTGACGAAGCTGAAGACCGACGACGGCAGGGTCGTTTCGTCTAAACCCGAACTTTTGAGGGAAGTCGAGAAGTTCTACGGACAGCTATACACGACCACACGGGCACCTGTTAACAACAAGGCTAAAGACCCAAGAGCCAAATTAACCCGACACTACACCGTAGATTTCCCAGACGTCAGTCTGTACGAGATTAGTGTGGCCCTTAAACAGCTTAAAAACAACAAGGCGCCGGGTGATGATGGAATTACAGCCGAGCTTCTGAGAGCTGGTGGTACTCCTGTGCTTAAAATCCTCCAGAAGCTATTTAATTCCGTCATCCTCGATGGCAAAACGCCGCAGGCCTGGCACGGAAGTATAGTGGTGCTGTTCTTCAAAAAGGGCGACAAAACCCTTTTGAAGAACTTTAGACCGATATCACTTCTGAGCCATGTTTACAAGCTGTTTTCAAGGGTCATCACGAATCGTCTCGCGCGCAGATTTGACGACTTCCAGCCTCCCGAACAAGCCGGATTCCGAAAAGGTTTTAGCACCTTAGACCACATACATACGCTGCGGCAGGTTATACAGAAGACGGAGGAGTATAACCAGCCACTATGCTTGGCGTTCGTGGACTATGAGAAAGCCTTTGATTCGATCGAGACCTGGGCGGTGCTTCAGTCTCTCCAGAGGTGCCACATTGATTATCGATACATCAAAGCGTTGAAGTGTTTGTATGAAAACGCCACCATGTCAGTCCGTCTCCAGGATCAGAACTCGAAGCCTATCCGACTGCAGCGGGGAGTCAGACAAGGCGATGTCATATCGCCGATGCTGTTCACTGCTGCGTTGGAAGATGTCTTCAAGCTTCTGGACTGGAACGGACTGGGCATCAACATTAACGGTGAGTACATCACTCACCTTAGATTCGCAGATGATATCGTAATCATGGCTGAAACCATGGAAGACTTAAGCCATATGCTTGATGGCCTCAATACAGCTTCCCAAGGAGTAGGTCTCAAAATGAACATGGACAAGACGAAAATCATGTCTAATGTCCATGTCGCACCTACCCCCGTAACAGTTGGGAAGTGTACTTTCGAAATTGTTGACGAATACGTCTACTTGGGTCAAACGATCCAGTTAGGCAGGTCCAATTTCGCGAAAGAGGTCACTCGTCGAATCCAACTCGGATGGGCAGCGTTCGGGAAGCTCCGTAAAATCTTTTCGTCCCAAATACCGCAGTGTCTCAAGACGAAGGTTTTTAACCAATGTGTGTTGCCAGTGATGACATACGGAACGCAGACGTGGTCGCTAACTATGGGCCTTATGAGAAAGCTCATGGTCGCTCAGAGAGCAATGGAGAGGGCTATGCTCGGAGTTTCCCTGCGAGATCGAATCAGAAATGAGGAGATTCGCAGGAGAACCAAAGTAACCGACATAGCCCGGATGATTGCAAAACTGAAGTGGCAGTGGGCTGGGCACATAGCTCGAAGGACTGATGGCCGTTGGGGCAGAAAAGTCCTCGAATGGCGACCGCGTACCGGAAGACGCAGTGTTGGTAGGCCCCCCACAAGATGGACCGATGATCTGGTCAAGATCGCCGGGATAGGTTGGATGAGGGCAGCGCAGGACCGATCATCGTGGAGATCTTTGGGGGAGGCCTTTGTCCAGCAGTGGGCGTCTTCCGGCTGAAATGATGATGATGATGATATATATATATATATATACATATACCTAGTCAGGTCATAAATTCTGTCACATGTTTAATGTAAAATAATTGTAACAAGTTTATTCATTATGTAACCATTCATATACCAAAATGAACTTAACAAAACATAGATTCTTATGACATTAAAGTTTATTCAAAATGCCTTCAATCTGCGCGGCCAGTCGTCTATCGCAGCACGAACGAGGTCCATGTCAATATCGGCGGCTGCCGTAATCAAGGATGTCTTGAGTGACTCCAAATTGGGATGAGGCTTTGAGCACGCCTTTTCCTCCAAGTGTTGCCATATCTTGTAATCTAACGGATTCAAATCTGGACTGGAGGAGGGCCAGTCTTCGTGCCCGATGAAGTCGATTTCACGCGCCGCCAGCCAGTCTTGTGTGCTCTTCGCTCTATGAGCTGGCGCCGAATCTTGTTGGAATACCCAGTGCCTGTTATTGAACATGGTATGAGAAACAGGTTCCACAAGGTTCGTCAGGACTGTATTTTGATACACAACAGCATTCGTTTTTACACCTTTCTCACAAAAATGTACCTCTGCTAAGCCCCAATAAGAAACTCCCAACCATACCATGAGCGAGGATGGAAAATGACCTCGTTGGACACGCGGAATACGGTTGCTCGCTTCTTCACTACTGTGTGCGTACACCTTATCATTTTGTTTGTTGTAGCTCTCTTCTACGGTAAACATTTTTTCATCCGAAAAAAGAATTTCCCGATATTTTTTTCCCGCGTACCGCTTCAACAAAGCGCGGCATCTCTTCAGTCTCAGGTCCATTAGACGAGCATTCAAACGATGTCCTGTTTTTCTTCGATATGCCCGAAGCCCTAAGTCTTCATTTAACACCCTTTTCACCGTGGTTCTGCTTAACCCCATCTGAAGGGCCAACAGTTTCTGCTTACGTTTGGGATTTCTTTGAATTCGTGCCTTCACAGCTTTTATCACTGCTGGAGTCCTAACAGACCGAGGGCGACCACTTCTTGACCTGACATCTACACTAGAGTCTTCATTGTATCGTTTGATGGTACGATAAATGAATCTTTTGGTTATATTCAAATTTTTCAGTATGTTAAAAATTTGAATTGGCGCGTAACCGCAACGATGCAACGCAATAACTGCAACACGGTCTTCTTTAAGCGTCCACTCCATATTTAAAAATGAGTAAAATTCTAAACATTTTTTTTTCATGAACAATTCGAAATGCGAATTCAATAAACTTTTTTGTGGCCAGCATTCTAAAAGAAAAGTTTTTACTGTGTGACAATACTTATGACCTGACTAAGTATTATATATATATATATATATATATATATATATATATATATATATATATATATATATATATATATATATATATATATATATATATATATATATATATATATATATATATATATATATATATATATAATTGGAATCTCGGAATCGGCTCCAACAATTTTCATGAAATTTAATATACGGGGGGTTTCGGGGACGATAAATCAATCTAGCTAGGAATCATTTCTAGAAAATGTCAAAAGGTGGCGTTTGAATAGTCCCAATTTAAACTGAAAAATGACTTCCTGACATCTATCGGCGAATAATAATACTATTTTTTTAAATTGCTTTAACGACACAACAACACTAAAGCTATTCCAGCAGATGGCGTTGTTAAGTAACACGAAGTCAATGAGTGTTTGCTTTGAGGTTAAACTAAGAAAATCAATTGTTAATTTCCAAAAAACACAATTTATAAAAAAAAAAATACCGAGCATAGCTCGGTCATCCGGATATTGTTTTATGAACGTACGTCATTTATTTAGTAGTAGCAACACTGCATATGTCAATAGATCAGTGTGACAACGTGACAGTTGTGAATTTGTATGAGGTGTCGAATAAACCATATGTAGTGAATTTTTGGATGACGGTGATATTGTTTGTTTTAGGAGATACCGACATTTCTACCGATAATGCGTGGAACTTTGGGTCTGCCTGGAGCGCGGGACCCGGAAGTATTAGAAGGTATACAAATATTATAATTTATCTTTGACAATTTTTTTTAATGTTGGTTCCACTGTTAAAAAGAATTTTCCACTATGGCAATTTTTTTCAATTTAGGCCTTGACTACAGACCCTGGGTACGTTTGACCACCCGGCTACAGGCCCACCTGGCGGCCTGCGCCCATCCCTTAGCGGCCGAGGAGATTACATTAGCCACCAAGATTAAGGAAGTATGTAACCCTCAACTTTTTTTATGTCTACCCTCCCTTTGAGACTTCTAATAGCCAGTGGATCTATGAACTTTTCAAGAATGGGAGACGTGAAGCAGCAGAAGAAAACACGGGACAGCAGTTGGGCCGCTGGAGTTAACAAACTCATATTATCATCCCTGTAGAAAGGGGCTGAATGTCAAGAATGCAGTAGAGTTGGTAGAAGAAAACTTAGATGATTTAAAACTGAATTGACAGGAGAGTGAAAGGTTCGGACGTGATAACCCCACCTCATATACCAATTCGTACAGCGCCATCTACTACCAGTGTAAGTACCGGAGCGTTTGTGTTATGGATACTGCACAACTGATATGCTACTCATATCTATTGAAAATAAATACATATTATACATAAATATAAACTGTATCGTACTCTTGTAATAAAAAGTTTTATATACAGGTTGATTTCGTGATATACAGGCTGATTTGTTTATAAACGTTCGATGACCTCCGTGGCGCAACGGTTATCGCCTTCCCGTTAAGATAAGTCGGGGTGTTAAACAAAATCTACACAGCGCTGTGTGTATTATCAGAAAATGTTTATTAAAATGAAAATATGTGTGTGCGCGTGCGCATGTGTGTGTGTGTATGCGTGCAATTCACACACGTCAGTAGTGATAATTCATAAAAGTAGATTATATTTCATATATTAGTGCATAAAAGCTACGAAAAACCAAACAAAGAGGAGACTAAGGTTACAGGAAACACTATATACTTGAATTTTCGCTAAATCTTTTTTGTATCGCTTTTTCGTTTCATCGAATTTTCAAATCACAACGACGCAAAAGTAGTGTCACTGCGAAAATACAGGTGATTTTATATACAGGCTGATGCGGAGATATCCCGCCTATATTCAGCACTGGTGGACAGGCAGAGAGCGAACGCGCGGCACGCGGAGCGCCTCTCGCGCGTTCACGAGACAGCAAATCAGCTCTCTAGATGCCATTCCATATTGAAACAGGTAGGTAAATTTCAGGCTCTTCGCCGAGGTAAGGCCAGAGTCGATCCTGAACCTTGGGTAAAATGGCGGGGGTCATTCACTCTAGCACCACGCGCCGCATACAACGTATTGGAACTTACCCATACGTGACCTATTTTTGTCAATTTCACCCTCTCCGTACTTTTGCTGAGTTTGCTATATAAACCCCCGCCCCCCTTTCTCCCTCTAGTTTTCACGTATTAAATTGTAAATGAGATATCAAGAATAATAATTCTGACGGACAGTTAAAGAAAATTAGTTCATTTATGTCTTTATTAGCCGATCACACCCGCTGGGCGATTAAAAGGCAAAATTAAATCGAAAAAACTGAGAAACTGTAATTAATATATTTGTAAAAAATATATTTTTATTTTCAATAAATAGTATCCTATGTTACTTCTAATACCTCCATGAATATGTGTACTAAGTTTCATGATGATCGGTTAAGTAGTTTTCGCGTGAAAGCGTAACAAACAAACTTACTTTCACATTTATAATATTAAGTATGATTAATAATACAGCGCTTGTCGCGTGTCGCCATGTGCAGCAATTGCTATAGCTACAAGTAAAAACTAAACGCTAAATACGCCATATACAGGGTGACTTTGACAAACCCGTCCAAATTTTTTTTACGCACTAAACATCATTTAAGGAACCCATTTTTGCAAAAAAAAATTGTATGTCAAATTTTCACCATAAAATATTTCATATAGGATCATTAATTCACTCGTACAGAATAATCATATGGTGCAAACAGCGTACGTTAACCTGTTATTACCTGTCTCTGTCACACCCGCGTAAATGAGTAGTGCGTATTCGCTAGCCCGGTTCAATGCCGCCGTCCTCGGCCTTTAACCAGGTCAGATGGAGAGGTCATTGACGCTCTAGCACCGTATTATGTAAATTGCGAGTTCTTTGAATGACTTTGTGACGCTGATTACTTAAAATTTTTGTACTATGTGATAAAAAACTAAAATACATGTTTCGCATAACTTTTACTAAAGATTCTTCTGTGTGAATTTGGACGGATTTGTCAAAGTCACCCTGTATAGCTCGAAAAAGCGTGAGATTTTCTTTAGAAGATATTGACTACGTGACGTAATCCTAAGCCCCACCACGTCTCTATGACCAAGCATGTTATTTTAAAAACCTCCCTTCTTCCTCCTAAACTTGTCATGTAGTATGGGTATGGCTTCACTGCTAGATTCTCCCTTTTTTATTGCTGTAGGACATCAGACAGACTGACGGCCCGTTTAGAATTTAGCAATTACCATCGCCTATGGGTGTTTGCAACGCTAGTGGCATCGTGAACACGCTGCCGTCCCATAAGGGTACAGGAATTTGTGTCACTAATGCCGGAACACAACACAAAGTTATTATGGCGGCATACTTAAGACCAAAGGTGGTCGCTATCCAAGCGGGCTTGGGGCCCAACCACGTAGCTAGGGTGGGTTTTTTTTTGTCGCCTATTACGACAGGCTGACCCCGGCCGCAGAGGTCAGTGTTCATTCTCCGCCCCTGTACGGATAAAAGGTATCCCTCTAGAGGTAATAACAGCATACACGCCACGCTTTTTAAAGGCAGAACGATGTTTTTTTCTTCACCATCGGCACGTAGTAAATATGTTAATATTTTTTATTACTGTGGGGCTGCAGACAGGCTGACGGACGGCCCACTTAGTAGTTATCAGTCACTGCCTCATATGGATTTTTACGATGCCAGAGGCACCGATAACATGTTGCTGCCCGCATAGGGGTACTGAAACCTGGATCTATTAAAAGACATGGGGTGTTTAACATCCAGTCGGGTTTGGAGGCCTACGACCAAGCTAAGGTTGTTTTGTCACCTTTTACGACAGCCAAGGTCGCAGGGTCCCTTACTACGGATTAATAATACTGATCTACAAGGTCAGTATTATTAATCCGTGCCAGCACGGAAGAAACTGTCTAATCGATGTACGCCAATATCTCCGTGCATGGGCGGAGAAAGAATATTGACCTCTGCGGCCGGGGTCGGCCTGTCGTAAAAGGCGACAAAACAACTTGCCCTAGATACATGGTAGGGCCCTAAGCCCGTCTGGATGGTGACCACCTTTGGTCTTAAGTGTGCCGCCATAATAACCTTGTGTTGTGTTCCGGCATTAGTGACCCAAGTTCCTGTACCCTTATAGGATAGCAGCGTGTTCGCGATGCCACTGGCGTTGCAAATACCCATAGGTGACGGTAACTGCTAATTTCAATGATAAAATCGAACCTGTGACCTCTAGATTGGTCGCTACCTTAACCTATATATATATCTTCTTTCCCAGACCTTGCAAGATGTAGAAGAATTGAACATGATCTTACCCGAAGGCAAACAACTGGAGCCGTTCGTGTGGTGTGAAGAAAGTTAAAATTAATATATAAATTATATATTTATTCTGTTTTTCATTTATCTATACATCTATACTCTATACAAATAAATAAAATTGGAGGGTCTGTTTGTAATATTAAAATATCCGCTTTTTACTAAGTGCATTCGGACGTATACACGGTACATATTCCAAAACAAATTTTTTTACAATTTTTGTCTGTGTCTGTATGTTTGTTCCGGCTAATCTCTGAAATGGCTGCACCGATTTTGACGGGGCTTTCACTGGCAGATAGCTGATCTATCAAGGAGTAACTTAGGCTATTTTTATTTTAGAAAAAAAAAAAATTTTTCGTTAAAAATGATGTTGCGGAAATTTTATTTCCAATTTAAGTTGACCTCAGATTTATATTATCAATCATATGAAATAGGGTTCAGCTTAGGCTGGACATTGTAGGTTGAATTTCCAATTTAAGTTAACCTCAGATTTATGTCATCAATCATATGAAATAGGGTTTAGCTTAGGCTAGACTTTGTAGGTTCTGGGAATCGTGCGGTCCATGGCCCTGTACGGGGCCCCTGTTTGGGCGTTGGACATGACGGCCAGCACTCTCGCCATTCTGCGTAAACCGCAGAGGGCGATGGCCGTCAGAGTCGTCCGCGGGTATCGCACGATTTCCTACGAGGCGGCTTGCGTCCTGGCCGGATCCCCCGCCCTGGGACCTAGAGGCGAAAGTACTCGCGTCATTATATCGATGGCGCGAGGAAGAGCGGGCACGGGGCTCGAAGCCGGCGCAGCGGCAGATCGCGCTGCGCCGAGAGGAGCTCCGTCAGGTCTTGGTGGCGGAATGGCGGCAAATTAATGAGATGTATGAGGCTACGGGTGTGGATGTGGCAGAAGATAATAAATAAGAAAATAAGAAAAAAAAAAGATACTCCAAATACCACGAGAACTAACGAGTCCATTTTAGTAGAGCTTAACATCCAAAAAAGGGCTATCTGCCAAGAACGTGTTATGAGCTTCTTCGGATACACCATGCGCTCTCCCAGACATGAATTAGAGAAGTTCATAATTTTGGGTCGCATAGAAGGCAAGCGCGCCATGGGCAGAACACAGGCTAGATGGTCAGATCTGATAAAAAACAGCGGTTGGTGGTAGTCTATCCACGCGGTCCATGCCACCTTCGACCAAACACTAAGGAGGAAAATCAGATGTGGTCGCGTTCCTCAGCACTGAGGGAACGATAAAGAAGATGAAGCTGCGTTTCTAATTATTCATCAATATTCGGATCTATGTTGGTAATTGCAATTCGCATATCATCTTCAGGGTTTAAACGCTGCGGTATTTAGTTTTTATTGCAACTAATTTGCTAAATCCAGTTTCACAATATCCGGATGACCTAGTTTTGCTTGGTATTTTTTTTTTATAAATTGTGTTTTTTGGAAATTAAAAATTGATTTTCTTAGTCTAACCTCAAAGCAAACACTCATTAACTTCTTGTTACTTAACAACGCCATCTGCTGGAATAGCTTTAGTGTTGTGTCGTTAAAGCAATTTAAAAAAAATAGTATTACTATTCGCCGATAGATGTCAGGAAGAGTCACATTTTTGTTATTTTTCTTCCAATAAAAAAAAGCGAATAAAATGACATTTTCTAAAAATGATTCCTAGCTAGATCGATTTATCGCCCCCGAAACCCCCCGTATACTAAATTTCATGAAAATTGTTGGAGCCGATTCCGAAATTCCAATTATATATATATATATATATATATATATATATATATATATATATATATATATATATATATATATATATATATATATATATATATATATATATATATATATATACCTAGTCAGGTCATAAATTCTGTCACATGTTTAATGTAAAATAATTGTAACAAGTTTATTCATTATGTAACCATTCATATACCAAAATGAACTTAACAAAACATAGATTCTTATGACATTAAAGTTTATTCAAAATGACCTCCGTGATTTTGAATACAGGCCTTCAATCTGCGCGGCCAGTCGTCTATCGAAGCACGAACGAGGTCCATGTCAATATCGGCGGCTGCCTTAATCAAGGATGTCTTGAGTGACTCCAAATTTTGATGAGGCTTTGAGCACGCCTTTTCCTCCAAGTGTTGCCATATCTTGTAATCTAACGGATTCAAATCTGGACTGGAGGAGGGCCAGTCTTCGTGCCGGATGAAGTCGATTTCACGCGCCGCCAGCCAGTCTTGTGTGCTCTTCGCTCTATGAGCTGGCGCCGAATCTTGTTGGAATACCCAGTACCTGTTATTGAACATGGTATGAGAAACAGGTTCCACAAGGTTCGTCAGGACTGTATTTTGATACACAACAGCATTCGTTTTTACACCTTTCTCACAAAAATGTACCTCTGTTAAGCCCTAATAAGAAACTCCCAACCATACCATGAGCGAGGATGGAAAATGACCTCGTTGGACACGCGGAATACGGTTGCTCGCTTCTTCATTACTGTGTGCGTACACCTTATCATTTTGTTTGTTGTAGCTCTCTTCTACGGTAAACATTTTTTCATCCGAAAAAAGAATTTCCCGATATTTTTTTCTCGCGTACCGCTTCAACAAAGCGCGGCATCTCTTCAGTCTCAGGTCCATTAGACGAGCATTCAAACGATGTCCTGTTTTTCTTCGATATGCCCGAAGCCCTAAGTCTTCATTTAACACCCTTTTCACCGTGGTTCTGCTTAACTCCATCTGAAGGGCCAACAGTTTCTGCTTACGTTTGGGATTTCTTTGAATTCGTGCCTTCACAGCTTTTATCACTGCTGGAGTCCTAACAGACCGAGGGCGACCACTTCTTGACCTGTCATCTACATATATATATATATATATATATATATATATATATATATATATATATATATATATATATATATATATATATATATATATATATATATATATATATATATATATATATACAAGAATTGCTCGTTTAAAGATGTAAGAAATATGTTGATACAAATTGTATTAAAACTGATGGTATTCTTGATATTGCTTTGCCACGGTTAACCAAAATTTATGGCAAGACCAAATCTTAAAATGATTTTGAAGAGTACCATCACTAATCAAATCAGTGGTCCTTTCTCACTAACTTGAATAGTTGAACTGTATAATATGTCGTAGAAAATTTTTATCCATGCAGGGTCGGAAAAAGAATACTAACCTCTGCGGCCGGGGTCGGCCTGTCGTAAAAGGCGACAAAACAACCCACCCTAGCTACGTGGTAGGGCCTCAAGTCCGTCTGGATGGCGATCACCTTTGGTCAGCATGCCGCCATAATAACCTTGTGTTGTGTTCCGGCATTAGTGACCCAAGTTCCGGTAACCTTAGGGGACAACAGCGTGTTTGCGATGCCACTGGCGTTGCAAACACCCATAGGCCACGGCAACTGCTAAATTCTAAGCGGGCTTGTCTGTTGTCCTACAGCAATAAAAAATATATAATTCGAATCCAACCAAAAGATCATTATCAAGAAAAACTTAATCTTTACGAAAATTTTATAAATTGGCGACCCCGAACAAGATTTTGACGGCCCCCACAGGGGTCGCTACCCCTAGTTTGCGCACCACTGGTATAGACGACCACCGTGGCGTAGTAGCTAACGCACTTCGCTACGCTTGCGGAGGTCGTGGGTTCGATTCCCGTATCGCGTCTGAATGTTTATGAATAATATGCTTCGATCAATAATAGTACTATTTGTGATCGAAGATAATATGTATTTATTTACGGAAAAAGTATATAAGTAGTAAAATCAGCTGTTTACTACCCATAACCCGAGTGCTATGCTACTTACTTTGGAACTAGATGGCGCTTTAGAATTGCCTCAGTATATTAAAAAGTAGAAGTGAAAACTAAGTAACTTGTGAATTGTATCCTCGAGCTATTAGATTATTATTTTCGGTTTATAAAGAAGTGTTTATGATCAAGGATTAAAGTTTAAATTGGTCATTAACGCTTCTTTAATAAAATAATAAAATAAAATATAAAAAAGCCTTTTATTTCTTACAGAAATTTCTAGTTCATAAGTTAATTAGTTTTGTTAGTATCCAGATTTTTTTTTAGTTTAATATTTAATTATTAGTATTTATTGTATTTATTAGTATTAGTTGTTATCATTGTTAAAGTATATATATTAATAAAGTTATTCTGTAAGAACCCCTCTACAGGTAAAGGCCTCCTCCAACTTGAGCCAGTTTTCTCTTGATTGTGCTGTTTGTGTCCAGTTTGGACCCGCTATACGTTTGATTTCGTCCTCCCATCTGATGGAAGGTCTCCCTATCTTTCTTTTCCCTACTGGCCCCCTCCATTCTGTCACTCTTTTTGTCCACCTTTGATCTTGCAGGCGTGCTATGTGATGATTTTGTGATGTTGCGTATTTTTGTATGCCTTATTTTATTTATTCTTTTTATGTTTAGCATACTTCGCTCCATTCCTCGTTGACACGTTATAATTTTATTTTTAATGTTTTTGTTAAACTTCCATGTCTGACAAGCATATGTCAGGCACGGTATAAGGCAAGAATTCATAATGCTTCTTTACAAACCAAAAATTGTTCACCTAAAAAGTGCTCAACCCGCCTAAAGAAGCTTTCACTTCAAAAACTCAACTGTATTTCATTGTAATATAGTCGCAATTCGAATAGATGTATAAGTAATGTATAATAGATGTATAAGTATATGTATAAGTAATGCAATACAATCATTTAAAAATTACATTATAAAATAAACCTTATGTCATTATTAATAAGGTTGGATTACTGGAGCAAAACTCCGTCTTACGAATTCTTACGATCAGGACACGTGACCTGACGCGAGTTTAAAATTTTTTACCCATCATAAAAAAATGCACAATGCCGTTATAAAAGTTTTCACTTCAAAAACACGTGCTACTATCGTACTTGTGTTATGAGTAAAATAATTCTAATTTACTACATTTATATACTTTTATTTTGTAAATAAGTATTATACATAAACACCCAGACGCGGGACGGGAATCAAACCCGTGTCCTCCGCAAGCGTACCGATATGCGGTAACCGTTACACTATAGAGGTCGTCAAACTACTTAATATTATGTGGGCCGTCAATCTATTTGCTGAGCCACAGCAATAAAACCTTGCACAAGACGGGCTCCTAAACACCTCTTAATATCCACAATAAAACTATCGTGAATTACGCCTTATGTACACACTTCAACGCCGTTTCGAGTTAACAAATATTGTCCTTACACAATGTTTCCTAAAAGTATTTAGTACTTTTGTTGATTGCAAAATTACTTTGAGGTTAGTATTGACGATCGCGTGAGTTACCTCACTGATAATACACTCGGAGACTAATATGTAGGCAGGGCATATTATAGCTACAGTGGGTATGTAGGCTCCGAGCTACCCTGATGAGTGTGAAGATATTTCTCGGCTTTATAGAGGTCCGCGAGATATTCGCGGTTAGATTAAAACAATATCCCGCGGACCCAGCGATTAAGGCTAGCAGGAACATCGGGATGCGCTAATCCAGAGACGCTAAAAAAAAATTAACACACAAAGCTATAATTAAATAATAATTAGAATTGTACAGTTAATAAAAGTAAGAATAAATAAACAAGAAAAGAAATTAAAGAAACAAACCACATGGACAGAAGTGACGACTGGGCAAAAAAAACGATGCCGAAAAATAGACCCCTAGATAATGAAATGGTGAAATATGTTAAGGTAGCACGCAGGCTGAAGAGCCATCTAAAAAAATATTTACGATGCTAGGTGCACCGCGAACACGATGCTGTCCCATAGGGGTAGAAGTAGCTAGGGTACGCCGCAGAAGTCAGTATCCCTACACCATCCCTGCATGGATAAAAATAAAGACAAATTAAGAACCATTTTGAAAATAGAAAACCCCATTTTTTCTTAAATTGCCTCAGACTCGTTTCGTTATTAGCCAACGTTGTTTTGCAATAAGCCGCGCCATTCACTGATTTTGTGCCATAGTCTGGTAAAACATTGTGGTGGAAAGACGTGTTTTGGTAATTTAAAAGTTGGAATACGTAATCTGGTAAGATTTTTTTTAAATTACGAAATTTTTTTTAGATTATATTTAAGCATATATTTTAAATGTTGAAATCGTTCTGAAAATCTATTTTTTATGTGGTTTATGTATTATATTTTTTACAATTTAATGTAGACAAGATAAATGTTAAAACAATTCACTGCACTAACTTGTACAAGGGTCTTTTTACACATTAACAAAAATATACACCCAGACTAGAACAAATTTCTTGAAAATACTTTTTCCTAAGTGGGGATAACCCACAATTGACTCAAGGTCATTAATATTCTACAAATTTATAAACTACATACTTTTAAAAAATTTAAATCATATAATAATGTTCTCTATGGACACGATTATGGATAGTTAGTTCGTGATTTGAATTTGAAATATATATAATGTGTTCCAAATTTAAATGAGTATTTATTAATTTTTAATTAAATTATTAACAAAAAGTAGAAAATGACAGGGACAGACAGACAGGGTTTAATTTGGTTTATTTTACAAGAAATATGCTTGAATTAATTTTAAAACCACTATATTACAAAAAAATAAAACACGAAAAATATAATAATAAATTGATTCCAAATCGCTTTCGGCCGGAAACGTTCCCATAACGCTAGGTGCATTACCGCGTTGGATGCCAACGTATCCTTTGCCCTAAATACAAACCAGCTTTTTGATCCCGAGAGACATCTATCAAGCATTTTGGTATATTAATTTTGAAACGTTTTCTCTTTTTTTGTACGGTTGAAATAATTTATTCTTTCCAGTTATCATAATATATGTATATAAATATGTATTTAGAATGTATATTAGCTGAATTGACTTAAAAGTATTTTATAAAAAAAAAGTGCGTGCGTACAAAGTACACATGTCAGAAGTGAAACTTCTTTGGAAAATTTATTTTTAAATCTCGTTTATATTTATACTAATCGAAAGCTTTAGGTTTCCGAGACTTAGAGGGAGGGAAAAGGGAAGATATGTTAGGAATTTAATGATAAAACCAAGATCTTTGGAGCATATTCAACGTCATTATGGCGGTATACTTATTGACCATGGGTAGTTGCCATCCAGACGGGCTTGGGGCCCTAGTTTTTTTATAGCCTTTTATGTCAAACTGACCCTAGTCGCAGAGGTCAGTATTTTTACTCCGCCCTGCACGGAGTAAGGAAAACGGACAATATACTTGCCACGCTTAGCCAAAGCGCATTGGCGGATACACACATTGATGATCTGGGTTAAACATAAGGTTCGATGACTTCCTTCACGGTTATTTATTTCACGGCAATTACGCTATAATATAAAAATAATATACTAATAATATTAATAGTATAAAGAGGAAAGATTTGATTGTTTGTTTGTTTGCATTCAATAGGCTCCGAAACTACTGAACCGATTTGAAAAATTCTTTCACTGTTGGTGACACAGGCTATATTGTAAAATTAGGGATTCTTACTAAAACTCCAATAATGTAACCCAAGGTGTAAAAAAATTACCTAAAATATTCTTTACATCGCGTGTACTGCGAAAACTATTCATGATAGAATAAAGTAATTATATCCGGATGACCGAGCTTTGCTCAGTATTTTTTGGAAATTAACAATTGATTTTCTTAGTCTAACCTCAAAGCAAACACTCATTGACTTCGTGTTACTTAACAACGCCATCTGCTGGAATAGCTTTAGTGTTGTTGTGTCGTTAAAGCAATTAAAAAAAATTGTATTATTATTCGCCGATAGATGTCAGGAAGAGTCATTTTTCAGTTTAAATTGGGACTTCCAATAAAAAAAAGCGAATAAAATGACATTTTCTAGAAATGATTCCTAGCTAGATCGATTTATCGCCCCCGAAACCCCCCGTATACTAAATTTCATGAAAATTGTTGGAGCCGATTCCGAGATTCCAATTATATATATATATATATATATATATATATATATATATATATATATATATATATATATATATATATATATATATATATATAAGAATTGCTCGTTTAAAGATATAAGATACTACTTTGCAGAACACATAATTATTTACAAAAACTGTCGCGACAGCACATGTCTAACTGTTATAGTTGTGCCTAAAAACGCGAACTAGAACTGTTACAGTTAGATTTGCTATGTAAGACTAAAATACTCGGAAAATAAATAATCATACCTCATACTTTTTATTGTTGCCGTAATTGCATGTTTCATAATCAGGTTTGTCATGTTAGCAATACTGTCAAACTTGACACGAATCAATGGATGACAAGCAACGTTGGTTCAAAGGTTGTTTTATTGTATATGTATGTATTTTTGTCTCTTATGACGTCGTCATATGCTCATAAGAAGTGTATAAACATGTTACTATTGCCTATGGATTTTTGCGACACCAAGGACATCGCTGAGATGTTGCTATCCACGCAAGGGCGCGTTAACCTGAAACACTTATTCTGGACTAGCTGTGCCCGCGACTCCATCCGCGTAGAATAGTGACTTTGGACAGCATTTTTTGGATATATCTTATGGTTTATTTTGGATTACAAACCCTATAAACCCTAAAATATAAATAAATGAAATATACAAACTGCGTTCGAAACTATAAAGTCTAGTCTATGCTGAACCCTATTTTATATGATTGATGATATAAATCTGAGGTCAACTTAAATTGGATTTTAAAAATCCGAAACTGATCACTTTTAACTAAAACCATGTTTTTAAAATAAAAGTAGCCTAAGTTACTCCTTGTTACATCAGCTATCTGCCAGTAAAAGTCCCGTCAAAATCGGTCTAGCCGTTTCAGAGATTAGTCGTAACAAACAGACAGACAGACAGACAAAAATTGTAAAAAATGTTGTTTTGGTATAAGTATCGTGTATACCTCCGAATGCACTTAGTAAAAAACGGTTATTTTAATATTACAAACAGACCCTCCAATTTTATTTATTTGTATAGATGTATAGATTACAAAACAAGGTTATTTATTATATGTAGAGACCCCACAGAATTGCTCTTTAGGAAGTAATTTTGTAGAATAATTAAAATTTATAAGATTCAGATTAAAAAGAGTAAATTTAATAAGACATATAGACGGAAATAAAAAACAAGGAAAGTCACTAGCATATTGTAAATTGCTAATCCGTGCAGAGATAGAGAAAGAATACCGACCTTTGCGGCCGGGGTCGGCCTGTCGTAAAAGGTGACAAAACAACCCCCACCCTAGCTACGTGGTAGGGCCCTAAGCCCGTCTGGATGGCGACCACCTTTGGTCTTAAGTAAGTCGCCATAATAACCTTGTGTTGTGTTTCGGCAGTAGTGACCCAATTTCCCGTATGATTTTTTTATTGATGTAGGACAGCAGGCAGACTGACGGCCCGCTTAGAATTTAGCATCTGACCGTCGCCTATGGGTATTTGCAACGCTAGTGGCACCACGAACACGCTGCTGTCCCATAAGGGTACAGGAACTTGGATCACTAATGCCAGAACACAACACAAGGTTATTATGGCGGCATACTTAAGACCAAAGGTGGTCGCCATCCAGACGGGCTTCAGGCCCTACCACGTAGCTAGGGTGGGTTGTTTTGTCACCTTTTACGACAGACCGACCCCGGCCGCAGAGGTTAGTATTCTTTCTCCGCCCCTGCACGGATAATAATTTCTTAAACAGTCCTTATCTGATTTTTTTATTGTTATATCTTCATTTAATATAAAGTTTTAAGAATCAACGATTTTTAGAAGCACTACGTGTTCAGTGATGTTTTCTTGCCGCGGAGATTAATAAACAAAACCGCTTAAGGGCACCGGTGATCCTCCATGGCGGAATCAAGTAAACAAGATTAGGTCACCGGTGACCACCATGTGGTTTAATGTTTTAAGCGGTATGCCATTGTAAATAGAACCCATGTCCTCCTGCTTGGTTTCCAAGTATACCACTTGACTTCCACGTAACTACATATATACTTGACTCGCTTCGATGATTTTGACATATAATTAAATATAATAATGATCATTACGTCATTAAGTCATTCAAAATCTGACATACATACATAAATTTGAAAGTATGTTATGTATGTACATTAGAGAAACTTAGTAGGGTTTTTTCTTAAAGATCTCGTAAATGCTCCGATTAACTTTCTACGTGCAGGGGTGGAGTAAGAAAGACCTCTGCAGTGGGGGGGGGGGGGGGGGTTTGCCGCATCGGGCGATAAGACAACCATAGGTTAGGCCTTGATGCCCGTCCGGGTGGCAACCATGGAGGTTTTTAAATGAGGCCATTATAACCTTGTATTGTGTAGCGTAGCTACGAAGCGGTGTGCCAGCGATGTGCATGGCGTCGCAAACATCCATATTGACAAAACAACCCTAGCTAAATGGTAGGAGCCGTGGATGGCAACTAAATCTCTAAATATTCTACTATATGCTTTGTGTTGTGTGACCCAGGTTCCCTACGCAGCCCCTAGCGTTGCGAACCCCCATAGACTACAGTGCTGCTTTGCCTGTTCCGGAGCAATAAAAAATCATAATATTAGTGTATTTGTCAGTCCCGTGAGGGCTCCGCGGTACAGCTTCTTACTTTGTCCAGGGATCCGTCATCACTTGCTATCAGGCCTTGCCTATCTGCTGAATTTCTGCTATAAAAAATTAATGCGCAAAAACTATTACAAGAATATACGTTTCACATGAAACGTTATTTCCGGATTTTCTTGACCGAGTCTCGGAGGGTATTTGGGACTCTGCGAGAATACATTAAAAACCCCACTGATCTCCTATCGCCTAGTGGCTGGATCCATGGACTACTGACCTGCCTACGGAGGTCGTTAAATGCCCTCGGACGCTGTGCTCTAGTCAATATCAAGGTCATTTACTTCGCAAACATTAAGTGGCGTAAATTTATCACAAGTTACACCAGTTACTTGCCTCCATTTAAGCTATCCTGCATTTATTCTATTCCTAACACCTTTCCCTATTTCTCCATCATTCTACAGTAGGGAACCAAGGTATCTGAATTCGAAACTAGTTGGTTCTGTGGATGAGTCTAAAGACAGGGGTGTCGCACAAGAAGTTCCACCAAAATCACAGAACAGATACTTTGTTTTGGATCTACTTATCTGTAACAAGCCTACTCTAGAGTCCGCTTCCGCTTCTCCAATCTGAAGCTCGAATCCATCCTCGTCCACGAGAACAATATCATCTGTAAAAAGCATACACTAGGGCGCCTCCTCTTGTAATGTTGCAGTTGAGTCAATAACTAACAAAAAAAGGTATGGGCTTAAGGCTGAACCCTTTTTTTTTGGTCTCGGGGGAAAACCTCTCTTGACGGGTTCCCCCGGCCCGGGAGGACCGAGGGATATGTGGGACTCCGGAAAAGATGTTTGGCCATCCGACTACCCACTAAAAAACCCCGCTGTTCTCCTATCGCCTACGCCCGGGCCCACGGATATATGGCCTGCCGATCTCGTGGCCCGGGCCGGCGACGGCCCGCCCTTTATCTTGAGGCGGGCCCCTTCTAAAGTGTTGGCGCCAGGGGGTCAGGGTTTCGTCCCCCCGGCGCTCTCCTAACAACTCTAGGAGTTGATGGGGGCCGCGGAACAGCACGCAGCCCTCACCCTTGCGGCAATAGTGCGGGCGGCGGATCCTTCCCCGAGGGGACGCTTTTTACGGCAGCCGGAGGTCGTTACTTGCCCTTCGGCGCCACCGACGTGGCCTGCGTTGGCAGGAGGGGAGTGTGGTGGTCGACTCCCGCTCCCGCTCCGCCGCCTCCTTTGCGGACATGACTGCCTCGCAGAAGGAGGCGACGGCCGTCCATCCAGGATCGCCCCCGACCATGGACAGAACCAAGGCCGGGAGCAACAGGTCCACGCCGATTTGGGCGACTTAAGGCTGAACCCTGATGCAACCCTACCTTTACAAAGAACTTCTCCGTAAGGCCAACTGCAGCACTCCTTCTCTTTTACACGCTTTAAATTAACTTGACCTGTATCTATTTAACGAAATTTTAGAATTCACTTTTTACCCAGTTTAAACGATAAAAAAATTCAAAATTTTGCACATTTATCAAGACCTGATGACAATAATTTTATCCGTGCAGGGGCGGAGAAAGAATACTAACCTCTGCGGCCGGGGTCGGCCTGTCGTAAAAGCCAACAAAACAACCCACCCTAGCTACGTGGTAGGGCCTCAAGCCCGTCTGGATGGCGACCACCTTCGGTCTTAAGCATGCCGCCATAATAACCTTGTGTTGTGTTCCGGCATTAGTGACCCAAGTTCCTGTACCCTTATGGTGTTCGCGATGCCACTGGCGTTGCAAACACCCATAGGCGACGGTAACTGCTAAATTCTAAGCGGGCCGTCAACCTGTCTGCTGTTCTACAGTAATAAAAAAAAATATATACAAATTGAATAATTTTGCCCCATAGTCCTTATCAGGATTAATGCTTTCTTTCCTTTCTACCGAAACTCCATTTGGTGTTGAAACACACTGTCGCGTCGGGAGATAGTGTTAAATTAATAATAACATTTACCAACTGACAAAAAATAAATTATGTTTTAGTTAATGAAACTATAAAGTTAAAGATAAAATTATATTTAAAAAATAAACAGGGACATTAATTTTCTCGTCAGTAATTTAATTCTTAAATTATGATTTTTTTTTATTTTTTAGTTAAATTAATTATCATAGTTTGTTTTTTAGTTTTTAAACTACAATACACTTTTTAATTATTCTAGAACATCTGCTAAGTTGGTTTCATAGTAAGCAGTTACCGTGACCTATGGATGTTTGCGACGCCATGCGCCGCTAACACTGCCATAGGGGTACTGGAACCTGATCCCTTATGCCGAAACACAAGATTATGGCAGAAACATGATTTGCTATAATAGCGTCTTTAGCACAATTATTATAAGACCTTGTAATACGAACTTTAAATTCGTGCTCTTTTGTTACGTGTACTTTAAAAAAAAACCCACTTTTTTACTAATGTTCATAAAATACATTAAAATTTCCACGTACGATTAGGTTCATTCATTTTTTAATTGATCTTACGGATAATGTTATGGTTTATGGTAATTTTATATAATAGCTTATCGTTAATGACGTCACTGCTTGTTTTTAAAGAATAGTTATAAATAGCTAGGTGGTAGGCCTCCAAGCCCGTCTGGATAGCGACCGCTTTTGGTCTTAAGTATGCCGCCATAATAACTTTGAGTTGTATCCCGGCATTAGTGACCCAAGTTCCTGTACCCTTATCCGACAGCAGCGTGTTCGCAATATCACTGGCGTTGCAAACACCTGTAGGCGACGGTAATTGCTAAATTCTAAGCGGGCCGTCAGCCTGTCTGCTGTCCTACAGCAATAAAAAATAACAGAGAAAGAACATATGATCTCGCCAGCGACATGTCCCCTTGCCATGAGTAAGGCTTACAATTCTCCGTGCAGGATCGAAGTAAAAACTAACCCGCAGGGGTTGTCTTGTCATAAAAGACGACAAAACCATACCATCAGATGTCTATAAATATTATTCCAGCATTAGTGACCCAGGTACCAGTTTCCCTAAGAGGACTTTAAAGACTAAAAAGACTACTTTAGACTACTTTAAAGACTTTAAAGAAGCGACGGTAATTGCTTACTTTTGAGTGGGCCGTCAGCTTGTCTGTTGTTGTTCAGCAATAAAAACATGCGTGGCAGTCTTTGAGGACTGCCGATGGAAGTGAAAACTAAGTTAACTATGTGCAGTTTGGTGTGACTATTGCAGCTTTGTTATTTTGTATTCTTAGGAGATTAAATAAATAAAATAAATAAATAAAAGGCCGCACACCGGCGCCACACGCTACACGCAACATACATTTACGTCGATACAATTATTGCGCTACAATTGTGCTCACAGCAAATGTATCGTATAAGCTCATATCGGAAGCACAGTTGTGGCGTGCCACCAGCAACTGAATGTCGACATCATCGTCCGACGACGACGAATTTTTGATGTGGCGATTAATGAGAAATAAAAAGACGTTGTTGTGTTTATCCGTTTAATAAAAATTGTACAGGTTACGGAAATGTCAAAATTTCGCAAGAATTACGATCCGATGAAGATAATTTTCATTTATATTATAGAATGTCTGAAAAGACTTTAATGTTGTTTGTTGAAATTCAATGTTGTCTTTCATTTTACGAGAGTGCGGCGCCACATAAAACGAACGTGTTCGAACTTGAATTCGTTTGGCGCGACAAATATTTCGACACAAACTGCACATACTACAAATGTGTCGTTGGTGTGCGTGTTTACATACAAATATACGGGGGAGATAAATGTGGCGCCACAATTATATTAATACAAATGTATCTCTGGTGTGAAAAGAAGTGTTTATGATCAAGGATTAAAGTATAAATTGGTCATTAACACTTCTTTACAAACCAAAAATGGTTCACCCAAAAAGTGCTCAACACGCCTAAAGAAGTTTTCACTTCAAGAAAACTCAACTGTTGTAATAAAGTCACAATTCGAATAGATATGTATAAGTAATGCAATGCAATCATTTAAGTTACATTATAAAATAAATCTTAAGTCATTATTAATAAAGTTGGTATTACTGGAGCAAAACTCCCTCCGTCCTACGAATCTTACGAAATTTCGACCAGGACACGTGACCTGACGCGAATTTAACATTTTTTACCCATCACTAAAAGGTGCACAACGCCGCTAAAGAAGTTTTCACTTCAAAAATTGTGCTGCTCGACTTCTCGATGTTGAAGTCATGCGATGGTACTGAAGAACTGATATAGGTACTACTTAAATACTTTTGTTAATAAATGCATAATACATAAACAGATACGAGACTGGCATCGAATCCGTGATCTCCACAGGTATTACGTGTTTTTTTTATTGCTGTAGGACAGCAGACAGGCTCACGGAACGCTTAGAATTTAGCAGTTACCGTCGTCTATGGGTGTTTGCAACGCCAGTGGCATCGCGAACATGCTGCTGTCCCATGGTACAGGAACTTGGGTCACTAATGCCGGAACACAACACAAGGTTATTATGGCGATATACTTAAGACCAAAGGTGGTCGCCATCTGGACGAGCTTGGGGACGTAGTAACTATCTATTAATCTGTGCTTGGGGCCCTACCACGTAGCTAGGGTTGTTTTGTTGCCTTTTACGACAGGCCGACCCCGGCACAGGTCAGTATTAGCTATTACATCACAGAGTTCATATTCGAATGATGGATTTAAAAAAATTACTGATCACTATAATTAATAGAAGGATTAAATATGACGTACGCATCGTAAACAGATAATTTTGCTAACATACGTAGATGAATTCACAGTAATTGCTTATAATGAGTGGAAAAAACCGCGTTTTATTAGTGAGGTTTCAACCAAGGTCTCATATTGCACCTGAAATGTAACCATAATTATCATACCATTTATTCATAAAACAAAAAATATTTGTGTCTTTAAATTTCTATATAATAATACCATACATTTATTTATAGTTAACAATAAAATTGTATGGATCATTACATTTGTTACATTATACTTATCCTATATCTTTAAACGAGCAATTCTTGTATATATTATATACTTATATAATTGCAATCTCGGAATCGGCTCCAATAATTTTCATGAAATTTAGTATACGGGGGGTTTCGGGGGCGATAAATCGATCTAGCTAGTAATCATTTCTAAAAAATGTCATTTTATTCGCTTTTTTTTATTGGAAGAAAAATAACAAATGTGACTCTTCCTGACATCTATCGGTGAATAATAATACTAAAAATGACTCTTCTTGACATCTATCGGCGAATAATAATACTATTTTTTTTTAATTGCTTTAACGACACAACACTAAAGCTATTCCAGCAGATGGCGTTGTTAAGTAACAAGAAGTCAATGAGTGTTTGCTTTGAGGTTAGACTAAGAAAATCAATTGTTAATTTCCAAAAAACACAGTTTATAAAAAAAAAATACCGAGCAAAGCTCGGTCATCCGGATATTTTATTTTATTACATTTATTATGTAATTTATTACATTTCTAAAAATACAAATTATTTATATTAGCTTCACATTGTCAAATATATCCATATACACAACAAGTCAATATAAATTATATGGAAAAGTAGTCTTCGATTGAGTAAAAACAATTTTTAATAAGAAAAGATCTAATGCTTTTTTTAAATACATTAAAGTGATACAATTTATTTTTTAAATCTATTATCGTCGTAACGTTTAACGTCGTACCACCGCAAGATAATAAATATATTACGACCATTCACGCAGCGCCATCTAGTCTTCAAATATAGCATAGAATTTATATGCTTTCCTTTCGTAAATAAGTACGTATTATACATAAACACCCAGACGCGAGACGGGAATCGATGCCCTGACTTCTGCAAGCGTACGAAATTATGCATGTAAGGCAAATCAGCAGTTCATTGTCGTTGTTTCAATTTATCACCATTATTAATTTACTTTTGTATAATATAATATAATATAATATAGATAGGGTATATAATTATATATCATATATCCATACTAATATTATAAATGCGAAAGTAACTCTGTCTGTCTGTCTGTCTGTCTGTCTGTCTGTTCCTCTTTCACGCCTAAACGGCTGAACGGATTTTGATGAAATTTGGTATGGTGATAGATGATAACCTAGAAATGGTCATAGGCTATAAATAATCACGCCATCGTTCTTAGGGGGTAGGCAGTAGGCAGATAACTAAATTGAGTTAGTGATTTTTTGTGCT
The DNA here is from genome assembly GCA_963693495.1 of Malacosoma neustria. Lineage (NCBI taxonomy): Eukaryota > Metazoa > Arthropoda > Insecta > Lepidoptera > Lasiocampidae > Malacosoma > Malacosoma neustria. Next base: position 2,992,208 of record OY856399.1, on the reverse strand, counting down.
TATCCGGTATCTATGAGAATCGGCCAACATCTATTTTTCATCCCCCTAAATGTTAGGGGTAGTCCACCCCTAAATTTTATTTTTTATTTTTTGACATTTTATTATTTTTATGGCAGAACAACGTTTGCCGGGTCAGCTAGTATAGTATAAATCAAATCAAATATTAAAGGAAATCTTTGTATAGTGCACACTTCAAAATTATAAAATGTTATTTGCTTAATACCATGTCCTCACTTTATGTAACCAAACCATATCGATCGTGTCTTACTCATTTAATTTTATATAAGAAGGTAGTTGTAAAAATTTATAATCTATTATTATAACAATAATGTTGAAGTCACTGGAAGGAACTAATAGCTAAGGGACAGGCCATGCCTAGGTTAGGTGTTAGTGCTAGAAAAAGTTTATATGTAAAAAGATCCATGCAGGGGTGGAGAAAAAATACTAATCTCTGTGGCCGGGGTCAGCCTTTCATAAAAGGCGACAAAACAACCCACTCTAGCTACGTGATAAGGCCTCAAGCCCGTCCGGATGACAACCACCTTTGGTCTTAAGTATGCCGCCATAATAACCTTGTGTTGTGTTTCGGCATTAATGACCCAAGTTCCTGTACCCTTGTGGGATAGCAGCGTATTCGTGATGCCACTGGCATTGCAAACACCCATAGACGACGGTAACTGCTAAACTCTAAGCGGGCCGTCAACCTGTCTGCATTCCTATAGCAATAAAAAAGCGAAATATTACTCATCACGAGATCTCTAAAACTACGCCCGATTGAGTTGAAATTTAGCATAGTCACTCATGCAGACTCTCATTAAAATCGGATTTTACGGAAGATTCTATTTAATTTATATGGATGCAGTGGCGTAGCGTAGTGATTGCGGCAGAGGCGGCCCGCCCCGGGCGGCACATTTTAGGGGGCGGCAAAATTTCACAATAAATAGTAATAATACATTGTTAATATTTTTACCATATTTTTTCCGCGCCTTCGATTTGGACTGATTGAAATGAGCGGCAATTTATTCGCGCCGAAAAGTTCTTTACAGTTATTGTATATTTTTTTATTAATTGAAATACATACTTACGTAAAAGGGCGGCAAAATTTTCTTCCGTCCCGGGCGGCTAATACCCACGCTACGCTACTGCATGGATATACAATGTTTACCGACAAAACAATGACGTCATAGTCATAAAATGGTAGCGAGCAGTTTCAATGAATGCGAATTGGAAGTTATGAAATGAGGCGTTTAGTTGCAAAATCCGCTATAGCAATATTTGTTGTAAACCCATTAATTGAACTAAACTCATATTAATTTAGTGGGATTTCATTCGAAACGCAAAATAACATTGGAATATATAGAATAAAAAAGCATGCGTGCAATAAAAAGTTAATAGCTATGTAGATACTTAGTTTAGTGTTTTAACGATATACCAATCTATACAAATAAATAAAATTGGAGGGTCTGTTTGTAATATTAAAATAACCGCTTTTTACTAAATGCATTCGGACGTACACACGGTACATATACCAAAACAACATTTTTTACAATTTTTGTCTGTCTGTCTGTCTGTTTGTTCCGGCTAATCTCTGAAATGGCTGGACCGATTTTGACGGGACTTTCACTGGAAGATAGCTGATGTAACAAGGAGTAACTTAGGCTATTTTTATTTTAGAAAAAAAAATAGATTTTGTTAAAAAGGATAAGTTTCGGAAATTTAATATTCCAATTTAAGTTGACCTCAGATTTATATCAATAATCATATGAAATAGGGTTCAGCTTAGACTGGACTTTGTAGGTTGAATTTCCAATTTAAGTTAACCTCAGATTTATATCACCAATCATATGAAATAGGGTTTAGCTTAGGCTGGACTTTGTAGGTTCGAACGTACGTATTCCGGAGGCGCATGGCGTAACAGTTGCATTCGATAATACTGACTGTTTGCATATTTCATTTATATTTTAGGGTTGGTAATCCAAAATAAACCATAAGATATATCCAAAAAATTCTGCCCAATCACTATTCCACGCGGACGGAGTCGCGGGCACAACTAGTATCAAAATACGTTTCAGTGGGTTTTGCAACTATACGCCTCAAATATCCTTTTGTTATTTTCCAATGCAACAAGTTGTTTAGTCGATGAGCCAATTGCCCTTCCGAAATTAGCAAACATAAGAGGTGAATATATCAAGATATATTAGTGGAATCAATTATAATTTATTACTCCGTACAGGGGCGGAGAAAGAATACTAACCTCTGTGGGCGGGGTCGGCCTGTCGTAAAAGGCGACAAAAAAACCCAACCTAGCTACGTGGTAGGGCCTCAAGCCCGTCTGGATGGCGAACACCTTTGGTCTTAAGTATACCGCCATAATAACCTTGTGTTGTGTTCCGGCATTAGTGACCCAAGTTCCTGTACCCTTATGGGACAGCAGCGTGTTCGCGATACCACTGGCGTTGCAAACACCCATAGGCGACGGTAACTGCTAAATTCTAAGCGGGACATCAGCCTGTCTGCTGTCCTACAGCAATAAAAATATATATACTTCTTCGCATAAGAATAGGACAACTTCTTCGAAGAAAAAACTGACGTGGCCTTAAAGTATTTTTCTTTGTCCTCAGAAATGTCTTACGAAGGTTATACGGAGGCGGAGATCGACGCAATGCCGGATCGCATTGCGGATACCTTCACCGGGCAGAAACTCCTCATCACTGGAGGCACTGGTTTCATGGGCAAGGTCTTGCTGGAAAAGCTACTCAGGTTAGTACAGCTGGATGAGGGATCTGTCAAGACCAATACTTGGTTTTTGCTATATCAAGCTTCAGACAAAAATTCAGATAAATAAAAAAAAATACTTCTTACGTGTTTACTTTATATGTAGGCACGTAAGAAATTTACTTTCTTGGTGAAACAGAACAAAAATAGCTAAAGATTTCGTCCCGTATGCCACAACGGTTTCTTTGTAAAAGGTTTATAAATTAATAAAATAAAATAATAAATACATACATATAATCACGCCTCTTTCCCGTAAGGGTAGGCCCAAGGTAGAGACCAGTTCTTTCCACTTGCTACGATCCTTACATACTTGTTTCGCTTCGTACATACATACATACATACATATAATCACGCTTCTTTCCCGTAGGGGTAGGCAGAGACCGCTCGGCCTGGGCCACGAGATCGGCAGGCCATATATCCGTAGGCGATAGGAGAACAGCGGGGTTTTTTAGTGGGTAGTCGGATGTTCGAACATCTTTCCCGGAGTCCCATATATCGCTCGGTCCCCCCGGGCCGGGGGACCTCGTCAAGAGAGATTTTTCCCCGAGACCAAAAAAAAGTCAGAGACCGCTTCTTTCCATTTGCTACGATCCTTACATACTTGTTTCGCTTCGTCCACTTTCATTATTCCCTTCATACATGCCCTTCGATTTAGGATACTCTTGACCTGGCCTTTTTTCAAGACGTCCCTGATCTGGTCTCGAAACGTCCGCCTAGGTCTACCCCTTCCAACACTTCCATTCACACTCGCCTTATACACTTTTTTCGTCAATCGTTCTTCATTCATAAAATAATACACACCAACAATTAACCTGGAATCTATTAAAATGCACTTAAAATACAAAAATTACTTATATCACGAATTTTTACAATGGGCCATCATCACCACCATCATCATTTAAAATCACATACACATGAACATTTTAGAAACTACGAGTTCTCACGGAAACTTGAGAGACGGTTATCAGCTAACTTCATCATGTCGCTTTCTTCAAAGACATAAATCATCATTGGCCTAATAGACCCCGTCGCATTATCAGGTCCAAACTGACAGTTAAAGCACTTTCTGGAACCTAATAATACTCTAACTAAGAGAGAAAGACTTTGCGTCTCTTTGTGTATTCTATTGTCTGTTCTAGACCTTAGAGTGGTGCTTTCACTGTCTTTCATCTTCATTTCCTGGAGCGCCTTCTTTCTTGTACGAAACGGTTCTCAAGAACGTTCATGTTAAGTACTCTCTTGATTTGGAATGAGCTTCGCACTGAGGTTTTCTCATCGTAGTATGGCGTTACAAATTCTCTTCCTGACCAACGCGTTGTCATGTGCCCATAGGCGACAGTGACTACTAGCCAGGTGGGCCTGTTGCCCATTTGCTGAACTGTAACTATAAAATTATTATTATTACAGGAAATGCCCGGACATTGGCCACATCTTTCTGCTAGTGAGGACGAAGAAAGGAAAAAATCCACAGCAGAGACTAGAGGAGATATTCAACGGACCCGTAAGTTTAACTTTTTTATTGCCTATAAATGTTTAGGACGCTAGAGGCACCGTTAACACACTACCCTCCGCATAGAGTTACTGTAACATGGTTCTCCAATGCCGTAACACAACGCAAGGTTTTTATAGTGGCATAATTATAAACTAGGGTTGCTATCCAGACGGGTTTAAGACCCTACCACGTAGCTAGGATGTTATGCTGCACGTAAAAAAATTACCCTCAGTGAGCGCAGGTGGCCTTATAAAACTTTCTTTGAACTATGGTTTTTCTCTATTTTTTTTCTCTTTATTTAAGAGCGTATTCTTAAATAGAATATGTAGCTCTATAAAAACAAACTTATACCTAATTAACAACTTCTCTTTTTTAAACCATCTTTAACAATAATAATAAGCGACCGACCTGACTCTGTGAGAGGTTGCGAGAGTATAGCTATACATTCGCCTATATCTAATCTATTTGAATGAGCAAACTTATTTCTAGCAGCTTCATTTCGAACACACTCCAGCATAATATGATATGCATCTTCTACACTTTACAATTTGAAGACAGAGATTAGATATGCAAACCTATTAAGTGGAATGTGTCCCGAACGAAGTCTTAATAATAAAATCAAGTCTTTTCTATTTAAATTGTTGTTTTGCAATAGCCATGGCGATTTAGATGTATGACACTGAATTGTTCTATACCAAATGCCCTTCTCTCTTGACCGCAAATCGAAATATTCATTCCAGTACTGATAGCAAATACCTTTAATACGTGGTAAATAGTCAAAAAAGGAAGGCATTTCGTGAATATGAACACCTTCTGATATCGCACTCCTGGCCAAATCATCTGCAAGTTCATTTCCTTTCACACCAACTTGAAGTAAAGTAGTTAACTATATATATATTTTTAAAAGCCTAAATCTAGGCGGAATGGTGGAGTCCTAGGTCGATAGTAAAGTTTTTTGAGGTGAAAATGCTTGATCCACACACCAGTAGTTGGGGTTCGTGACGGGGTAGTGCAGAACTAAGAGACATATGTCGCTGGTATACCCAATAAAACCTTCATTACTCCAGACGCCTGGGTGAAGGGACATACTTTATTTTTCACCAGGGGCGGTAGTAGTAGCGGTAGATAATAATAATAAGATAATAATAATAATAAGATAATAATAATATTTTGTGACAATTCACACAGCGCCATCTAGTCCCAAACTAAGTAGCATATTGTGTTATGGGAACTAGACAACTGATATACTACTTATATACTTTTTTTTGTAAATAAATACATATTATACATAAACACCCAGACGCGAGACGGGAATCGAACCCGTGACCTCCGCAAGCGTACCGAAGTGCGTTATCCGTTACGCCACCGAGGTCGTCGAATAATAATATTTGTTTCGACAGTGATGACTGGATCCCTTACATATCCTAAATAATGCTTTAAGATAAATCAATCAGTATGTAAGCTAAGTAAGACGATTTTGGCCATTGGTTCTCATCATTGGAATCTCTCAAATGTTACATCAGCGCCCATACGAGTAAGTTCAGTAGCAGTTTCACAAATCAAACCTATCATAAAAATTCGCAATTACGATCTTTTTCCAAAACAAATATTTTGCAAATACGATCGATCGCTCGATATATCGCACTTTTTCATCACTCTTCTTTCTGCCTTTATCCCAAAGTATGTAGGGGGCACAACATGTTCTCTCCTTTTCCACTCTCCTCTGTTAGTCCTCATCTGAACATTTACAGCTTTTGAAGTGATAACTTTTTCTTTTTTTTTATTGCTGTAGGACAGCAGACAGGCTGACGGCCCGCTTAAAATTTAGCAGTTACCGTCGTCTGTGGGTGTTTGCAAGGCCAGTGGCATCGCGAACACGCTGCTATCCCATTAGGGTATAGGAACTTGGGTCACTAATCCCGGAACACTAGGTTATTAAGGCGGAATACTTAAGACCAAAGGTAGTCGACATCCCGACGGGCTTGTGGGTCTACCACGTAGCTAGGGTGGGTTGTTTTGTCGCCTTTTACGACAGGCTGACCCCAGCCGCAGAGGTTAGTATTCTTTCTCCGCCCATGCACGGATTAACTTAACTTCTTATGGGAGGGTATGGGATCGGCCTGTCGTAAAGGGCGATAAAATTACCCTAGCTACATGGTAGGACCCCAAGCCCGTCTGGATGGCAATCACCCTAGGCCTTAAGTATGCCGCCATAATAACCTTATGTTGTGTTCCGGCATTAGTGACCTAGGTTTCTGTACTCCTAAGCGAGCAGCGTGTTCTAAACAGACAGCCAGACATCAGGCTATATCTTCAATTTAAATATTCCTACTTCTATCTCTCTCTTACAGCATATCGCATCAACTTCAGCGACTTTATTGAATATGTTAATAATACAAACCTACTAAACTCAAGGTCGTCCAACTTGGTTTACGTAACTAAATATATAAAGAAAAGTATACTGTTGTTACATAATAATAAAGTTGATATTTGTTCGGCATAGTTAAGCGTGTACTAAGATTTTTGCGAGATCTCTGCTGACCTAGTCTTCATGACACACTATTCGATGTTGTGTCATAATTCATACATCCCGATTGCTACTTGATTTTGCCATACTCTCAATGACTTTGTCAAGGTCTTCAATTTGGATAATAATATATCTTTATTAGCCTTAACAAAATATATAAATAGGTAACTAATAAAGTAGAAACAGTAAGTTGAATTTGAAGGAAGACGCTAAAATATTCAGTTTTTTCGACGTTAGTTTTCGATTTATGCTAATTTTGTAAGGAAACATTCGACTTGTGGAGGTTAAGATTTATTCGAATTATTGTTGAATTAGAGAAGTGAAATAAATAAAAAAACAATACTGTATCGTATGTATGTATATAATGCTTATCGGTATATTCTTCAAGTCGGTATTTTCAAATAATCGAATTTTAAAGGTGTAAAATCAAACATTGTTCCTCGTATGTTCGAGATACAAAGGTCTAATAAGTACTGAATTTGTTTAGGGACACTAATTATTTCGACTTGTCGAGGGTTCAGATTCAGAACACAACATTTTTTCGAGCTAGGCAGGTTTTTATCAAGATTCAACTTAAAGAAATTCTACTGTATAACCAAAAATATGCTTCTGGCTATAATTGAGTCCAAAAGAGAGCTCTGACTCTCAAACTAGGGTCCTATATTTTAAGTCGTTCAACGGTAACTCGCACTGTTTGGATCAAAAATAAAGAACCAACAAACAAATAGTACCATCATCTTAAATTAGTTGTGTGTATAACTGTGTGTGTGTGTGCGTGTTTAAATAGTTATACTGTGACAATTTACACAGCGCCATTTTGTTTTTGTTCCTTGCAGGGGCTGAGTAAGAACACTGAACCCTGCGGCCAGGGTCGGCCTGTCGTAAAAGGCGATAAGAAACAACCCACTCCACTCTAGCTACGTGGTAGAGTCCCAAGCCCGTTTGGATGGCGACCTTTGGTCTTATGTATGTCGCCATAATAACCTTGTGTTGTGTTCCGGCATTAGTGACCCAAGTTCCTGTACCCTTATGGGACAGCAGTGTGTTCGCGATTTTAGCCATTCAATAATTTTATGTTTAATTTCATGCTTAGTGAGTGGATAAATATATTATATTGACTATTGGTGATGATATCCCTATGATGGCGTCCTTTTGCCCAGGGTTAGCTATGTATTTTACTTAATGAAATTTTATTGACTTGTGTGAAAACAAAGGTCAGGCTTACGTGGAGTACTGCTCACATTTAAGGGCATCTGTCAGCTCGACCCCATAGACTCAATCCAGCAGTTCGTCTTGTCGACGATCCCATATTCACAGACAATCTACACACGCTTGGCCTTCGGAGACTAATTCTCTTTTCCTTTTTTACCGTCTACAACTGGAAACGTTCTTAGAAGCTGTTTATAATTGTATCGTCGTCGTCTTTCTACCATAGCACTGCTTTCCATAAACAAAATAATTCAAAAATAGAACACAGATTAAAATTAAAATGTGCTAAAAAATGTTTGCTATTTTATGTTTAAGACACCTATAATGTTGGTTTCATTGCAAAATTTGTATCTTAAGTTGTGACATAAAGACCGGTGTGGTTTTTATGTCGAAATGTGTTGATAACATAACACGCACTACGTTCTTGCCAATTTGAGTAAAAAAGTACTCAAGTATACTTTCTTGACTAATACAAATTCAATATTGCATACATATATTACTAACTGACTTAAACGTTGTTCTACCTTAGGGATTAAAAAAATTACATTGTGAATTTTTCGTAGCATTCGTTCTTAGTGAGCGTCTTATTCTTCTTCCTGCCCTTATTCAAAACTATGTAGGATCGAGACATGTTCTCTCCTTCCATTCTCCTCTATTAGCTGTCATCTGAACTAACACCATTTTTAACTGACTTCAAAAAGGAGGAGGTTCTCAATTCGATTTGTTTTTTTTATGTATGTACACCGATTACGCTGAGGTTTATGATTCGATTTAGGTTATTCTTCCTTAGTTTGATGCAGAATAGTTGCCATTTTTCGATTTAGGTTATTCTTCCTTAGTTTGATGCAGAATAGTTGCCATTTAGTCCCATAAAAATTTAACATAGTTTGGCCTAGTAGTATTCATTTTATAAACATTTTTTTAGTTTAAAAATTTTAACGTGCGTCCATTACTTGGATTTTACTCTAATTAGTAACTTGTTACTATTAAATTGAATCAGGCGCTTTACAATTTCACGAACTCGGACAGTAATTGTTTTAATAAAGGCGTTTTGAAGAGAGAGTTATTATTATTATTTTTTATTGCTGTAGGTCAGCAGACAGGCTGACGGCCCGCTTAGAATTTAACAGTTACCGTCTCCTATGGATGTTTGCAACGCCAGAGGCATCGCGAAGACGCTGCTGTCCCATAAGGGTACCGGAACTAGGGTTACTAATGACGGAACACAACACATGGTTATTATGGTGGCACACTTAAGACCAAAGGTGGTCGCCATCCAGACGGGATTGGGGCCCTAGCACGTAGCTAGGGTGGGTTGTTTTGTCGCCTTTTACGACAGGCCGACTCCGGCCGCAGAGGTCTGTATTCTTTCTCCGCCCCTGCACAGATAGAACTAATAGAAATAGAATATGTGGAGTAATAAGAATGGATAAAGTAAAAAAATAATAAGGGAATCTCTGAACCTGACAAATCGAGAGGAAGGAGACTGACGTGGTATGACAAAGTAATGAGAAGGTAGATGTGATGTAAATTTGTCTCGTGTAGGGGCGCAGTAATAAAACTGACCCCTTCTGCCGGGGGCGGCCTGTCGTAAAAAGCGACTAAACATCCCTATCTAGGTAGGCTTGCAGCCTGTCTGCAACAACCCCTGGTCTTGAAATTTACGACCATAATGACCTTGCGTTTTTCGGCATAAGTTTTTCTGTCCAGAGTCGAAGTAAGAAGTTGGCCTGTCGTAAAAGGCGACTAAATAACTCCAGCTAGGTGATAGGGTTCCAAGGTTGGTACGCACCTTTGGTCTTTAAATACGTCATAATAACCTTATGTTGTGATTCGGCATAAGTAATCCAGAAGTTTTTATCCGTGCAGGGGCGGAGAAAGAATACTAACCTCTGCGGCCGGGGTCGGCCTGTCGTAAAAGGCGATTAAACAACCCACCCTAGCTACGTGGTAGGGCTTCAAGCCCGTCTGGATGGCGACCACCTTTGGTCTTAAGGCGGCATACTTAAGTCTTAAGTATGCCGCCATAATAACCTTGTGTTGTGTTCCGGCATTGGTGACCTAAGTTCCAGTACCTTTATGGGACAGCAGCGTGTTCGCGATGCCACTGGTGTTGCAAACATCCATAGGCGATGGTAACTGCTAAATTCTAAGCGGGCCGTCAGCCTGTCTGCTGTCCTACAGCAATAAAAAAAAAGTTCCATTTAAGCAGACGCCTGCGTGTTAGCGGTGTCCGCATCGCAAACATCCATAGATGCAGTGGCGTAGCGTAGTGGGAGCGGCAGGGGCGGCCCGCCCCGGGTGGCACTATTTAGGGGGCGGCAAAATTTCACAATAAATAGTAATAATATATTGTAAATATTTTTTTACCATATTTTTTCCGTACCTACTGTTTGGACCGATTGAAATGAACGGCAAATTATTCGTGTCGAAAAGTTCTTTAGAATTATTGTATATTGTTTCATAAATTGAATTACGTAAGAGGGCGGCAAAATTTTCTTCCGCCCCGGGCGGCTAATACCCACGCTACGCTACTGCATAGATGTATATGTGGATACGATAGTAATAAAAAAATGAAGACGTTATCAGAAGAATTATGAATATAAAAGTAGATGGGTACTGAGGTAGTCCTAAAAATGGGTTGTTACCTTTTTCAGCTATTTGAGTTGGTGCGTAACATGCGTGGTGGTATCGAGCCCTTATTGGAGAAGGTGTCTATCATCCCTGGTGACGTGGGCGAGCCGGACCTGGCTATGAGTGCCGAAGACCGGGAGAAGATGACCAATGAAATAGACATCATTATACATGCTGCTGCTACTATACGGTGAGTCTGTACTATTATCTGGTCTGAGTGTTGATAACGGATCCAATTTATAAATTCCACTGAGATATGGGTTTTAGTGTAACTGAATGATTACTTTCCAACTCAACAGAGTGCCAGATCTTTGATTGTTGATGGTAGACTTACTAAAGACTTGTTCCCGTGCAGGGGTGGAGTAAGAAATTAAGGATGCTGACCCCTTCATCCGGGGGCGGACTTTTTTTTTATTACTGTGGGGCAGCAGGCAAGCTGACGGCCCGCTTAGAGTTTAGCAGTTACCGTCGCCTATGGGTGTTTGCAACGCCAGTGGCATCGCGAACACGCTGCTGTCCCACAAGGGTACAGGAACTTGGGTTACAAAATGGCCTGTCATAAAATGCGACAAAACAACCAACCCTGGTCTCTCAATAATAATAAAACCCATAGTGTCCCACTGCTGGGCTTGAGCCTCCTTTGATGGAACAAACAGTGTACCCACCATGCTTGTCCAAGACCATTCCTTCACCGTCTGTAGATGGCAATTGTGCTACAATAGGCACATAAGGCGAGAAAAACTGCCTAAGTGGTTCATGCCACTACAGATTCGAACCCGGGACCTTTAAAATGGTCTCCAAGTGAGACCGCTGAGATACCAGCTATGTAATGTGTGCAGTAGTAGTAATGTGTGGTCTGTAAATATACCGCCCTAATAACCCTGTGTTGTGTTGCTGTCAGGGCCGCAGGTCTGCAGGCCTCGTGGCAGCAAATGAGTGGAACTCCCATGGCCCCAAATTAGTTTTCAAATAAAATAAACAATTTATTCAGACGAATTTTTCAATAATTAATTTATTGTGAAACCAAGTAGATTATTTTAGTGTTTAACAAACATGTAGAAATATAATCGGAAATTGAAATATTTTTTTGCGAAGTCTATTGTGGGGGCGCCTCTTTGGTGGAGGCCACGGGGCTGTCGCCCCGGTTGCCCTCCCCAAATCCGGCTCTGCCTGCTGTTTATTTCGAGACTATGGGCGCGGCATGGATTACCCCAGAATATTTATTTGCTACCTGTATTGACAGATACAACTGACAATTCATAACTTACGTCGCAAAGGATATTGGACTTTAATGAGGACTGGTCCAGGGAAGTTGAATATAGATCCAAGTGGAAAAGACTGATCTGTAAGGCTGATTCCTGGCAAAGATCATCAAAGATTATCCGTGCAGGAGCGGAGAAAGAATGCTGGCCTCTGCGGCCGGGATCGGCCTGTCGTATAAGGCGACTGAACAACCCACCCTAGCTACGTGGTAGGGCCCCAAGTCCATCAGGATGGCTACCACTTTTGGTCTTAAGTATGCCGCCATAATAACCTTGTGTTGTGTTCCGGCATTAGTGACCCAAATTCTTGTACCTTTATGGGAAGGCAGCGTGTTCGCGATGCCACTAGCGTTGCAAACACCCATAGGCGACGGTAACTGCTAAATTCTAAGCGGGCCGTCAGCCTGTCTGCTGTCCTACAGCAATAAAAAAAGGAGCAGCATCAGGCAGAGAGGGCTGCAACAAGACTTCAATGCTAAGACAGAATTAACCGTGATTACTTTTTATTTAAGGTTCGACGAAGAACTGAAGAAGGCGGTCTTCCTCAACGTCAGAGGTACCAAATTAATGGTAGAACTTGGAAAGTCCTGTAAAAAATTAAAGGTAAGCATCATGACAACACCTTTCCTTTTTTAATATTTTTAATTGATTTATTTTAGATCGGGGAAAACCCTATTCTTGCCTGGGGGTCCGAGGGACTCCGTACCAACGGAGCCGACACTCCTGCCATTTATCCGCAATGTCATGGACATGAAGACAGCCGCGAATGTAGGAGTTTCTAACGCGGTCCTTCCGCGTAACGCCACACATCCACTGCAGCATATTCATCTCCGTGACACGCAGTTCTTGCTTGTGTCACTCTAACACTGGCCACGCTTCACAGTCGTATATAAGGACAGACCTAATGATGGTCTTATAGACCTGTCACTTCAACTTTACCGGCATCTTGGGGTCACAAATGACATCAGTTACCTCACGCAGTTTGGCCCAAGCGGCAGCAATGCGTGCCTTGACGTCGCAATCGATGTCACCAGACACGTGAAATACAGATCCCAAGTATTTCACTTGATCCGTGCGCTCGACCGTGTCACTTCCTATGCGTACGGGTGTGGGATCTGTGGAGTTACAGGCTAAGTACACGGTCTTCGCCACATTGAGCTTCAGACTACCGTTCTCAAGCGACTCCTTCCACGCCTTCACGCTTCGCACCATGAACACGCTGCTGGCACATAAGGGTACAGGAACTTGGATCACTAATGCCGGAACACAACACAAAGTTGTTATGGCGGCATACTTAAGACCAAAGGTGGTCGCCATCCAGACGGGCTTGAGGCTCTACCACGTAGCTAGGGTGGGTTGTTTTGTCGCCTTTTATGACAGGCCGACCCCGGCCGCAGAGGTTAGTATTCTTTCTCCGCCTCTGCACGGATAAAAACTGCTGACTCAAACTCAGGCTCCTTTATCCGTACGGGGCAGTAGCGTGTTCGCGGTGCCCTTAGCATCGCAAACATTCATAGGCGATGGTAACTGCTTAATATTAAGTGGGCCGTCAGCCTATCTGCTATTCCCCAGCAATAAAAAAAGACCAGGATTGTGTGGGTCATATTATGAAACTCCTATTTATGTTTAGGTATTCATTCACATATCAACATCGTACTGCCACCTCAACGAGAAACTTCTAGAAGAGAAGCCATATCCTCCACCAGCTGATCCACACCAGATCATCCAGGCGATGGAATGGATGGATGAAGAAACTGTTGCTGCTGTCACGCCGAAGTAAGTACATTGTCCTGTATATGAAATATTTCTCTTATAAAAATAAATAAAATTAGAGGGTCTGTTTGTAATATTAAAATAACCGGATTTTTACTAAGTGCATTCGGACATATACACGGTACATATACCAAAATAACATTTTTTAAAATTTTTGTCTATGTGTCTGTCTGTTTGTTCCGGCTAATCTCTGAAATGGCTGGACCAATTTTGACGGGACTTTCACTGGCAGACAGCTGATGTATAAAGAAGTAACTTAGGCTATTTATATTTTAGAAAAAAAAGTTGTTTTAGTTAAAAATGATCACTTTCGGATTTTTATTAATCCAATTTAAGTTGACCTCAGATTTATATCATAAATCATATGAAATAGGGTTTAGCTTAGGCTGGTTTTGTAGATTCGAACGCACGTATTTCGGAGGCGCATGGCGTAACAGTTGCATTTGATAACACTAACTGTTTTCATATTTCATTTATTTATATTTTAGGGTTTATAGGGTTTGTAATTCAAATAAGTGGTAAGTATATCCAAAAAATGCTGCCCAAAGTCACTATTCCACGCGGATGGAGTCGCGGGCACAGCTAGTAAATAAATAAATATTTTACGACAATTCACACAACGCCATCTAGTCCCAAAGTAAGTAGCATAGCACTTGTGTTATGGGTACTATACAACTGATATACTACTTATATACTTTTTTGTAAATAAATACATAATATCCGGATGACCGAGCTTTGCTCGGTATTTTTTTTTATAAATTGTGTTTTTTGGAAATTAACAATTGATTTTCTTAGTCTAACCTCAAAGCAAACACTCATTGACTTCTTGTTACTTAACAACGCCATCCGCTGGAATAACTTTAGTGTTGTGTCGTTAAAGCAATTTAAAAAAAATAGTATTATTATTCGCCGATAGATGACAGGAAGAGTCATTTTTAGTATTATTATTCGCCGATAGATATCAGGAAGAGTCACATTTTTGTTATTTTTCTTCCAATAAAAAAAGCGAATAAAATGACATTTTCTAGAAATGATTCCTAGCTAAATCGATTTATCGCCCCCGAAACCCCCCGTATACTAAATTTCATGAAAATTGTTGGAGCCGATTCCGAGGTTCCAATTATATATAAATATATATACAAGAATTGCTCGTTTAAAGGTATAGAATTATACATAAACACCCAGACGCGATACGGGATTCGAATCCGTGATCTCCGCAAGCGTACCGAATTGCGTTACCCGTTACGCCACAGAGGTCGTCGAAATTAATGGAAATATATAAATTACAGGCTTTTGGACAAACTCCCCAACTCGTACGCTTTCACGAAAGCGCTTGGAGAAGCCCTAGTTGTCGAAGCCATGGAGAAAGATGGTATGCCGACTATGGTGCTGCGGCCTTCCATTGGTAAGTTATCCAAGACATGATATTTTTGAAGTGAAAACTTCTTTAGCGGCGTAGTACACTTTTTTGAGATGGGTAAAAAAATGTTAAACTCGCGTCAGGTCACATGTCCTGATCGAAAATTCGTAAAACGGAGTTTTGCTCCAGTAATACCAACCTTATTTAATAATGACTTAAGGTTTATTTTATAATGTAACTTTTAAATAATTGCACTGTATTACTTAAATATATCTATTCGAATTGCGACTTTATTATAATGACATACAGTTGAGTTTCTTTTATCCCTACCTAGTCCTTGACCCTAAAGTCTGTACCTGCACGGATAAACATACAGCGACTTTTACGTGAAACTTTTGATTGCAGTGATTCCGATCTGGCGGGAGCCGATTCCAGGATGGACCGACAACATAAACGGACCCACGGGACTCCTTATTGGTAATAATCATAAATTTACTTATTTTTTTACAGTAGAACCTCTTCAATTAGAACCACGTTAAGTCAAAAACCTCATAAAAAAACTGTCATAAAAGGCGTGGTAGGGCTCAAAGCCCGTCTGGATGGCGCTCACCTTTGATCTTAAGTATGCCGCCATAATAACTTTGTGTTGTGTTCCGGTATTAGTGACCCAAATTCCTGTACCCTTATGGGACAGCAGCGTATTCGCGATGCCACTGGCGCTGCAAACACCTATAGGCGACGGTAACTGCTAAATTCTAAGCGGGCCGTCAGTCTGTCTCCTGTCCCACAGAAATAATAATTAACATCTAATCATCCAAACTACGATTAACATTATACTGCAATAAACGTCAAAATTAAAATAAACCCAAATACTAATTACTCCACTTCGCGCGATCTTCAGCATCCCTGGTAGTGAGCCCATTGGCACGCATATCACCCTTTACGACGTCAATCCAGAACTTTTTGGGTCTACCCCTCCTGCCGGGGCCTGGCGGAGGCGGCATGGCCAGACATTTGTTTCCCACGTAAGCATCCAGTTGCCGTAAAACATGGCCATACCAATGGAGCCGACACTCCTGCAATTTATCTGCAATGTCACGGACATGAAGACTACCGCGAATGCGGGAGTTCCTAACGCGGTCCTTGCTTGTGTCGCTCTAACACCGGCCACGCTTCACAGCCGTATAAAAGGACAGGCCTAATGATGGTCTTATAGACCTGACCCTTCAACTTTACCGGCATCTTGGGGTCACAAATGACACCAGTTACCTCACGCCATTTGGCCCACGCTGCAGCAATGCGTGCCTTGACGTCGCAATCGATGTCACCAGACGCGTGAAACACAGATCCCAGGTATTTCACATGGTCCGTGCGCTCGATCGTGTCGCCGTCTATGCGTACGGGTGTGGGATCTGTGGAGTTACAGGCCAAGTACTCGGTCTTCGCCACATTGAGCTTCAGACCACCGTTCTCAAGCGATTCCTTCCACACCTTCACACGTCGCACCAGCCTACCCCTGTCCGAATCTGCCAGCGCGATATTATCAGCATACATGAGCAGCCACGGGGGCTGCTCATGTGAGTTTCTGATGCTGTTTGACAATAATGTCATAATTTATCATTCATAAAGTTCTCTATTTTATGATAACATTTTCGTTCATTAATTTAAAAATAAATTTCCAGGTGCTGGTAAAGGAGTATTAAGGACTATGTACTGCAAGAGTAACAGCTACGCCGATTACCTGCCTGTGGATGTATTTATCAATGGAATTATGATAGCTGTATGGAATTATACCAAATATGGGTAATTATATTAATTAATCTTTGTGTTATAAGACCTGCGTGCTCATTATTTATATAATCAAAGCACTGACATGTTTTAAAAGTATAATTTAAAATATACTAATGACTTTTTCATCGTTACTTGTTTTTTTTTTACTTCTTGTCTTATTAACTCTTTTTAATCGGCGTCTTACAAATGTGTTTATTATGTTATCCCACCAGGAACTTTTATAAATTGTTTCCTGTACTGGGTTGTCTCGAAGAGATCGCTTTTAGCGATAAGGCCGCCCATTGTGCAATATTGTTAACTACAAAATTTCAATGTAAACTACTTGTATCTTATAACTACTTGTATCTAATAACTAAACGAGCAATTCTTGTATATATATATATATATATATATATATATATATATATATATATATATATATATATAGATGTACTCCTCCTCCAATCGTTTGCTCACTGCAGAGCGTCGTGATGCTCGCGACTGATATCACGACAGCACCGCTTACACTGCTCTCTGTCTTTGGCGTGGTTTAGGGCGGCTGTGATTTGTGAGCCCAACTTTGGTCGGATCATCTTGTAGGGCTGCGACCTCGGGGTCTTCTTCCCTCCACTTTTCCCGTAACTATTAATTTCTCCAAGTTATCGGAGGGTTTTCGGGCAATATGGCCGAAATATAGCAGCACTCTCTGGAGGCAAATGCTCAACAATAAAGAGAGATAATGTACAATAAAGTGTTATTTATCTATCTATCTATCTTTTTTACTTTTAGATAGGCTTAAAATATATTAAAAATGTGTGTGAATGCTATTTTATAGCTGTGGAACAGTAGCCAGGCTGTCAACTTGATAGTAATTGCCGTTGCCTGCCGTTCAAGTAGGGCAGTGGTCGGCAAAGTGCGGCTCCAGAGCCGCATGTGGCTCTTTGGCTCTATAGGCGCGACTCTGGCACAAATATCAATGAAGGCGCAATAATATTTTCATTAAAAAAACTTAGTACGAAAAAAACTACATCTTATTTTGATAAACTATAAAATTCTTCTATAAATACGTGTTTAATTTTTTGTTTTAGTTAAAAGACAGATAGGTAATTAAAATTTTATATTGTTTATCATGAAGATTAACAAGAGTAACTGAGAAGTCGTCTTAATGATGAGAACTTGGAAACATGCCTAAAATTAAAAACAACATATGTACAAACAAGCACTTGATTTTGAAATTTAGTTTTATTTAGTGTACTGCATATTTAGTGTAATAAAAGTTTACTAAACAAACAGATTTGGCTCCCAATTTTTTTTAAAAAAACCGTAACCTGTGACACTTATGGAACACAACACAGGGTTATTATGGCGGCATACTTTTAGACCAAGGGTGGTTGCCATCCAGACGGGCTTGAGGCCCTACCACGTAGCGGTTTCGTCGCCTTTTACGACAGATTAACCCTGGCCGCGGGGGTTTATTCACACTCCGCCCCTGCACAGAGATTTTTAATTTTAATTTCGAATATTCAGGGACACAAAGACAACCGTCGTCAACTTCACTTCGTCGGCTGAGATCAAGGTGACGTGGTCAGAACTCATCGACGCTGGGAGGGAGATCATCATGAAGAAGATACCCTTAAATGGGGTCGCCTGGTATGTTTATGCGACTTGGTGGTTGGATTTTATTGGCTGTGACAGTTTCCCATGGCTATAGTATTTAAGAAAAAAAGAAAAAAATATTTATTTCTAAAAGCGACACATACAGATAGTAGGTTAACAAAAGTATACACAAAAACGCTGTGCCGCAATTTGGAAATGAAGTTGGCACTCAGCATTTTGCTGTGTCGAATCGTAATTCGACACAACACTGATTTTCAGTGCCCACCTCCTAAGATCACATATGTCGCGACCCATAACACTAGAAAAAATATTTATAAAGAACTTAAATTATAAAAGGAATAAATATAACGTACCTAAAAAAACAGAATAATGTTTTAGAATATAATAATAATATTTAAAAAAAATTATACAAATAAAACAAATGAATAGGAAAGAAAAGAAAAAATACCTAGCCTAAAATATATCTTCTATCTATATAAATAAAAATTACTCGCAAAATATGTTGCTAAGCGCAAAACTCAAAGACGGCTAGACCAATTCGAGTAATTTTTTTTAAATTTATCCCTAGAACTCTGAGGAAGGTTTTTATGGAGAGAAAAATTTAAAAAATTGCACGGAAAAACCTAAAAACCAGTTTTCTTTTTCTGTAATTGTGAACGTAACTTAAATTGCTATTAGCAACTTGAACGCATCCAAAGATGCATATAATTGAAAAATGTGTGACGTCACATTAGGGGGAGGGTTTTAAAAATGTGACAACCTGAGATAAGGATGGAAGGAAGGGCTAAAAATTTCGAAAATTCGTGTGACGTAATTTATGGAAGGACATTATGTTACTTTTTATCGCGAAAATGAAACTTGAATGGAGTGAAATAGAGATGAACGTAATAACAAAATTTTTTGTATTTATGTGGCAGGACAACGTTTGCCGGGTCAGCTAGTAATACCTATATAATTACATTTTAAAACATTTCCATTTTATTGACCTAATACCGATGAATGTTTATAAATACATGTAATGAAGTTGTATCAAATGAGTTTCTTTGCCTGCCATTATGGTGCAACTAAACAAACAAATACTGCATTATTATTATTATATGCAATAGGATTAATTCTAAGTAAGCAGTTGAGTGTTTGTGCTGTGGACAATAGCCAACTGATTATTCTTTTTGGAACGAAGTTCCTTATCGCGGCTTACGATTTAGTAGAAATCGTCACGTAACGAAATGTCGTATGCTGTGTGTGTGTATGCGTGTGTGTATTGAGCCTACTACAAGCAAATGACCACACGAGCAAGTGAGTGCGCAGCCGCTCTGTCCCTGTCTCTTTTATTTAATATAAAATCTCCGTAATTCAAAATGAGCTGTAATACATTTAAATAGAGTATAAATTGCAATGTAATAGATTTCAAAACGTTTTCAGTTGCCTAACAACGGAGACGGCAACCATATTGGTTCAATATATATCGTAGTGACTTTTTTTTAATGCTGTAGGACAGTAGACAAGCTACAACAGTAGAATTTAGCAGTTACCGTCACCTATAGGTGTTTGCAACGCCAGTGGCATTGCGAACACGCTGCTGTCCCATAAAGGTACAGGAACTTGGGTCACTAATGCCGGAACATAACACAAGGTTATTATGGCGGCATACTTATGACCAAAGGTGGTCGCTATCCAGACGGGCTTGAGGCCCTACCACGTAGCTAGGTGGGTTGTTTTGTCGTCTTTTACGACAGGCCGACCCCGGCCGCAGAGGTTAGTATTCTTTCTCCGCTCCTGTACGGATAAAAACTGACTGATATTTATTAACAATTTATTGATTTAAAGATAATTTACTGTGAATAGAAGTGACAAAAGTGGTTTTTACATATTACATTGAGTAAGTTTGTAGAATTTGAGGTTAGTTAAACTAAACTTTTTGGAAAGTCGCCCATGGATGGTTACGACATCAGTGACACTACCACGCTTTCGTCTGCGTATAACTGGGACGTGGGTTACTTACATGGTGGTGGTGGTTCTCATTTACCCAACGGGCAGGATGTTGATGCGACTGCCGCACTTCTGCGGTACCTCCGGCATGTTCGCGGACGGGGAACGGATGGCTTTGAAGCCATTTGACGTAAAAAGACAGCCTCTTTGTTGACTAGAGTGCGCGGGTTCATCAACACCATCCTGACCTTCATAATGAACAAGCTCGGCAGTCGTCTACTGTGGGCACTGACGCATATTTAGATATCTAGCTAGCTAGGGTTATTTAGTCGCCTTTTACAACAGGCCGCCCCTGACCGCAGTCAGTATTCTAAATCCGCCCCTGTACGCATGCCGATGTCAGCAACACAGTTTATATTGATTTCCAGGTATCCAGGGGGTTCGATGAAACATTCCAGGATTCACCATAACATCTGCGCGTTCTTCTTCCACTGGGTTCCCGCTTTTATTGTAGACACCTTGCTCTTCTGTCTTGGATACAAACCTGTGTAAGTGTATTCTTTTGTATTCTTACCCCGTAAAGTTTTACCCACTTTGAAAGATCAAAAAATTCAAAATTTTATAATTTTGTCCCATAGTCCTTATCAGGATCATATCATAGATTAATGAAAACATTTACCGATCGGAAATTGACAACAATAAATTATAGCTAAAAAAAATTTAAAAAACACGCTTTTATTGTTAATCAAACTAATTTTTTTGTTAATCAAACTAAAAAAAAAATCTTAACATAAAAATAAAATTACTGACGAGAAAATTAATGTCACTGTTCTAAAAGCGTGGGGTGCGCAATTCAGAGTTAGTTTAAAAATATCGTACAAAGCTCCCCACGCGTTTAGAACAGTGATATTAATTTTCTCGTCAGTAGTTTTATTCTTACGTTAAGTATTATTTAAATTAAGTATTAAAAGTCTTGAATTCTCTCTGAAATTCGAATGGGAGTATACCTCCCTCCATCTTGGAAGCCATTTTGAATTTCGAACTGTCAAATTTTAATCGCTATTCGCTTTCCTCATAGTGGTTCACTATTTTCCTTGTCTGAATATTGTCACCAACGTCTGCTTGTCTTTTACCTTTTTAGTAGGTATGTTGTGAAACTTTTCGCGCTTTTGTTATGGGAAAAGACAACTGATATACTGCGCTATGCTGCCAAATAAGAGTATTTATCAAATTTTAAAGAGTATGAGTTTTTTAGTCGTAGAAAAGGCAAAGAGATCAATATTATACAGCTTTCCAAATATAAAAAGTCAATTAAACTTTAAAATTTATTAAAAAATATTGCACTGCGGGAAATACTCAATGCATTAAGAATTTTATGTAATTTTCAGATTAATGCGTGTACAACGCCGTATTTCAAAAGGCTTTGAAGTGTTCGAATATTACACAAACAACCAGTGGGACTTCAAGTCCGATGTTGCACAAATGGTACGAACGAGGTTGAATCCACGCGAAAGGCGGGATTACAAAGTTGATACAATTGGTAAGATAGATTAATTTTTTTATTGTTGTAGGATAAGCTGAAGGCCCACTTAGAATTCAGCAGCTACCGTTGCCTATGGGTGTTTGCAACGCCAGTGGCATCGCGAACACGCTGCTGTCCCATAAGGGTACAGGAACTTGGGTCACTAATGCCGGAACACAACACAAGGTTATTATGGCGGCATACTTAAGACCAAAGGTGGTCGCCATCCAGAAGGGCTTGGGGCGATACCACGTAAGTGGGGTGGGTTGTTTTGTCGCCTTTTACGACAGATTGGCGTACATCGATTCCCATCATTAAGTCCCATGCTGGGACGGAGTAAGAATACTGACCCCTGCGGCCTTGGCTGTCGTAAATGGTGACAAAACAACCTTAGCTCTGTGGTAGGGCTCCAAACCCGACTAAATGTTGAACAGCCCTGGTCTTTTAATAGACCCAGGTTCAAGTACCCCTACGCGGACAGCAGCGTGTTATCGGTGACAATTTCATCATTTATTGAGAACGCATCGAAACATCAAACGTATATTTTTTTATAAAGGGGGCGTCCATAAATTACGTGAGGTGTTTTTTTTAATTTTCTGTCTCTTCCTCCCCCCCTGGTGAGATGTCGTGAGATTTTATTCAACCCCCTCCCCCATCCCCCAATCTCACGTGAGATTTTTCAAAATGTGGGTTTCTTACGTAAACGCGTTGGATTGTTATTGTAAAAAGAAAAAAAAAATTTGTTTCATGCTTTTATTTACGACTAGTTAAGACTAGTAATCAATATTGGTTAGAGTTTAATTATAAGTGTAATAAAAATTTTCTTTCGAACGAATTAGTGAACGATCTTAATCGTATTACGCGATTACGCTCAAGATTAAATCTTAAGCATGTACAATCTGGATTAAATGGACCAAAATAGTATAATTTTTTTTTGTTTCAATCAGAAAATAAATTGCGTGATATTTGCTGAGACCCCCCCTCTCTCCAACGTAAGATTAGATGAGATTTGACTCGACCCCCTCCCCCCCTTAAACACCTCACGTAATTTATGGACGCCCCCAAAGTAAGGTATACGACCGATAAAGAATGACCTATTATGTCAATATATACCCCCCCTTCCTCCCGTTTGTGACCATCCGTAGTAAATGAGGTGAACCTTACCCTCTAGTTTTCACGTAGTAAATCATAAATACGGTTTTTGATCATTTTTGCCGACAGAAAGTATTAAAAACTTTGCAAACTCACGCTTGCCGCGTGACGCTAAGAGTGCGTGTAAACCTATAGTTATAAGTAAAACCGCTAAACGCGCCATTTCCTTTAGAGGATATTGATTACACGACGACAACTTAAGCCTCCCCCTCCTTCCTGTGACCAAGTGTGGTATTTTAAAGACCTCCTGGTCCCTGAAAGGATCACGTAACCATAACGTATATTCACTTAGCGTGACGACTCGAAATATACGAACAATTAAATTTATAATATTAAACAATTTTTTAATGCTGTAGGACAGCAGACAGGCTGACGGCCCGCTTAGAAGTTATCAGTTACCGTCGCCTATGGGTGTTTGCAACGCCAGTGGCATCGCGAACAAGGGTATAGGAACTTGGGTTATTAATGCCGGACCACAACACAAAGTTACTCGTATTATGGCGGCATACTTAAGACCAAAGGTGGTCGTCATCCAGACGGACTTGAGTCCCTACCACATAGCTAGGGTGGGTTGTTTTGTCGCCTTCTACGACAGGCCAACCCCGGCCGCAGAGGTTAGTATTATTTCTCCGCCCCTGCACGGATAAATATAAATAACAAATATTTGAATTTTTAAGGTGTGGATATAATGAAATACTTCGAAGATTGCGTTAAAGCAGCTAGAATCTATATTCTTAAGGAATATGACGACACTCTACCAGCTGCAAGGAGACACATGACAGTGTAAGTGATATCCTTTTTAAATTTTTTGTGGATTACTGTGAGAAGATACTCCTGCATATACCCATTGGTGTTCATCACCTCATCTACTCAGGGCTCCAGCGGGAGAGATAAACCCAAAAAGAGCTTGATGTCGGGGATGATGTGTGTGCCAATGGACTGCCAGGGATACCGAAACTTGAAAAGTGCACTCCGGGCACAAAAGCAGAAGTTTCAGTGGTAACGTTCAGTTGTAAGTTTACGTGGCAGGGCCTCAAGCCCGTCTGGATGGCGACCACCTTCGTTCTTAAGTATGCCGCCATAATAACCTTGTGTTATGTTCCGACATTAGTGACCCAAGTTCCTGTACCCTTATGGGACAGCAGCGTGTTCGCGATGCCACTGGCGTTGCAAACACCCATAGGCAACGGTAACTGCTAAATTCTAAGCGGGCTGTCAGCCTGTCTTTTGTCCTACGCAATGTGTTCTTAAAGCGCATGGGCAAATCTTTTTTCCCTCACACATTTGCTGTCTCTGGTATATAACGCATATTTTAAAATAAATTAACCCACTCAATGTTACCGAGGGGTAGTCACCCCTGCCGCAATCTGCCCTGCAATAAGATCTACCCAACTAACAGCGTTCACAGCATTCAGCGCGTTCAGCTTTAAAAATAAAGAGTACGATGCTACGCGTCTCGTCTTACAATTTCCCGAATGCGTGCGAATTGTGGCTAACACCATTTTGAATTTTTTTCCAGAATGTGGTGGGTAGATTTAATCACTCGCTTCGTCTTCTGGGCCCTGATGTTCTACTGGATGAGCGGTTGGTTTTCTTCGTTCTACTCATTTTTCGTAGGCAGCAATGAGACATCAACTGTCATCGAGTCGCCCGCCATTTTGTCGAGTTAATAATGGCAGACATTTTGATTACTATTATAGGCTATGACACTTAGATGAAAATACGGAGGGTGGAGGAAACTCGAGAACTGTTTCTGTGTTTTAAAGTGTTATATTTACCAAATAATTTTGAACTTTTTATCAGTGCAGGGGCGGAGAAAGAATGCTAACCTCTGCGACCGGAGTCGGCCTGTCGTAAAAGGCGACAAAACAACCCACCCTAAAGGTCACCTTTGTTCTTAAGTATGCCGCCATAATAACCTTGTGTTGTGTTCCGGAATTAGTGACTGAAGTTCATGTACCCTTATGGGATAGCAGCGTGTTCGCGATGCCATTGGCGTTGCAAACACCCATAGGCCCGTCGCCTAACTGCTAAATTCTAAGCGGGCCGTCAGCGTGTCTGCCGGCCTACAGCAATAAAAAATAACTACACTAATAGTTGAGGTTTTGAATACTGTATTGTCACTACAACAGCTACTTTCATATCAAACAATGTAGCTGCACTGGTGTCATTTTGAAAGGTTTTTGTAGTATATTATACAACATACACTTGAACACATTTTAAATTTTTTTGATTGCTGAAGATCAGCAGACAGGCTGACGACCCACTTCACAGTAAACAGTTCCCGTCGCCTATAGATGTTTGCGACGCTAGAGGTACCGCGAACACGCTGCTGTCCCATATTAGTACAGAAACCTGGGTCACTAATATCGGAACACAACACGGGGTTATTGAGGGAATACTTAAGACCTGGGGTGGTCGCCATCCAGACGGGCTTGCAGCCCTACCATGGCTCCGGCCGCAAGAGTTAGTATTCTTACACCGTCCCTGCACGGAAAGAAACAGATACATGAAATGTAAGAGTACCTACATATGAGATAGAATTCCTTACATCTAACCTCCATTGATAAAAACTAAGTTTTGCAAATGTTATATACGTGTTAATTAGAATTGTTGAAGTTTTAATTATTTTTCAGTATATCATTCACAAGATGAGATAATAAATATTTAAAAGAAATTACCCTGAACGTAAATTTTACCTTTAAATTATCGGAAAATTTATTTCAAACACACGTTCTTCATAAATAGATACGTTCAAATTCCGTAAAGCTTAGTTTATGAACTATTGGTAGCGAGTACTTAATTATAGACTGGTTTTATATTAGAAGGTTTATGGATAGGTTTTCTACGTCTTTTAATAACTTTAAGTTTAATAGAGTAAAAGATGACATTAGAGTAACAGAAATGCAACACGCGTGTGAGAACATGCGACAGGGTAATGTTGAATTTTCCTCTCAATACAACCCCATCTCTTGGTTAGGAGACACATGTGGCTGGTATACCCACTAAAACCACCTGGTGGTTGTGACACCTGTCCCTTCGTACGTTTTGAGCGCAGTCGCGGAACGTTAGTCCGACCGCACGACTTGATATTAGAGAATTTATACCAAGTGACCTGTTTTTGACAATTTTGAGCCGTAGTATATGAAAGCCCCCCCCCCCCCCTCCCCTCTTTAGTTTTCAAGTAGAAATTCGTAAATATGGTTTTCAATAATGTTTGCAAGCAGAATGTTAAAAAAACTATTTTTGCCCGGGGAAAAGTAAATTATATATATATGAATTATATACATATAGTTATATATAACTATATATAATTCATATATATAATTTTTTTTCATTCATATATATAGAATTCCTTATTGTACAAAACAGATACAGACAAATGTACAATTATAAAACGTATATATAATTATATAAGGTAATTTTCTTATATATAATTATATATAATTTTTTTCACCGGGTGCTCATATTTGGCTTTTTTAATACAGCTTAAACGCTGTGCGCCATGTTTGAATATAGCTCGAAAAATTACGAGATTTCCTTTAGAGGATATTGATTACGTGACGAAAACCTAAGCCTCACCGCTTCCTGACCAAGCTTGGTATTTTGAAGACCTCAAACCCCTGAATGGGACACGCAGCATGGGTACATTCCCTTCTGTGAAATAAGGGCAGTAAAATAACGAGATTTTTACAACTGCATTTTGTCTCGGGGTCTCCTTCGTCAAGTCGGGGGCAAAACATTTCGGTGCTTTATGAGTTTATATCCGACTTACTTTTTTAAATAAATAAGTTACAATTTTTTTAAACGTTTACAATCAGGCAGGAGGCCGGTTGTAAAAACTAAGCCACAACTATTACAACATGTAATATGTCGTGCCGACCCCATATATGGGCTCGGATAAAGACCAGCCCTTATCCCACATTATATATAATGTGGGACAAAGGCAGGAGGAAGAAAAAGTTAGATTTTTACAGTGGGACTAGGGTCCCTATTCACCTTCCTAAATCTGCCCCTGACTTTAATGTTACGAGTATTATGTGAATAATTTTGCCAGTGATTTTGTGATTGGTGTCGGAATATTTAAATTTTTATAATCATGTAAATATTTTTGTACACTTGAGTAAATAAAAGGCTTTGATATTGATTTTTTTTTATTGTGATTATTCATGTTTTAAAAGGTGTGCTTACGACGATATACAATACAACCTCGATATATGAAAATTGAAAGGGATTGATTATAAAATAAATATACGTTATATCAAGTAATTTCGTTACAATGAGGTTTGTTATATAGAGGCTACGATTCGTTTTAACTTGTTTATTAACTTAGTCAACATTACGTACTCATTTGCTTACCTGTTGTCAATGCGATTTCTTCGCTTCGATTCTTGGGAAAGTTTACAATAATTAAACGTTGACGGTTGACAACATTTGACGTCACATGCACATTTGTGCATGTAGAAACTGCGTCTCTGCGTATTCTACCGGCTCTACAACCAGGAATGTGTTAAGCTTAAGCTTCAAATAGTCCAGTCAATAAAGCAATAACTTTGCCATTTGAGCTGAAAGAATGAAAAAAAAAACAGGAAAATGTGTGTCTGTACTAGATATTTAATATCCCAAAAAGTCAGGTCACTGAAAGATCAGGAAAGCTTGCACTTTTTTAGAAATAACTCGCAACGTATGGCCACGTTTTACGGCAACCGGCTACTTACGTGGGGCACAAATGTCTGGCCATGCCGCCACCGCCGGGCCCCAGCAGGAGGGCTGGACCCAAAAAGTGCTGGCTTGACGTCGTACGGATTGATATGCGTGCCAATGGACTGAGCATGAGAGATGCCGAAAATTGTGCGAAGCGAGTTTGGGTTGCAACTGGGATTTAACGCTAAGATGAATAAAAACTTTTAGTCTTAAAATTTTTAATTACATAGTAATAAAGCTCTTCGCATTATTATCTAATAAGAAAATCTTATGTATAAATGATAAAATAAATCTAATATATAAAATTCTCGTGTCGCGGTGTTTGTTACCAAACTCCTCCGAAACGGCTGGACAGATTTGTATGAAATTTTGTGTGCATATAGGGTAGGTCTGAGAATCTACCAACATCTATTTTTCATATCCCTAAATGATAAGGGTGACCCCACCACAAATAAATCTTTTTTTTATATTTTATTAACATTTAGCATTGAAAAATACATAAAAGTTCAAATTTTCACTCTTCTACGATCAACCTCTGTTTTTTAATCGTGATTATTCTGTTCTATCCACAGATCCGCATATCCGTACGATAAATTTTCATGTATAGTTTACAATTTACTTAATTACTTTTTGTCGAGAAAATGAAACTTGAATGAAGTGAAATAGGGGTGAACGTAATTAAATTATACTTTTTAAATTATTATTATGGCAGAACAACATTTGCCGGGTCAGCTAGTTTTTATATAATTTTGCACATATACGCGTTTTTTTTTTTTGCGAAAACTCGCACTTAGGCAAAAATGTTTACTTTTTTGAAGGAAATTGTATTTATTATCTATAACTTTTATTTCAAATACTTTTCAATATTTTGAACCATTTGAGTTATTTGCGAAATTTTTTTGCAGCTTTCCTGATGTTTCAGTGACCTATTTGGAATATTAAATATCTAGTATTCACACATTTATATCCTTTCAGCTCAATTAGCAAAGTTATTGCTTTATTAACTGAACTAAAAATGGCGCCTTCGTCTTCCATTCTTAAGATCGTTCATGTCTCCGGATTTGGCATGAGCTTCCGGCTGAGGTTTCTCCATCGTACAATAGGGTTTTTCAGGCTTGTTATTTCTTCAAATAAAGTATTTCTTTGTATTTATTTTGGCTTTATAATTTTTTCCTGATTGTGGCAGCGCGTTGGCAATGCTTACTGGTGTTGACAACGTCCATAGCCAACGGTGACCACCTGCTATCGTGTGGACAGCTTGCCTGTCTGCTGAACTGAATGAAAATTCTCATCAAGTGTCGTTAAAACTGCAACCTAGCAAGTTTTCTAGTTTAAAAAATAAAACAAAAAGAAATGAAAAGATGTGTTTATTTGAACCAAACCCAATAACATACATAACTTTCTTTACAATTATGTGATATGAAACGTGCCAACAATTGACGTATCTAAAGACGGCCATTCATAAGTAACGTCACACGTCAATGTGACGTCTGGAAGTTAAACGGCCAACTGTGACGTCACATGTAAAATTGAAAATACTTCATATTGATATTACAATAAGCAATTACCCTTTGGAAGTTTCCGACGCCAAGCACCGCTAACATGATACCGTCCGTGTAGGTGAACTTGAAGCTGGGTTATACCGAATACAATGTTATTACGTCAGCATATTTACAGACCACGGATGGTAGCCAGCTAGACGGGATTGGTGATTTACTGTAGAGTTGCTAGTTACAAAAGGAAAAATCCATTAGTCTTCGTTAACGACGCCCTATCGGGGTAACCCTAGCAGCATTTATGCCGGGATCGGACAACCATTTCTTTATTTATTAGAAAATTTATCACCAAAGAAACACGTGTAGAGTTCTATTAAGGATAATGTTGTAGTTTTTTTTTTTTGGAGGCTATTATTATTTTAAACTGCTTACAATTTTCAAAGCGATCTTTTCAAAAATAGATACATGTTGATTTATTAACATATGACGTCACAACAATAAAGATGTCACACAAATGCAATTTATTTATAGAAATAAGCACACACTATTGAAGCGCGATGGACAAACGTCAGTCGGAGCTGGACGAGGTCCAAGAGTCCCGGTGTCCAGTAACAATGTAATTAAACTTACAAATGGCTCCTAAACACATATTTCTCATGTTAACCAAGTCTCACATATCGGTTACTCACGATCATTTGACACTGAACGTCACTTGCTTAAATTTTGATGTCGATTTTACGTGAAATAAAATATAATTTAACAACAAAATCAAAATAAAAATGTCACCAGTGCGAAAAGATCCCGAGTAAAATAATGTTTATACATCATTATACAGTAATTCATTTATAAATATGATATATACAAAAAAAAAATACAAGATTTTAACGTAATTCGACCATATATACACATATATTGTAATAACTACTATTTTACATGGTTTACATTTTAAAGTATATACGTAGTTTGTTATTAATATAGACAGAGGTCGCTTAAAAGCAATTAATTTTGCGATAAGGCTGCCGATTGCACACCATATATATATTTAATTTGTAATTCGTTGTGTTGATTGATCAAGTTTTCTATAATTGAATATAATTATAATTGGTTGAAAGGTAACCCCACTTTGGAACTAAATAAGACATTTGGGACCCCGAGTCCACACTACGTTTCAACTCGTCTTGTATCCCATTAGGCATTTTTTAGTCGGTTCCAAGGAGAGAAAATTTTTAATATTATTCATTTCTAATTTTTTTTTGTTCGCTATAAACCTATGTCCAATTATATACATGTTGTATGCTACCAATTTGCATTTTATATACTATACTCCGAACGCCGAGCAGGAAGAATTTCGGCCATTGACCTGTTATTATCTGTCTCTGTCACTCCCGCGATAATATAATGCCGCTTTGCTCGCATAGAGCAATGACCACACAGGTCAATGGCCGAAATTCTTCCTGCTCGGCGTCCGGAGTATACAAATTTGCAATGCAAAAAAGATCTCACGACGACTAATTAACTCAGAATAACTGACTAATGCTAATAATTATTATTATTGCATACATAATCTGTAGTGGGTGGATAAATGAAGATTCTGCTGGAACAGCGGACAGATCCACCATCCTCGAATTATGGAAAACAGCCTATGGTGTGTAATTCGGTTGCAAAAAGGCAACCATGACGCTCTTATGATTAGTGACTTCAAACGTCAAGTGACATTAAACTTCAAGTGACGCCAATCGTCAAGTAACATCGCACGTCAAGTGACGTCAAATAACATCGTATGACAAGTGACGTCAAATCACAAGTGACGCTAAGAAAATATAACATTCAAGTGACTATATACTATCAAGTAATAATATTGTAACATACATGTATTTGACTCGTGAGAATATTAATGCAATGTAATCGACCAATAATGACGACCTCTTTGGCGAAGTGGTAAGGACGTTGCTTGTTCCGATATTTAAGTACCGAAAACGATTCTCAGAGGATCTACGACACATGGATTCTGAACCTTCTAATAGTTTAAAAACATTTTTTTATTATATATTTATTTACATATATATTTAATAATTGTAATATTAAAGTTTATTTTTTTTGTGATTTTTCTACATAGGCCCTCCTTTAAACCTTATTTATAAACATCTTTATGAATTAAATAATTATCGGACTTTTTACATACATTTAATTCGAAAAGTTCTTCTCTTTTCTGATCACAATCTAGATTACTCTTCCTTCTTCAACGCTCAATTTTTCATTTTCTCTTTTTCAATATCACCATATGACATACCCTTTTTTCTACCTTCTTCTTTTTCTTCCTTATTATCATTTGTATAAATCAAATATTCTTCTTTGAGACTACACTTTTCACTCGTTTCTGCATTAACAATCAACTGTTTACCTTCATTTTCTTCTTCAATTAACATTTTATTTTTATTTCCTACCACAGAATTTAGCTGGTCTTTGTTTTCTATTTCAGAATGAGTAACTTCTTTTAGTACAACATCGGCACTTAACACTTCTTTTTCATTACTATTTTCTTCTTTGTTTTCAATTTCAAGTTTTAACTGTTCTCCAATAAGATCTTCAGTAATCAACTGCTCTGTCTTCAGGCCATCATCCGCCAACTGCTCTTCTTCTCTCTGTTTTATTTCCTCTAATTCTTTCCTCTTCTGCGCATTCCACCAAGGCATGAACCTTTGGAAAACCACTCTCGTACGATGTTGAGGTTTGAGCACCCAAGAGACGGCCATGTCCACGTCTGCTATCCTGTAAATGATAAAAAAATATCTATTACGGGTGCTTATTTTGCTTGAGTTCAGCAGACAGGCAAACGGTCTGTCAGTATTAGTAATTTGTCGCTATAGCCTGTGGACGTTTACAACACCTGGGACTTCGCTAATGCACTGGAGACCTTGAAGAAACTTTTAAATAACCCCATGAAGTACAAACTCGTTTGCATTCGCCTATTTTTATGACGAAATTTAAAAAGTGGCCAGAACTTTGAACGTGACGGAACAATTTTCGCAGATCAGACCACGGGAATGGCGGGTTCAATTACCATCCCGTGTCTGAGTGTTTATACAATAATATCAGTTTCTAGTACCCATAACATAATCGCTCTGCCGCTTTGGAATCCAGCCCCGATTAAGCTTGCGCAGGTCATCGTTCCATCAAGAGGGGGAGGGGGGGGGGGTCGTCCTACGCTATTTTTACCTAGATGCGATCTCCACTCGTTTGTTCCAACACCTAGCGGTCCTGCGACAAACGTGACCGGCTCATTGGCACTTCAGCTTGAATATTTTCCAAGCTATATATCGGTTACTTTAGTTCTCTTACGGATCTCATAGACTGAGTGACTTGAATTTCAATTTAGCCGTCAGTTTCCGCGTTCCACGGCTTCGAAGAATCAATACAGAAGAAGCATTGCTCGAACTGTGACTGGATGGCGCGGTGTTAAATGTTCATATATATATTTATTACCTTCGTTTGAACCTCTCCCTGTCGACTGCAAACCGCTCCCAATGGCCCGCCCTCGCTTGTCTCGCTGCGAACGCCCATACTCGCATCACATGTACTTTGGGAGGGTACGAAGAGAAGCGGACCTGGTGGAAAATAAACATATTTTACTTATTATTGTGTATAAAAAAAAACAATTTTTGGATACAATTTCCGTAAAATCCATTCTCAGTAAGCGTCTACGTCGCGATGCGTAATGGGGGACTTATGCTAAATTTCAATAAGTCGGGGATAGTTTAGTTCGTACTCTATAGCGCCCTGTAAACGATCAAATTTGCTTGACAAATTTACGTGTTTGTCAAATAATTTGATAGTGTGCAACTGTGTTTGACGTGTTTGTCGTGTTTGATGGAAATTTTGATTGTTGTCATGTTTGACAAACAAGTTTGAACGTGAACGGCGATGTTTGTCAAACAAGATCTCAGTCGATGTGTTGGCAACATGGAGGTCAACGCCAAAAATGCGTCATCTGTATCGAGTGTTCGAGCAAGTAAGCTAATTTGTTTGATCTTTAGTTTGAACGTTTAAGCTAATGTTTGATGTAAACGTGAAGTTTGACCAACAAATTTGTCAAGCAAATTTGATCGTTTACAGGGCACTTTAGACAGACCGCCCCCGGCCGTACGGGTCAGTATTCTTATTTCGCCCCAGCACGGTCTAATGATATTATGCTAAGTTTACATGCCTGCGAGGACTTGGCAGTCGCTCACAAAGCACAATCCTTCACAAACGCTCGAATGCCATTTACACGTTGGCGAGTACCGAGTGCGTCAGTGTTTTCCGGACAGGCAAGCATGGCGGACAGGGACGTAGTTGTTTCGGCTCTTACGTTTGGCTTTTACTGGCTTGTTAAATGATTGACTAAGTCGAGACTAAGCATCTGCTACTTTTTTTTATCCTTATGGTTTCTGTCTTTAGGATCCTAAATATATGGTTCACTTTGATAGGCCTCGAGAAAGGCCATAATTGTCTCGTTTGACCATGTACTTATAGCGACACGGGATGTTACTTAGCGCAGCACAAAACAACTATACGATGCAAACTCGTGAGCGGTACACTAACCTCGCGCCAACGTGTAAACACGTCGCAAGCGGCGAGCGCACGCTTCCTTTGATCTGTGTTCAAACCGACACCGACTAGGGTCGGCAACAAGCTATCACAAGCTCACGCAACCCAAGCCAAATAGCCCGTTTACACGCTTGTGTTTGTGGAGGGTTGTCGAGGCGTGTCACGCGTATAAACGTACCATTATATATTACGTCATTAATAACCGAAATCCATGACTCGGTACACTCGTTCATTGATTCAATGAACTCGTGACGTCATAGATTGTTTTGGACAATGTTTAACTAGTCAAAATAAAAGGGATCACCAAGTTTCAGATTAAAAAGTCCAAATATTCACAACAGTGCAGTGTAGTCTAGAGTAAGTAAAACTAAGTCGTTTTAGCTAACAAACTAGTTACACGCATTATGCGTAAAAGGTACTTGCTAACTAAGCGGTATTCCGCTCAGAGACCAACCCAACGGTCACAGGTTTGTTTCATGCACCGCTAAGGTAACTTTTCTCATCTAATGCCACGTTAACACCACGCCAATTAACAGTGAAGAAAAGTAGTGAAACCTACACACAAAGTTCACCGGTGTAACAAAAAAAAATCAGTCTTAATCCAAATCGCCTTCATCGGCGAAATCGACATGATTCTCAACTTCGTGTCTTCAACTCTTATATGCAGTGATCCAACCGAGATCGTGCAGGATATACGTACCTCCTTGATCACGCTGAATCTAAACCATAAGTCACTGGAGACGTTATTTTATCATCATGAAAAATGTTCTACCAAACCAAGTTTCTTTGTTAGAATCATCAAGGATGAATTAGACATCAACGCAGGCAGGACTTTTTACAGCAGCGACCTTCATAAAAATCGTATAATAATAGATTGGTAAAAAGCTTTACCGATCACTATATTAAGTGGCGGGGTAGCCCATGCTTATATTTCTAATCCGCCAACAAGCGCAAACTATTTATAAAAAAAAAATATAGAGCCTCAACCTGTTGTGCGGCGACACGCCCGTTTGCATAAAGGTCAGGTGTGGTGAACCAATACACGGATGACCTTCGTATTACGTATACAAAAAAAATCATTTGGAAAGTATTCAAACAACATTTGTAACATTCTAGTGCTGAGTTAAGAAATTATATATACAGGTTGATATGACGACCTCTCCGTCATAGGTGCGATTCCCGCTACTAAACGCTAAATCTGACATATTTAAATATAGCTCGAAAAAGCGAGAGATTTCCTCCAGATCCTCAATTCCCAGTGTAAAGTAACACATAGCGGTTATGTGCAAATAATATTACATTAAATAAATTCTATACGATTAATCTAGTAAAATATAAATAAATAAAATAAGCCTTTAATGCTGTTTTTCTTTTTAACAATAGTTTTTTTTTTATTATAAATAAAAGAGTGATAATATAAATTATTTGTTGTCAATATCCAATCGGAAAATATAACGCCATCTTCCGGCTACGTTATTAATTACGCTCCAGATGGCGTTTCGGCAGAATTTTGATTTTATTGGTCAAAGTAAGTAAAAATCGAGTCGTATTCCGAAAAATTCCGTTACATAGAGGTCAAGTTGATATAAAACATATAAAAAAGAATTATAAAGAACAAAAATCCACCGTTACGCGATTTTCCTAGGCGGCACCCATAGTACTGACCGCGCCTGACGCTCCTTCACTTTCGTGATCGGACGAGAACCGAAAATTCATTAATCCTGAGGATCCTGGTAAGGATAATTATACAAACTACACAGACTATTGCATTGTCATCGGCCCTCGATAATCTACAAAGTTTGAACGAAATCTGGCCGTTTAAAGTGGGTCAAAATCGCCTCCAAAGGAGTCGTCACAAACATACTAACACAAGTGAAGCTAATATAAAGCGTGTAAAAACATAGATCCGTTATCAATACGGCAAACCCTTTGTGTCCCGGGCGGAAGGCGCACGCGAATATATACGCGCATATCTCCCCCTACCGGGCACCGCACAGAAGAGGAACATTGGGGGTGGTTTTAGTGGGTAGGTACACCAGCGCCGTGCATTCCCACTAAAGATGTGAAAAACGGCTCACTGAAAAGAAAAGAGAGATATAGCTCTTTTAATCGAAAGAGCTATATCACTCTTTTAGTTCACTTAGTTCATATATATCCTGAGTTCATTTAGCTCATCAAGAGAGCTAGTATTGAAATGCTTATTTAACTTCAACTCGTTCACGGCTCTAACTCTTTTGAATAGCTCAAAGTCTGAACTACGCGATCATTAAGCGATAAGCTTGATATGCATGAGCATGTACTACCACACGAACTTCTTGCGTCGGATCCTGCGATTCAATTTGGGGGGCTTGCGGAGGATTCGTTTGCCGCTCGACAGTTAGCGGGACGGTGGGATGTTTCGACCTCATGTATATATATTTCCTATATTTATATTTTTCCTATATTTCCAATATTGCCTGACAAAGTTTTTATAATTTGACGGCAATAATTAGATTTGGCCAATTTTGGTTCCATCTCTTCAAAGTGGTTCCACAGTGCACTTCTTTTTCTATGCAAAGTAGCCATATTATAAAAAAATAATTACTCAATTTTTAATTAATGTTTATTACATATTATTATGTTTTATATCTAATTTAAACACACACCTATATATACTAGGGTTGCCCACCACAAATTAAAAAAACTAGGATATGATGTTGGAAAAACCAGGATAATTTAGTTTAAAAACAGGACGCAGTAATAGAATTGCAATATTTATATTAAGTCGTAGTGAAAGTAGGTTTAGTTAGAATTAGTTTTTTTTTACTGCTGCGGAACAGCAGACGGCCCACTTCATAGCTACAGCAGCTACTACGTCTAAGTATGTTTGCGACGCTAGGGGCACCGCGAACACGCTGGTGTCCCATAGACATACACAAGATTATTATGGCGGCATACTTATAAATCAAGGATAGTAGCCATCCAGAGGGGCTTGTGACCCTACGACGTAGCCAGTGGTTATGTCGCCTTTTACGATAGTTCGACCCCAGCCACAGAGGTTATACTTACTCCGCCTCTGCACGGAGAGTATAACAAGTTAGTTACAAATATTATTTAATAATAAGTATTTGAATATTAAAAAACAGGATGCTAATTAAAAACTATCCAAGACATCCCAGGACACCACAAAAACTAGGACATATCCTGGGAAAACAAGACGGTTGGCAACCCTAATATATACACGCAGAAAAGATAATGTCTATTTATTTACAAAACTTATCTATAATACCTATCTATTACCTATATGACTATATACAGATTCTAATTTCCACACTATCCCATCACCCGCACCCATGCGGCGGGATGTGGTTTGCATTAAGAATTTTCCATTATTCCAAACCACAACAAAAAAAAAACCCTTATTGTGAAATACAAATTTATCTCTGCAACATATTACTGGTGAACATGCTTTATTTATTCCTCCGGGCGCTTCAAATCGTGGCCTACGTGATATTAGACACGCCACGTTTGAAAAATGTGACACAAGACTCCGCGGCCAATTTACGTCAATAGGTAAATAAAAAAACTTCTTCAATACTGCCTTACTCGTAACGCCCTTGTCATGCTTACTAGAGTGAATTAACTTTTTAAAAATCATGTCACCGGTGATGATGCAATGTTTTAAATATCAATGTTACACATGGTTTACACTGGATTTTTTACATAAATAAACTCGTACATATTACTGTGACAATTGAAACGGCGCTATTCAGTCCAAATTTAAGTTATAGTGCGCTTGTGTTATGTTTATTAGACAACCGATATACTACGTATATACTTTTCTTTTGTAAATATATACATACTAGCTGATCACGCTCGCTCCGCTGGATGATTAACAGGCAAATTTAAATCGAAACAAAATGAGAAAGAGAATCTTCGTATAAAAAAAGTACTATGTTACTTCTAATACCTCCAACAATATGTGTACAAAGTTTCATGATGATCGGTTAAGTAGTTTTCGCGTGTTTCGTGTTGCACCACGGAGAATGTGTAGTGGAAAATCTTGTGAACAGATAGGCTTAACTCACCTGGTTGCGGCCTGTTGTAAAAGGCGAGAAAATAACCCTAGCTACATGGTAGGGCCCCAAGCCCGTCTGGATGGCAACCACCTTTGGTCTTAAGTATGCCGCCATAATAACCTTGTGTTGTGTTCCGGAATTAGTGATCCAAGTTCCTGTACCCTTATGGGACAGCAGCGTATTCGCGATGCCACTGGCGTTGCAAACACCCATAGGCGACGGTAACTACTAAATTATTTTCAATGTAATCAAAGTTCAAACAAACGGAACATTAGTAATTATTATATACAAAAATAAATCGACACCACAGTCAGCGGTCAACGTCTTATCACGACAAAGACTTTATCTGTTACGAAATATTGTCGCCAGTGATATTAAAACTTGAAACAATATGACGAAACTATTCCCTCAAGTTACAGAAGAATGTTTATATCAGTGTTTCTCTCGATGATGATGATGGTTGGGACGCGAGAGGCAGCGGTAGGCTTCCCATCTCCATGTAGGGCTACTTGTCGACAGGGATTAGTAACCGCGTATTGTCATGGCATAAGAACTAAGACGTCTGACATCCCGGTTTTAAATGTTTTTAAGTTTCTCTCCTGTCGGCGTAAGAATAATGACCCTTGCCTGCGGCTGAGGGCAGCCTGTCGTACAAGGCGACAGAACTATCCAAGCTAGGTAGAGCTTCAAGCCCGTGTGGATAGCAACTACCACGTTTCTCTAAATATTATGACGCCATAATTTGTTTCGGCATGAGTGATCAAGGTTTCAGTCACCTACGCAGACGGACGCGTGTTAGCGGTGCCCATAGCGTCACAATCATTCGTAAGCGACGGTAACTGCTTACTGTTAAGTGGACCGTCAGCTTGTCTGCCATTCCGAAGAAGAAGAAAAAGGTGAGGTATATTATTTTACATTTCGGAGACATCCTATACCCTAACTAACTACCCTCAAATTAAATGCAAATGCATTGAAGGTTAGAAAGACTCCGTGGGCGGTAAGACGGGGGGGGGGGGGGGTTTAGTGGGTAGTCGGATGCTGACACATTTATTTATCCGTACAGGGGCGGAGAAACAATACTAACCTCTGCAGCCCGGGGTCGGCCTGTCGTTAAAGGCGACAAAACAACCCACTCTAGCTACGTGGTAGAGCTTCAAAACCCGTCTGGATGGCGACCACCTTTATTCTTAAGTATGCCGCCGTAATAACCTTGTGTTGTGTTCCGGCATTAGTGATCCAATTTCCTGTACCCTTATGGGACAGCAGCGTGTTCGCGATGCCACTGACGTTGCAAACACTCATAGGCGACGGTAACTGCTAAATTCTAAGCGGGCCGTCAGCCTGTCTGCTGTCCTACAGCAATAAAAAAATCTCACATAGCCCCTAATCCCCCCGGGTCGGAGGCACTCGTCAGTCGGAGATTTTCCTTGAAAAATGCATGAAAAGCTGCAGCCTATTGTCTACAAGTACGTATTTTTAATTGTCATTCAATGATTCATCTCATTACGAGTAGTTTACACAACATAAATGTTTATTTCCTTGCAACCATGACTCAGCTTATGATGAACTTATGAAAGTAGATTTACACCATGATGACATTTCTCATCATCTTTGTTCATATTCACTTTTTTTATTGTTGTATTTAACGGAACCGATAGACGTCCTGTACACACATCTTAGTCATAATAATCATAACTTTTTAATTTGTAAAAATGCAAGTTATTTTAATAAGATGTATTTAAATTATACAAAAAGAAAGGTTTCCCAGTGCATTTTAGCCATTTTTGTTGGGGAAACCTATTCTTTTATTTTATTACAATAAATTTCATAACTTAAATTATTGTAATTTGTTATGTCATTTAATATCGTCATTTGTAAATATTAATCAATTGTAATATTACAGAATTACAATAATTATACAATAATAATTATAATTAATTACAAATAATAAATCCGAAAATATTAATCAAAAAACATATAATTATATACACACGCACATAAGAATTGTATTACATATAAAGATTTTCTTGACTCCGCAACTGTTTTTGCAATCCGGAATGCCGTCACGGGTCAACTAAATTTTTTATTTAATGCTGTAGGACAGTAGACAGGCTGACGGCCGGTTAGAATTTAGCAGTTACCGTCGCCTATGGGTGTTTGCAACGCCAGTGGCATCGCGAACACGCTACTGTCCCGTAAGGGTACAGGAAATTTGGGTCACTAATGTGCGGAACACAAGGTTATTATGGTGGCATACTTAAGACCAAAGGTGGTCGCCATCCAGACAGGCTTGAGGCCCTACCACGTAGCTAGGGTGGGTTGTTTTGTCGCCTTTTACGCCAGCCGACCCCGGCCACAGAGGTTAGTATTCTTTCTCCATCCCTGCATGGATATATAGCATAGCATTTGTTATGGGTACGAAACAACTGATAGTGTACTATACTTCTATACATTTCTTTTGTAAATATTTTTGGTTATTGCTAAAAAACAGCAGGTTGGCTGACGGCCCACTAATAGTAAGCAGTTACCGTCGCCTACGGATGTTTGCGATGCTAGGGGCACCACGAATACGCTGCTGTTCTCCGCATAGGGGTACTGAAGCCTGGCTCACTTATGCCGGAACACAACACACGGTAATCATGGCGGCTTATTTTTAAAGACTGTTGTATTGTCGCCTATTGTACGACAGGCTGACCCCAGCCGCAAGGATCAGTATAGTTACCCCACCCCTGCACGTAGAAAAGTATTGCTATTACGTGGATCGTCAGTCTATTTGCTGTTCCACAACAATAAAAAAAATTGCACTACATATTTTATCAAAATCGGCTTATCAGATCGAGTGTTCTATATAGATGCTTTCGAACGTTATCAGAATGTTTGGATATATATTTCATCATGGCATTAATTAATTTATTATTATCTACGTAATAATGGGGTTCCACCATCACTTTAGGCTTAAAATACGCAAGCTGAAGTGGTAATGGGCCGGTCACGTTGGTCGCACGACCGATGGGCGTTGGAGCAAACGTGTCCTGGAGTGGAAACCGCGTCTAGGCAAACGTAGTGTAAGACGCCCCCGGCCCGATGGACCAATGACCAGCGCTAGATTGCCAGTCGGGGCTGGATGGGAAAGGCAAGGTACCGGGATGTGTGGCGAAAATTTGGGGAGGGCTTCATAAAGCAGTAGACTACGATTGGCTGATGACGTAACGTATGACTTTAAGCCTTGGGGGATCGCAGGATAAACTCTTGGTCGTTGCTCTGTGACGCCTCTGTTTACTTATGGGGAAGTCCGGACTGTCACAATGTATTATATTACTTTAGAGAAAGAAACAACAAGCAAGGTCCAGTCACATGTTCTGAGGAATTTTTAATCCCCCCCTCTTTTGTCGACAATTATAGTCTAAAATTTCCTGTTAATGGTCTAATGCAATAAAACCGCAACAAGGCCAAAACGTGATTCCAATGCTAATATCAAAATTGAACCTTGTAAACATCGAATAAGTATACATTTTTCAATTGCATAATGTAGGTAGTTATAAAATTAATTAAAAGCATATCAACTAAGATCATATGTATTTACTGAAAACCGGCTGGTTTGATCATCATCGTAGCAGTTTTTTTATTGCTATAGGAGAGCAAACAGGCTGACGGACCGCTTAGAATTTAGCAGTTACCGTCGCCTATGGGTGTTTGTAACGCCAGTGGTACCGCGAACACGTTGCTGTCCTATACGGGTACAGGAACTTGGGTCACTAATGCCGGAACACAACACAAGGTTATTATGGCGGCATACTTAAGACCAAAGGTGGTTGCCATCCAGATGGGCTAGAGGCCCTACCACGTAGGGTGGATTGTTTTGTCGCCTTTTACGACTGGTTGACCCCGGCCGCATAGGTCTGTATTCTTTCTCTGCCCCTACATGGATAAAAATTTTGCTGACTATAAAAAACTTCATTTGTTTGTGTAAGCTGGATTCTGCTGCTGCAGCTGGCTTTCAATGTCTAGTCTTGGGCTCCAAAATAAAAGCTTGACGTTAAGATAATTATAATGGACTAGCTGTGCCCGCAACTCTATCCGCGTGGAATAGTAACTTTGGGCAGCATTTTCTGGATAAATCTAATGGTTTACTTTGGATTACAAACCCTATAAACCCTAAAATATAAATAAATGAAATATGCATACAGTCAGTGTTATTGAATGTAACTGTTACGCCATGGAATATGTGCGTTCGAACCTACAAAGTTAAAAAAAATGTTTTGGTATATGTACCATGTATACGTGTATACGTCGGAATGCACTTAGTAAAAAGCGGTTATTTTAATATTACAAACAGACCCTCCAAGTACTTAATATCCACCAATGGTGGGTAGATATAATAAAATCAGCTATGGCTTACATGGGTTTGCTTTGTGTGTCTCCCCGAATAAGGAATACTCTAAATTACTTATGCCAATTCACTGACTACCGATAAGCTGATCGTGATGAGCAAAGAGGAAGAAAAGCGGCCCCACGGCCGATCACCTAGCCACTGGTGTGACCAACCACCCTCACTGGCCTCCCAATAGCAACCGCTATTTGAGAAGCTGAAGACCAGACGAAGTGGAAACAGCTTACGAGACAGGCCACGGTTGATTTTCAAGGACACGACCTTCAGCAATAAAAAAATAACAGTCACATCTAGGGAAGCCTGAAAGAAGGGAAGCCTTATAGTATATAGCATAGGAACTAACCCTTAAAAAAATAATGAAAAAAGACATGAGGAAAAAAAATAAAGAAGAGAGCTCCCTGATGGAAACTAAAATATAATACAAAAGCTTTTGATTTAATTTTTTTCAATAAATCTAGTAAATACTGTATCTATAGTTCCTGTTTTAGTTGTGGAACAGTTTGGATCATTAATTTAATCCTTCCTCCTTCCATCCTTAATTTAATTTTTCTAAAAAGTAATCAATCAAACTCAATAAACAGTTCTTAATTTTATTGGTCACTATATGGATACCTATGCAATATGAAGGGGATTCTGAATTATTTTTATTTCAATACCTCTTTTTTTATTAAAGAGGGTACTGTCACCCATCATTGTAATTTGATTATCTTTCATAAAATATAATGAAACTCAATTTAAGTATGTTTTTTTGATTAAAATACAAATTATAAAAATACTTTGATCAGAACAAACAATCATGTGAACAACCAGAGGCATTGCCTGCCTCAACTAAATTCTATAACATCCTTATTGACAGTCCCATATTGTACCGACTGTGATAGACCATACTGTGATAAACCACAGAACATAGAAGCTTTATTTATTGCTGACTAACAACAGACATGCTGACGGCCAATAGGGGTACAGGAACCTGGGTCACTAATGCCAGAACACAAAGTTATTTTGGTGCCTTTTATGAGAGGCCGACCCCGGTCGTAGAGTATTCTTACTCTGTCCCTGCACGGAGAATACGTAAAATAAATGTAATTTTACTCACCTTCTTTGGTGGCAAACTCTTCTTCAACTTCTTTCTCCTATCATCTATCAGAAGGCCAGTCTTCTTCACTTCGTCAATTGGTTTTGCGAAGTCCACAACATCCTCAGTAAACACACTGTCATCGGCGAGGTTACTAACAGTTTCTGACAACTTCCTCCAGAGTCTAACATTAGCACACTCACTGTCACTTGCATCGGAATCACTGTCAGATTCATCTGTGTCACCGAAAACATCATTGGATGTGTAACAATTATCCGGAGAATTGTCGAAGATTATAAAAGAATCTTCCGATTCGCAATCAGAAAGTTTCTGGAGTCTTTGTACATCGCTAAACACTATCTGGAAGGAATCTTCGCTAGAATTTGAGTTGCAGAACTTTCCGGTAATTTCGTCAAAGCAATCGGGCGTTGATGTGAACCGAATGCCTTCTGGAATTTTTTCCATTGAATGGAAGGATGGTGACTCCTCAAAGCTAGATTCATCTAATGTCAGTTCATATGCAAAATGCAACTCATCTTGGATACTTTGTTTGATTTGTGCATCTTTGCGTTTGTCTCTTAATCTGTTAGGATTTTTAAAGCGTTTATCTTTTATTTTAATAGGGCTGGATTTCGTATTCCTTTCCGTACAATCGGTCTCAGTGTGAAGATTCATGTTCTTCTTACGATTTTCTTGGAGCATCGCTTTTAACTGTTGTAACTTATCTTCACAAGATGTAATTAGTTCATCTTTACTTACGTTTTCTTTTGTTTGGTTCAATAAACACTTTTTTACATTATCAGGCTGTGCGTTTACTTCTTTTGGCAGATATTTGCGAATTTTAATAGTTTCATTAACCTCTTTGTTATGTACATGCATTACTGGTGATTGCACTTGGAAATAATCAGGCGAATGATACTGCGAAGGGCTGTAATACTCCATATACGACTCGTTTACTAAGTTAATATAATCTTCAGAGGAGAAGGCATCTTCGAAGTGTTCGTCAATGGAATTAGGCTCAACGAACACTCTTTTAGGTCTTCTCGATCGACGTTTAAGAGGGCTAGACGGCGCCCTTGAGTTTAGCAGCAATCGTACCTTGCCAAGCTTATCTTCACAGCTTGAAGCAGCTGTTCTGCAGTCGGACATGGCGTTTTTTATATCATCGCCAATGATATGATCTGATGGGCCATTTTTACACTCATTACTGGCAGGCTGCCAATCGGACGCCATCTGGTAGTTGTCACTTTTACCACGCCTAAACATCGCTAATGACAGTACATTGAAAACGCCAGAAAAGAAGCTTGTAATACCTGATAATGTTGATTCGTTTTGATTAGTTTCTTCGTCCATTGGTTTTTCGTTGTTTGGTGTTGATGTTAAATCTGATGACAAATGACGAATTAAATCTGGGTTGACAAATTGATCTGCAAGATTTTTCTTAAACGGATCAGGGATTATGTGTAAATTATGAAAATTATCATCGCTATAATTCACATCGGCCGTCATTTTAATATCAGTATTGTAATTTGCCACGGAATAATGCGAGGTCGTAAAGTTACGCGGACGTTCCCGCCAGTTG
This sequence comes from Malacosoma neustria, assembly GCA_963693495.1. NCBI lineage: Eukaryota > Metazoa > Arthropoda > Insecta > Lepidoptera > Lasiocampidae > Malacosoma > Malacosoma neustria. The sequence continues at coordinate 2,947,294 of OY856399.1, read as the reverse complement.
CCCACGAAAAACATTTTGTTTTTATAATTCCACACACTTAAACAATCTGAGTCATATACACATCAATACTCCGCTAAAGGGAGGTTCAAAACAAACATTCAAGTCTGGTGAAGGGTGTTGCAAATATCTCAAACAATAATTTTTATCACACTTTTCAGTAAAAGCACAAGTGTCAATTTTAACTGCTTTACACGTTAATCTAATATCTCCAGCACAAATGCACTCTGGAATCACTTTATTACACGAAGATTTAGTCGTATTAGAATACAAAACTTTGTTGAGCTCCATTATGGCAGAAAATTGCAGAAAATACACGTCTTTACAGTTCGGCCATCTTGTAAAAAATATCAGCTAGCAAAAACAAGGACGTGAATCACTATTGAATTGACTCATCGATTAAATATCACATAACAATCGAATAATGTACTATGTACATTAATCGATTGTTATACGTACACAATCGAATACTGTACGATGTAAAATTATAATATAAAAACAATGTAGCGTTGGTGCAGCTACAGGGTATGCTATGAATTTATTTGTAGATGACGAATTAATGTATCCTGAGTTATCTATCCCCCTCTAATAACTTATGGCGCTTTCTAATAACTTAAGTAAAACTGAACATCAGAGGTTGTGCAGGAAATTAAAGGATTACTCACCCAGCACTGGGACTCCGTGCACTAGTTCCTCTCGAAAGCGGGCACTACGGGATCTTGCTCGTTGCTCCCCTTTTTGATATTGGTCAAGGCTGGGGAGCAGCGGTTACCTCTACGCGTCTACGCGTGGTTCGAAGTAGACTATGCCTCGGGGGACGATCGCTGCGAGAGCCGGGCCGGGCTCCTGGCCAGTGGTTTGGTATACGTCCCTTTCATAGCGGGTGTGTTGGAAAGGGATGGATAATATAGTAAGCGGGGCGTAGAAGCAGAGTACAGGAGCGGGAGCGGATTGCGGAAGCGGGGTGTGGGAGCGGAAAGGAGAAGACGGGTGAATGGACAACGCCCGGCGTATACAATCAGTATTTGCAAAATTTACATTGATGCTATTGTGGCGCCACTTTAATTGTTTTTCTATAATACAAGCTAGATATATTACAAAAGAAGTATAAAACCATTATTAAAGATAATCTTTCTGGTAATATGTACATAAGAATTTATGTCAGTAACGTTACACGCCTTTTAACTCTAAATATTTCATTTTTTGTATATCTTTATATGAATTTTATCCTTGCAGGGGCCAAAACAGAATATTGACCTTTGCGGCTGGGGTCCACCTGTCGTAAAACGCGACAAAATAACCCACCCTAGCTACATGGTAGGGCCCCAAGCCACGACCACCTTTGGTCATAAGTATGCCGCCATAATAACTTTGTGTTGTGTTCCGGCATTAGTGAACCAAGTTCCTGTACCCATAATAGTCCAGTCAATAAAGCTATAAATTTGCCATTTGAGCTGAAAGGATAAAAAAGCGAGAAAATGTGTGTGAATAATAGATATTTAATATCCCAAAAAGTCAGTGCCTGAAACATCAGGAAAGCTTGCAAAAAATTGTGAAAGCTGAAAACAGCGCTTTTTCGATATAACTCGCAAATGGGTCGAAATATTGAAAAATGTTTTAAGTAAAAGCTGTACCTAGATAATTAAATTTCCTATAAAAAAGTCTTTTAACATTTTTGCATAGGTGTGATAGTTTTCGCAAATTATCATTTTTGGGCAGTTGAGAGTAAATGAAAGACAAAAATAGTGAATTTTGGAATAACTGGCCGGCGCGTTTTGAGAACATTGTTACAGGGAGCACATGTGTTCTTTTTTCTAAGGCAGTAAATACCGTAAATTCTTTAGTGTAACAATAAATGCAAGGCTAAGGGTAAACAGAGCATTGAAGTTGTTTTCATTTTACGTGACAGAAAGTGTAATTTTAAGGTAACTTATTTATTTATTTATTTTGATATAAATGTTATGAAGGAACAATATCTTTGTGTTTCATCGTGAACAGATTTGAGTGGTTTTATTTAGAGCACACGGAATGCCCTGGATTTGTTATTCTACGCTGTAAGTTATATAATTTTGTAATTACAACATTTTTAAACATTGTTTATATGTCATTTACCGTATAAATATAAATTCTTCTTCCTCCTACTCTTATACCACATTATAAGGGGTCGGCACAATATCTCTTCTCCTTTCACTCTCCTCTGTTAGCCGTCATCACAACATTCACACCCTTTTTGCCATATCTTCTTTTACGCAATCCATCCATCTTTTTTTGTTCAATCCATCCATCAATCCATACACTCTCATTTCTATCATTTTTCTTGTTATACACACATCAAAAAAGTTTAAGCAACATGTACTAATTTAAATTTTAGGATGTTGGATGAACCGCTGTATGGATGAACTTCCAGTAATGCACCTGAGCCTTTTAGTATTTCTGGGCTGACGGTAAACTCGCACCTTTCTTGTATCAGGCCTCAACCCGAATCGCGACTCATCGGAAAACATAATTTTATCCCATTGTTCCTGGGTCCATGTTCTGCGTTCTCTACACCATTAATTTCGACCAGCGCGATTCCCGTGACGTATCGGTGGGCACTTAATTGGGCGTCGAGCTCTTGAATTTAATGAATTGAATGAACTCTTGAATGAACACCACTTGAATTTTGTAGCCTCAAACTTATCTCTCGAGCGGTTAACATCGGCTGGCGTCTTGCAGTCAGTTGTATATACCGGTCTTGCCGAGTGGTTGTACTCCTTTTACGGCCTGGATGCTGTTCAGCGGGTTCCCTTGTATTATTGTAGCGCTGCCAAAGACGACAAATAACACTTTTATGAATGTCAAAGGCCGAGATACCTGAGATTAATTACTTCTCGCTTGCGACATCCCTACAGCTCTTTGCATTTAATTTGCGGTCAAATGACGTCGCTCCATGACGTAAAGAATATCTAACAATTCAATTTTGTCGCTAACTTTATTTAAATGGTTGGTAAAATTATAAAATCAAGACTAAACGTAGCAATAAAAACGCACTTAAATTGACAGATTGCAATATATACAATAAAATTCAAACAAATTCCCTTTCATTTAATTTTAAGTATGAAAAAAAAACAAAACATAATCGAATTTTTTTTTACAACCAGCCAGTATGTCATCAATAACAAAAAAGTTTACATACCTACGCATTTTGAGTGAGTAAAGACTTAGAAATTAATTAGTATAAATAGTAAATTTTGTAATATCATGCATGTTGCTTAGACTTTTTTGATGTGTATATTTAAATATTTACAAAAATATAGTTTATTATTGCACTTAATTAAAAACTGAACTACGTTACAGATATTAAAAAAATAAGTTAAGGTTCAATTAGCAAATTGTCTAACTCTATATTTTTAGAGGGTGGTTTTCATGAAATTATCAGATAGTAGTAGTTAAAATATGAATTATTTTGTTCATTTAAGTCATTATATTATCTCTCTATATCTAAATCAAAAAAGAAAATGTAATCGAATTTAATATATAACGTCCGTTATATTTATTAATATTGTTCAATTACAGATTTCACAAATATGGAGTCTGCTCTAACATGCTCAATTTATCACTACATTTGGAGATCGAACCTACTGTAACTGTCTACAAACAAGGGCTAAGTACGTATAATAAAAGAAAAAATGAATGATGAGAAATGGAAAACTTGGATAAATCATCAAGAATATACTTTTCACGTTAAATATCGCAAACGATATGTTGTTTCATCGTCAAAAGGAAAGCCAGTGGTTACTTATACCACAACTTCATCATCATTGTCGAACGTTCCATCTACATCTGGAGTCTCTGTGTTTCAATCACATGTATCTCTCGAAATATTAACATTACTTTTAGAGCTTGGGAGTGATTTTGAATTTGGTAAATCTTGTTTTATATGTGGGAAAAAATGGGACCCTCATAATAAACCTGGTAATATTGTGCAAGAAACACGTATCAAAGACCGTATAATTACTATTGCCTGAGAACGTGAAGATGATATTGGACAATTGATTATTAGACGATTAGAAACTACTGAATCACTTGTACGATAAGCTTAAAAAGCACGATATCATATAAGTTGTTATAAAAATTTTATGGCACCATGTTAACAGAGAGTTCAGCATGCGAAAGTAAAAGAAACTGAGGTTTTGCTTGAGTGTATATATATATATATATATATATATATATATATATATATATATATATATATATATATATATATATATATATATATTGAGACGTGATGAATTTAAATTTCAATTATCAACTTTAAAACTAATGACGAAAATTCAAACATAGGATAATTTAATATATTTAGCCATTTTTTCAATGCTCATTTCTCCTCAGAATTTAGTAACACAGTCGTTGATTGTGTAGATTCCAAATTATTATTTTATTAACTTTTTTATAGCTAGAGTTCAGCAGACAGGCAGACGGCCCACCCTGGCAGATGCTCATCGTCGCCTATAGACGTTTGCAGTACCAGAGGCAATACCAACGCGCTGCCGGCCTCGAATAAATTTTATAATGCCTTTTTTGAAGAACACCATATCATACTACGCTGAGAAAACCTCAGCCGGAAGCTCATTCCAGATCCTGAGAGTACGCAGCATGAACTTTCTCTAGAAAGTTCTCTAGAACTCTTCTTTCTTATACGAAACGGTTCTCTAGAACCGTTCGTACAAGAAAGAAGAGGCTCCAAGAAATGGGGATAAACACCCAGCCGATGGCGGGCAGTGCGATGGTAGAAAAACGACGAGGGCACCATTTAGAATAGTTCTTCAGAACACTCCCCGTTTTAGAGACGGTAGAATACGCAAAGAGACGCTAAGTCTCTCCGAAGTCCAAGCGTATCTAGACTGTCTGTGAGTATGGCATCGCCGACAACACGAACTGCGCGCCGCTGGATCGAGTCTAGGGGATTGAGCTGAGAGGCTCAGCTCCAGCCCATAAATGTAAGCAGCACTCCATATGCGGTCTGACCTTTGCTTTGTATAGCACAAGCCGTTGCCTTGGACTGAAGTACTACTTGGACCGGTTTAGCACACCTAGCTTTTTCTAGGCAAGCTTAGCTTTTACCCTCCAATTGTCCCCTAAACTGCACATCATTCTTAATGTCGACACCAAGGATCCCAATACTGCTTGCGATGGAAAGAGAGGTTCTTTGGAACTGTGGCGCAGGTGCGAACGGGGTTTTCTTGGCAGAGAATACGCAGACTTTAGAATTAATATATTATTTATTCACGTTATCCAAATATATTACTATAGTAAAATTAAAATATTATAATTTAATATATTATTTACGTGAATGACATTTCCTAGTGCTTTCTTTATTCATAAATTCTCCTTTAGGCTGATGACCTGAAAATTCTTAAGTCAACCTGATGAACTGCGAATACAGGAAGAGTCATTTGCAGAATCTATAACTGGAAATTTAAGAAGTACTGAAGAACTAATAGAAACACACTTCGAAAATTACTAAAATACTAGCTGACCCGGCGAACTTCGTACCGCCATAGTAATAGAATTTATATTCTAAGAAACAAAACACGGCGCCATCTATTGGGTGTATTTGCAATCTAGATATCAAACAATATTGAAGAATTTATCGATGAATCAACGTACACCGCTATCTATGAGAACTTCATAAAACTAAACAGTAAATAAACACTTGCTTAGGAAACAAATATTTGATACATTTTATTCGTTTACATTCTCGACATAAGCGAATAATTGAGATGATAACTATTCTATCCAGTAATTTAGACTAAAATACGGGTACATGTGAAATTTGATTGAAATCGGTTCAGTAGTTTTTGAATTCATTGGCAACATAAATCGTGACACAAGATTTTTATAGATATAAGATTATTTAATTCTATATAATTTGAATACTGGATTAGAAATATATAGTCTCGTATAGCAAATATTTTAGGGGGTTGTTTTTGTTTTTTTCTTATCGGTAAATATTCCAGTTCCCTTTCTCCCACCTCACCCCTCTCGGAATGGCAGCCATTTTAATTTTGTCGTAAATTGCAAGCAGTGTGTGGCCCAGCATTCCGATCCATATACGACAGGCCTTATTACGTATTTCTAAATTTTTCCTTTTGGCTTTATGTGGTACTCTTGGGTCACAAAGTTCCCGAGACCTGTCACCGTTTCATCTATCCGGCATTCACTCTGTCTTTCACATAACGGCCTATCTCACCGTTGTTCTGGATTAATGATCCGAGGCACCAGAAGTTGGAGCAAGTTTACAGCGCCACGCCTCCTAAGGTGATTGGAATGAAGTCGGATATTCCACCAAAAAAGCAAAATAGATGTTCAGTTTTGGTTCTACTTATCTTAAACCCAACAACCTCTAATCTCTCCTGCCATTTAGCTAGTTTGCTCTGGACCTTGTGAGCAAATTATAAAACAGTGGTAAATATTTCAAATACATTTGACTTCACATGTTGTAAATAAGATCAGCGTGAAATATGAATCTTCAAAAAATAAGGATAAAATACAACTTAAAATATAAATTAATCGATTTCGATAGAAAAGTATAATCGATTATTATATTTGGAAATCCCGGAGAGTGCCCTTGTCCGATTTTCTGATGCAATAATAGATATGTTCTCGATTGTATTCTATTATTTTAGAACAGGAAGTTTCCACTAATTGGTTTAAAATAATGAAAACAAAAACAAACATTGGTCATTGTAAATAATTTGTTGTAGTTGTAAATTATTTACATCATAATTATGTCTTAAAGCCTTCTTAGAATTTAGAAATTTAAATACATTTTCATCAATTTATTAGAATTTTTGTTGTTTTCTGTTTCATTCCTAATTTTTACTGTTTTTCAATTAGTGTTCAGCGCCACCAATTACACTATGCAAATATTTTATGATAACCACTTAAATGTACAGTTATGAAATTTAGCGCATTAACACTAGATGGCAGTACCTACTCTTGTCGGAATTTGAGGAAATTTCCTGATCAGTCTATATGACTGACAGTCATATTTTTATGCACGGGAATCCCAGTGTAAGAATGACAGCTACAGGCTACAGACACAGTACAGACTAAAGCCCTGCCTTTGTTATACTGCGTATTGTGATCTGTGGCTGAGTGTGGTTACAGCTTTCAAACTTTGAATTAATAAATTACATGTAGATAGATCTGGCGAGAAGATGGCGCTATAAATATAGGAATATAGATATAATAATAAATATATATATTCCAAAAATACATACATACATACAATATACACATAAACAATATAAATAAATAATTATAATATAATTATCCATACACATACACACACTTAGATACATATATATCATTGAACTTTTCGAAATTAATACAACTATGACACTAGGACACTATTATAGACAATAAACTAGAGAGTTGGCTAATGGCTATGCATAATTATTTACAGACAAATAGTGGCTTTAGATAATATATGTAATCCCGCCGTTTATAATATATAACATCATATATAACATATTTTATAAATTGATCAGTGATTCATCAACTGAGAAAAATCCTCTGCAGAAGAATGTGAAAAATTAACAGAAATTTATAAATTCATGGTTAAAAGATGAAAGGTTCAAAGGCTGGTTAAAGACAAGCTCTAAAGGTGAAAACCCTTTTTTTTTCTTTCGCGTGTATTTGTGACCGAAAATGTTGTATACACGACTGCTACTACACAAGATTCAAACAAGTTTTGCGAAGAATTTTTTGAAATACAAAAACAACTATACCATCAATGTTTCCATCAGCTTCCAATTCACAAAATCAAAAATTACAGCTAAAGCGGGTGAAGTAAAAATGGCCTGCTATATAAATGAACATAATCTGTCTTTTAATATCACATCTTATTTGAATAAAATTGTTCTTCGCTGTATGTCCAGATTCGAAAATTGCGGAACAATTATCAATGAGCCGCACAAAAGCTAGAGCTATTATATTGTTATTGTAACTAGGAAGTCAGCAGAAAATATATTACAAAACAATTGCTTTGCATTACTTAAAGACGAAATCACAGATAAGTCTACAATAACACATTTAGTGGTTATTATAAGAATAGTAAAATTAGATTTCAACGTCAAAGACAGATTTCTGACCAATACCAAACATATAGAGCAAGAGCCCAGGACGGCCAGACCTTCGTCATTTTTTATAGGCTGAAAATTTTTCTGTGCATGTCCCTTATACAGGTAAGAACGACCAGCGACTATAGAGTTTGGGTTGTGGTTACTTGGGCAGTTAACTGGCAGTAAAGGTGCATAAAATAGGACCCTAAATTCGTTAAAGTATAAAGCTCAATTTTTTTATATTTTCTTCGGGATAACTTTGGAAATCTCGCCATCCATTGCCGGACACTTCTGACAGTTGCTACCCCCTGCCATACACCCTTAAATTTCATAACTGTACTTATTACTTACTTATTAAAAAAATGGTACCCCAATAGCCGGACAGTTTTAATGGTTTTTACATCTTGCCAGACACATTGAAAGTCCGCTGTAGGTGCGAGCGCGAGTGCTTAGTCGATAACGATCTTTTTATAAATTATTTTATTTCGTTCATAGCCACGTTATATAAAGTAAAAAAGGTCATTTTAACATTATAAAATACAAAAAAAATATTATTACATGTAAAAAAATATTTAATCGTTTTTATAAATTTAATCATTGTCGTCGATATTTTTATTTTCTTCATCATTACTCTTCCTATATCCAGTCCATGGCATGATCATCGTCAATATCGCCTTCTTCGTCAGTTTCTGTGGCCAGACCGAGGTAACAACTGTTCAAGCGGGTGCGAGTGAGATAGGGCGCCCAGTCGACTGCGCATCATCTATCATTTAAAACCATTAAAACTGTCCGGCTATTGGGGTACCATTTTTTATAGGTCCCCAAATAACATATATAAAATTTAGCTTTTATACTATAACGAAAGTATAATGATAATTTCTTAAAGTTTAGGGGTGTCTGGCAGGGGGTAGCAACTGTCAGAAGTGTCCGGCAATGGATGGCGAGATTTCCAAAGTTATCCCGAAGAAAATATAAAAAAATTGAGCTTTATACTTTAACGAATTTAAGGTCCTATTTTATGCACCTTTACTGCCAGTTAACTGCCCAAGTAACCACAACCCAAACTCTATAGTCGCTGGTCGTTCTTACCTGTTTAAGGGACATGCACAGAAAAATTTTCAGCCTTTATAAAATGACGAAGGTCTGGCCGTCCTGGGCTCTTAGGCTAATAGATGGTACAGCAACAGCGTTGTATTTAAAGAGTAGAATATTTCATTGACAAAGATATTCCAACCAAATGTAACACGACCGAATGAAATGAAAAATGAAGAAAGACTTGATTGATTGATGATTTAACCAAAACAAAATTCTCGATATTACCGACTTTTGGAAACGTACACGCATTGAAAAATGGAGACGGGTTCAAACATTTCCCTCAAGTGAATTAGTGCCTTTAGTGCAGACATTTTTGTGCCTACCACATAGCGCCACCGGGGAAAGATTATTTTCAGCTATAAATATTATGAAAACCAAATTACGCACTAGATTATCGACTACAACTAATAAAGGAGCATTACACATTATATCCGAAATAACCGATAGCTACTCATTTGAAACCACAGAAAGGCACATGAAGAAATTTAACAAAAATAAAATGTTTTAAAAAGGAAAGTGATTCTGACATTACTGAAGATAAAGCAATTGAGAATGAAAGTAAAATATAATTTCACTAACTAATAAAAGTAGGTTATTGTTTAAAATTTATATCTTTAAAACTAGTACTAGATACATATTTAGATAAAACAAGCGCTCGGTGGGTTTTGGGATATTATGACGTAGTGTTATGGTGGATTTATATTTGTCTGTCGTGACGCGTCAGAAGCATATCGGTTTCATACATTTAATATGTTAGGGCTTAGAATAGTCTAAAGGTTAGTAGGTTAGGGACACATTTGTATGTCGTGACGCGTTCTGTCGTCTGTCCGAAATGTATGAAACCAATTGAAACCATATGCTTCTGACGCGTCACGACACGACACGTCAGACTCTATGCGTCAGACAAATATAAATCCGCTTTTAAATTCTTTGATATTAGGCGTGGAGACCACGCCTACTGGTCTTTTATTATCATTCATTCGTAAATGAGCGAATTAGTGTTACATGCTGTCTTAATTTCCTGAAAAATGCCGATTTAATCGTAAATATTTTCTATAAAAATAATTGACATTATACTAAATATGATTTTTGGAACGAAGTTCTTTTATGTGGCTTATAGTAGAGTGAACTGGAAGAAATTATCATATAACGAAAAAGCCTTAAACCCCCTCCAAGCGACCAATACAATCAAGCGATGTGTATGTGTGTGAGGAAGATTTAACAGTAATCATTGTGTTTGGAAAACAATATAACCTCAATTCTAAAACATATATTTATAATAAATTTTTTTGTTATCATTTTCATTCATACACTACACGGGACTTATTTTATGTATAATTTATAATTCGCTATTTTAAATTTAATTTTGAATAAATTACTATTTTTCCCAAATATTCAATAAAATTTATTAATTTAAATCCTTACTTAATTTTTTTATCGAAAAAGTGATAGAATTTGCCTGAGACAACGTTCCACGTCCAATAACTGGGCAGTACTGACTGTCGAGAGACAGTGATCCGTGCACCAAGACGCATTCGTTTGAAATGCGTGCCGGCTCGACAGCGCGGCTCCTTATAAAGGCGAAGGTGGGGCGAACTCTGTGCACTAGCGCCCACCCAGACGCCGTCTCTTGCAGCTGTTAATATGGCTGCCGTTACATCCGGTGCATCCGCCAAATAATACGACATCCGCCAATGGCCGCCGCCACATCCGGCCGCTTGTGCCGGAAGTGATGGAAACTCTTTAGTTGTTTTAAATATTAGTCGGTGTTGCCAATAAGATAATTTTGAGTTCGATATTCCTAACACGGCCTCTCCTGACACCCTGACGTCCTCGGCAGGTGTAGATAGCCCAGCTTCCTCATCATCGTGCAAGGCGGGAGTTTTAGTACCTCGGACATAGTTTCACCATCTACTAAAGTCATCGTCTCGTCCAATTGGTCTGCACATGAAATGTTCATCTAGTGAGCAAGGTCAAGGTCTAGTTTCCAATCATGGCTAGACATAACACACAAGGTCTAGTTTCACACAAGACTAGACATAACACACAAGGTCTAGCTTCACACAAGACTAGACATAACACCCAAGGTCTAGCTTCATAAAAGACTAGACATAACACACAAGGTCTAGCTTCACACAAGACTAGACATAACACACAAGGTCTAGCTTCACACAAGACTAGACATAACACACAAGGTCTAGCTTCACACAAGACTAGACATAACACACAAGGTCTAGCTTCACACAAGACTAGACATAACACACAAGGTCTAGCTTCATACAAGACTAGACATAACACACAAGGTCTAGCTTCATACAAGACTAGACATAACACACAAGGTCTAGCTTCACACAAGACTAGACATAACACACAAGGTCCAGACATAACACACAAGGTCCAGACATAACACACAAGGTCCAGACATAACACACAAGGTCCAGACATAGCACACAAGGTCCAGACATAGCACACAAGGTCTAGACATAGCACACAAGGTCTAGACATAACACACAAGGTCTAGACATAGCACACAAGGTCCAGTTTAACACAAGGTCTAGACATGACACACAAGGTCTAGACATGACACATAAGGTCTAGACATGACACACAAGGTCTAGACATGACACACAAGGTCTAGACATGACACACAAGGTCTAGACATGACACACAAGGTCTAGACATGACACACAAGGTCTAGACATGACACACAAGGTCTAGACATGACACACAAGGTCTAGACATGACACACAAGGTCTAGACATGACACACAAGGTCTAGACATGACACCCAAGGTCTAGACATGACATACAAGGTCTAGACATGACATACAAGGTCTAGACATAACATACAAGGTCCAGCTTCAAATCAAGGCTAGACATAAAAGACAAGGTCCAGCTTCAAATCAAGGCTAGACATCATTATAACACCTAAAACAAATTACCCTGTAACATGGTTTGTGATAACAGTACAACAACTACAACTGTAAGCGTGTACTCAAACAGTCTCAACTGGTGCACGAGCATTATTATTTAATCAGAAGAGTATTTAGAAATTATAACAAATGGAACGTTCTTCATAACAAAACTTTGCCAGTCATTAGACTGCCAGCACGCATCATAAGTAGCTGCCCGGAGGCAAGCGCATGTGGCTGCGTGGTATGTAACCTCCCTTGAGAAATTCAGGTCACGCCTTAGGTAGCTGCCATAGGGCAAGCGCACGTGACAACCCAAGTAAAAAAAATCACATGTCATAGGTAGCTGCTATGACGGAAGCGTTCGTGGATTCTAAATGATTTAGCATACGTCATAGGTAACCACCGAGAGGCAAGCGCACAATGCTTCAATTCAACAAAGCTTGTACCCTTCTAGCGCTCGGCCGTACCTGACCTTGGCTAACATCCCGACATTATAAAATTAAAGTTTACTTACGGTTTGTAATACACACTGAGTTTAAAATAATAAAAAAAAAAATTAGTAGTAGTACAACTTTACAACACAAAAATAAAAAGAAATACTTTAAAACACCAACAGAGACAGCAACGAGCACAGCATCGCGGTGTATCGTATCCCACTTCTGATGTTGTCCGGTTATCACCCAGACATCAGAAGGACAACTCAGATATGGCAATATACAAATTAAATAACTAGTCATGTGACAGTGAGGGCGGTCACCTAGGGCTGTACTGACTGTCAGAGACAGGGTTCCACGCACCCACCGCAATAAGGACAGTACTAATTGCCTGAGACAACGTTCCACGTCCAATAACTGGGCAGTACTGACTGTCGAGAGACAGTGATCCGTGCACCAAGACGCATTCGTTTGAAATGCGTGCCGGCTCGACAGCGCGGCTCCTTATAAAGGCGAAGGTGGGGCGAACTCTGTGCACTAGCGCCCACCCAGACGCCGTCTCTTGCAGCTGTTAATATGGCTGCCGTTACATCCGGTGCATCCGCCAAATAATACGACATCCGCCAATGGCCGCCGCCACATCCGGCCGCTTGTGCCGGAAGTGATGGAAACTCTTTAGTTGTTTTAAATATTAGTCGGTGTTGCCAATAAGATAATTTTGAGTTCGATATTCCTAACAATATAGTATACAAATTAAAGAGAGAGAGTTGAATAAAGGAGGACAGTAATTTTCTATGTGATAAAAATAAAATAGTAAAATCAATAAACATTTACATTTTGAAACACGTTTTGAGTTAAAAAAAAAAAATCGCGAGGAACTTCGTTCCTGACAGAGGGCTCCCGACCACACAGTTTTTTTTAAATATTTAATCTTTTATTTTGTAAAACTACATTGCATTAAGATTGACTAAGTCATTGTAATTAGGTAATTTCTTCACCCTTGGTACATTTCTTTATTTTCTATTACCTTTCTTTATCCTTAGAGTACTTTAGCAATCACACTAGGAAACTTTAAGGGAAACATTTTGTTTTTTAATTAATACCATTGATTAGACCAGCTATAGTCAACCTGCGGCCCGCCGGGCTTATGTGGTTGACCCATCTGGTGTTGATAAAACCATTTTGAATTTCGGGCCCATTAGAAAAATTGAGATCGTGCTGAGGAAATAGGTCCATGTACCAGTCCAGCCAGGTCGTGAGATTTTCTTACCCCCTCTCTAGTATCACGCGCGTGTGACACACATGAAAACGAAGTGTGTCATTGAGTCGGAAAGCCAAACAGAGCCGAGGGAAACCGAGACAAGTATCAAGTAGAGGGGAATGAAGCCCTTTACACGTGAAACAGAGATAACACACACACACACACACAATACATGCCTTCTGTTCGTAATAATAAATAAATAAATGGAGTTGATACTAAACCAGACCAATAAATGAATCAGGTCCAAACGTTTTTTGAAGCGAAACTTCTACCTAGTCAGGTCATAAGTATTGTCACACAGTAAAAACTTTTCTTTTAGAATGCTGGCCACAAAAAAGTTTATTGTATTCGAATTTCGAATTGTTCATGAAAATAAAAAAGGTATACTTTTAGAATTTTACTCATTTTTAAATATGGAGTGGACGCTTAGAGAAGACCGTGTTGCAGTTATTGCGTTGCATCGTTGCAGTTACGCGCCAATTCAAATTTTTAACATACTGAATAATTTGAATATAACCAAAAGATTCGTTTATCGTACCATCAAACGATACAATGAAGACTCTAGTGTAGATGACAGGTCAAGAAGTGGTCGCCCTCGGTCTGTTAGGACTCCAGCAGTGATAAAAGCTGTGAAGGCACGAATTCAAAGAAATCCCAAACGTAAGCAGAAACTGTTGGCCCTTCAGATGGGGTTAAGCAGAACCACGGTGAAAAGGGTGTTAAATGAAGACTTAGGGCTTCGGGCATATCGAAGAAAAACAGGACATCGTTTGAATGCTCGTCTAATGGACCTGAGACTGAAGAGATGCCGCGCTTTGTTGAAGCGGTACGCGGGAAAAAAATATCGGGAAATTCTTTTTTCGAATGAAAAAATGTTTACCGTAGAAGAGAGCTACAACAAACAAAATGATAAGGTGTACGCACACAGTAGTGAAGAAGCGAGCAACCGTATTCCGCGTGTCCAACGAGGTCATTTTCCATCCTCGCTCATGGTATGGTTGGGAGTTTCTTATTGGGGCTTAACAGAGGTACATTTTTGTGAGAAAGGTGTAAAAACGAATGCTGTTGTGTATCAAAATACAGTCCTGACGAACCTTGTGGAACCTGTTTCTCATACCATGTTCAATAACAGGCACTGGGTATTCCAACAAGATTCGGCGCCAGCTCATAGAGCGAAGAGCACACAAGACTGGCTGGCGGCGCGTGAAATCGACTTCATCCGGCACGAAGACTGGCCCTCCTCCAGTCCAGATTTGAATCCGTTAGATTACAAAATATGGCAACACTTGGAGGAAAAGGCGTGCTCAAAGCCTCATCCCAATTTGGAATCACTCAAGACATCCTTGATTAAGGCAGCCGCCGATATTGACATGGACCTCGTTCGTGCTGCGATAGACGACTGGCCGCGCAGATTGAAGGCCTGTATTCAAAATCACGGAGGTCATTTTGAATAAACTTTAATGTCATAAGAATCTATGTTTTGTTAAGTTCATTTTGGTATATGAATGGTTACATAATGAATAAACTTGTTACAATTATTTTACATTAAACATGTGACAGAATTTATGACCTGACTAGGTATATGGACGTTCGGGCCGCTCACTTAAAGGCGCTCTCCACGCAGCCAGTCTATCCGTGCTAAGTGCCAGATTTTACCGTTACAGAAAATTGTCAGATTTAGTACAGTTATACGATATACGGCGCACACGCGGCAGCTATCTCCCCACAGTGGGCGTGACTTTCACCTTATGAAATTGTTTCCGTCATTAATAAGTATTACATGATTACAACAAACAGACGTTAACGACTGTTTATTGAATGTTTTTGGTAAGAATTCGTTAAAGATAAAGTTGAAAAAAAAAATAAGGTTAAAAAGTGTAGCAGATAGAGATGCATTGAAAGGAGCGATAGCGGGACAGTTGTACCGATTAAAAGGAGAAATTGTACTATACCACTAAATAGAAGCACAACCATTATTGTGAAGTCGATCCTGGACATAGCGATAAAGATATTATAAATTTTATTGCAAGATCATTAATGATATATTCAGAATATGGAACAAAATTTACTGGAAGTAATGAACATACTGTGTCAATTATTTTAAGTGGAGATTTTAATTGCAATTTTAAAGATGAAAAATCTAAGCCGTTGGTTGATTCCTTTTCAGAAAAATTTAATTTAAAAATAAATAATGATCGAAACTGTTCGGCAACTAAAACATTGTAAAATTTAACTCAAAATCTTTTGTATCATATTTTAGTTAACAAGTTATAAAGAAAAAATAATAGTTCCATCTAGAGACGCCCGAAAGAAGCGAAGCTTTATAGTATATAGGGTAGGAAATAAGCGTTATAAATAACGAAATGAAGACGAGAGGGAAATAAAATAAAGCCTTGAGAAAATAAAAAATAACTGAACACTTGGGAAAATAAATACATTGAAAATAAAATACACGCCATAAAGCTCTCTTCACGATTAGAAGAAAAAAAATTGGATGAAATAATTTTTAATTTGGTTTTTTTATTAACGCTAAATAATTTGAATTCAACTGCTTGTGACCATGGACACAGCAACGTGTTTGAAACGTCAGGAAATGACAAAAGTTATATTAATACAATTTGTAACAATCGCGAAAATCTATCAAATCCTTACCTAATTTGTTTTTGCGGCCAGCGACACCAATATGTTTGTGGCCCCTTTGGAAAATAGGTTGAATACACCGGGATTAGACTATCTTATTTAAAAAAAATTATACAATGATGTGTTCATTTTTAAATGTCAACAACACAACAATTTATGTTAGTCAAGAAAGATTGTGTACGACTTGTATGACAGGTTTTAGCTAACATAGTAGTTACTGAAAAACATTTTATTAAAGAAGTCTTAAATTTCAAATTTATTACTTTCTTTTTTGAAATAATTTTAAAACCTCGAATCTAAAATTATTTGGTTACGGAAAGTTATATTTTGAGACTGGTATCATTTCATCACTAAACCATTCGATTTAATTCATTTCATTCATTCACTTAAAATAAGTTATTGTTTGTATTTTGCCAACCGTTAAGGAGTGTTGACTGAAAATGGCAGATTTAAAACTACTATATTTGTGTGTTTTACTGTATTTTACAACAATTGGTAAGTGAAATGAAACTCCTAATAATCTGAAATATGTATCATTAAATTTCTACGGCTATGTTTCGTTCCAAAATTATGCATGCCAATAATGTTATAGTAATTTAAAACATCATTGCATATTGCTTAGTTTCTAAACCGGAGTTTTTATTTAAGTGGATATGTATTAATTTATGAATTATTAACTTTATTCATCCTGTTAAATTAATTTTAAAAGATTAAAGTTCCTGTATCGTTGCACTCATAGGCAGTGGTAACTGCTAAATTCTAAATGCGCCGTCAGCTTGTCTGCTGTCCTACAGCTAAAAATAAAAAGTATACAGACCTACCACCTAGCTTGTGTTGTTTTCTCGCCTGTTAAGACAGGCTGACCCCGGCCGCAGAGGTCAGTATTCTAAATTTGCCCCTGCAGGAAGAGAATATACATAGAAATAAAAAAATATTATTTATTGAGCATCCAAGGGCTAGAATTTAGTATATAAACTCTGGAGACTAGCTCTGTGATACTAGCCAAGTAATTTTTTAGCAATGTTTGATGGAATCCAAACCTATAACCTAGGTCACGAGGCATCAGGAATTTTCTCCCCCTCCAGCTCATGCCATTCAAAGTGCTCTATTCAGAGCTGCTCATTTCCAAAAGGGACCAGCTGTCAGCTTCAGCTCATCCTCCCGATAGTTATTTTACATGCCCCTGCTACTTTTTAACCGACGAAAAAAATGGTGGAGGTATATATATGAGTCCGATTTTAAAAAATCTTTTTCTTATTGAGAACGGCATACGTGGTAGGGCATCAAGCCCGTCTGGATGGCGACCACCTTTGGTCTTAAGTATGCCGCCATAACAACCTTGTGTTGTGTTCCGGCATTAGTGACCCGAGTTCCTGTACCCTTATGGAACAGCAGCGTGTTCGCGATGTCACTGGCATTGCAAACACCCATAGGCGACGGTAACTGCTAAATTCTAAGCGGGCCGTCAGCCTGTCTGCTGTCACACAGCATTAAAAAAAATACCCTGAAGTTGGTTCCATATAAATTTGGGAAAAAAATTCAACCCTAAGGGTGCGAAAATGGAGAATGATTGTTCATTAACTTGACAAAATTGATTTATTTAAGCATGTAGTAATATTAATTAATAGATTATAGCCACAAAAATTATAAAATTAAAACTTTTTAACAAAAAAAATTAAACCTTCAATAAACTGAAAAGCAAAAAATAATAAACCTTTTTATCAACCTTAATAACTAAGTTCTTAAAGTAATGTAAATATACCTAACTAATATTGAGTCTGTGCCAAACAAGCAAATTAATTAATTGCATAAAGCGTGATGCGCGGCGGGGGCGCAGCGTGACACGCCCCTTCGCCGGAATATACCCAGCATTTACGGGTAAAACTTGATAAAAATAGGTCAGTTACTATGGGTACTTTTCCTTAGTAGGTCTTTTTGATCAAGTGTTAATAAAATACTTTTGTTAACAGTATCAGCTCAACGTACGCCCACCATCTCTCATATAACCCAAGAGCAGATTCGTGACATCGGAGGACAAGTTGACTTGGACTGTTCAGTTCATTACGCCCAGGACTTTCCTGTGATATGGGTAATACATATTTTTGACTCATCTAGCGAAGGACTCGCATATTCGCAACGTCCTTCATCGATGTAATTGCAGAAGGCACCATACATTGATAACCATACATTGATACAAACCTGTTAATAATCAGCTAGTCTGGCTGAAAGGATAGGCCTAATGAATGGTGATGGATGAAGAGATTAAATGCCCAGAGTATCATTGTAATATATCAAGTCATCATAATCAAGTAATTATTAGCGATATGAAACAATGCAAAATGTAGATGAATAAGTTTTCACTGCCAACATGCTATTGGTAGCTTCAAGACTGAATGGCGCTCTTTTTAAAATACTTAGTGCGATTAAAAAAACTCGGCTGGAAGTTAATTCCGCATCATGTGTGTGTGCAAGATAAATGTTCCAGAGAAATTGTATGCGTGACTGTAGAAGAGTAAGTGATACTGACGCCTCTAGGCCTGTCGTAAAAGGCGACAAAACAACCCTAGTTATGTGGTAGGGCCCCGAGCCCATCTGGACGGCAACCACCCTTGGTCTATAAGTGTGCCGCCACCTTGTGTCGTATTAGTGACCCAATTTCCTGTATCCTATGGATTAGCAGTGTGTTCGTGGTGCCCCTAGCGTTGCAAACATCCGTAGGCGACTGTATATAATCTCTTTTACAGGTCAAATATGATCGATACAAGTCGATCGAGTCCATCCCCTTATCGAACAATGCCGGTCTAATCATTAAGGACTCGAGATTCTCTTTGAGGTTCGACGATGCCACCGCCACCTACACCCTGTCGGTGAGTAGTTTAAAATGTGTACACGGTTAATGGTAGAGCAATGGAGCACTGACAACATACATAGTGCGGATCCTTGTGCTGCGTGTAATGAAGGCATCACGTGCAGCTAGATCGGTAAATAACTATTAGAATAGAAGGAGCCATATTTACAGTTTTACCCATAAAGCAGTGGACACAATCTTTACGCCTATCCGATATTTATAGATCAAGGACATACAAGAGAACGACGCCGGCTGGTACCAGTGCCAGGTACTCATGTCGATCAGCAATAAAATAACTGCCGAAGTGGAAGTCCAAGTGCGCCGCCCGCCTATCATCAGTGACAATTCCACCAGGTCTATTGTTGCCAGCGAAGGAGAGAGTGAGTATTACTGAGTATATTAAAATTTAGTGCTTTTTGTGTGTGAGCGGAGTTTCCTCGGGGCCAGTTGAAAAAAGCTGTATATCTACCAACTAAAAACCCCGCAGTCGTTTCATCGTCTACTGCCTGGGCCCACGGATAAATATGTTCTGTCGATTGCGTGGTCCATGCCGGCGGCCCATTCCACGATTGGCGCAGGTAGATCAGGGGTTCGTCCACATGGCGACGTCCTCAATTTAGGATAGAGGGGAGCGCGCGGAACATCATAGGTCTCTCGCCAATGGTGCGGGCGACAGTTTCACCTCCAGGCATCATCTTGGCGCATGATGTACTGGAGCCTATTTGTCACCAACATGAGACACTTTTTCTTTATATAACATTAATCTGAGTGTCTTTTTTAAATTTAGTTATTAGGTATGTTTGTATAAGTGGGCCGCCAGCGTCTGTCTGCTGTCCTATAGCAGTAAAAAAATATTGAGATTATTTCTTATGAGAAAAAGACCGTTTTACTCCGTGCATCGCGGCGTAAGATTATTGACCCCCGTCGCTGGTGTCGACCTGTCGTAAATGGCGACCACCCCTGATCTATAAGTACGCTGCCGTGTTAACATTGTGTTCCGTCATTAGTGACCCAGATTCCAGTAGCCTCGTGCGGACAGCAGGGTGTTCGCGGTACCTCTAGCGTCGCAAACATGCATAAGGCCGCCTAGCCTTACGTAAGGTAACATACCCAATGGACACCACACACCGTTCCTTTAGATGCAACTTGGATCATGATACCAGGTCTTATGAGCTGAAGTGAATTAACGCCACAGGGAGATAACAGTGATGCCTCCTACCTTTCTATGGGGTACATTGATGCTGGGTTTTTAGTGGGTAGACTCTGCTAACACTGCACTAGTGCCATTTTTAGGGCCCTAGATGTTCCCCACACACATAACCATCATCGAACCACTCCCCCGCGAGGAATCCCAGTCAAAAAAAGGTATTATGCGCTGAAGCTGTAACGATTTTTTTTACAGGCGTTCAAATGCAATGCTACGCTGGCGGCTTCCCCCCTCCGAAGATATCTTGGAGGCGCGAAAACAATGCCATCTTGCCCACCGGTGGCTCCATCTACCGGTTAGTGTTTATATTTAAGTTCAAGGTTCTGCTTTCAGGCTAAGTTTATAAATGATATTTTTTTCTTCAGTCAATGTTTTTGTCCCAGATATTGTAGCTTTACCATTATCATAGTTGTTCCCAGTTGCATGTACAACTTTTACTTTGGGGTCTGGGTATAATTGTTCAGTAAGATCACAGAATACAATTTCAGGACTTTCTGACTCATTTTCTTGATCAAAACGACTCGAGAAGAAAGCTAGAGAAGGCTTCTACAAGAGCGACAGCTGCCTGATCTGAAATCTCGAAATGAGAGATCGAATAAGTATCCTTCCTTTATCTATATACTCGATAAGGAAAATGGGGTTCGTTTGATGCACCGTCACACCAAAACTACTGAACATATCGGGATGGGACTACTACCATTCGAAGCTATTTATTTTTCTATCTACCCTTTGTCATTTTTTTCCAATTTACTTTTGCCTGTTATTCGTCCAGCGCAGTGAGCATGATCGGTAGTAGTTTTTGAGGATTTATTGATTACCCCTCTCCCCTGGTGAGACTAACCTTGATTCCACTCCTTCCCGTTTCGGTTCAGGTCCACTCGCCGAGGAACTGCTGCACGGCACCAGCTAAATGTCACAAACTAGACACTGAACACAAAATGTTATGGCACGGCCAATGGGAGTTAATAAGGGATAACTAAAGACCGTCCCGCGCGTTTAGAGGCTCACGCGATACTACCTTCGTCCCACGCTCGCTTTCATCATTCATCTCACCGAGAGTGGGGGTTGTTGTTTTTGTTGTCGTCCTATGGTACCCCAGTGGTACAGAGGGCCTTCGTAAGACGTCGCTATCCGCTTCTGTCCTGCGCCTGTTGCTCAGCGTCCACGGTACGCTGCCACGTGTGCGCCGGCCGGCCCCTTCGCCTGCTCTCATGCGGCCTCCACGCGAACGCGACCCTGGCTGTATTGTCCTCTGGTTCGGAGGGTGTGCCCTATCCACTTCCATTGCGCGATTTCTTGCTTTATCGGAATTTGGTGGCATTGTTTCCATAGATGCTCGTTGCTGATAGTGTTCGGCCAAAATATGCGCAGGATGGACCTCAGGCATTTGTTGACGAACACTTGTAGCTTGCTCGTCAGACCCTTTGTCTCCTTCCAAGTCTCGCAGCCGAAGAGCAAAATAGACTTCACTATGGAATTGAAGAGGGAAACTGACCCGCCGGGTGAGCACGTTCGAATCCCACACAGGATTTAGCTGGGCAAAAGCACCTTTCGCTTTCTTGATCCTCGCGTCGACGTCATCATCAGACCACCACCACGCCACCACTGTTGGTCACGGTGCTGCCGAGATATGTGAACTTTGCGACAGATTCCAGCGGTGCACCATTGAGTCTGATGGGTCGATTTTCGGAAGACTGTACTCGCATTTCGACGGTCTTCCTAGCGTTGATTCGTAGACCCTTATCTTGAGCTTCCTCTCGTAACGAGTCCAGCTTCATTTGGAGAGCGGTCAGTGAAGACGAAATCAACACTATATCGTCCGCGTAGTCGAGGTCCTCCAGGTGCGAGCTTTCGTTCCATGGGATGCCCCTAGGTGTTTCGGTTACCTTCCGCATGACGTCGTCGAGTAGGACAATGAAGAGCAGCGGTGACAGGAGGCAGCCCTGCTTGACTCCTGTAGTTATTGCTATTGGCTCCCCCAGAACTTGGTTGGTGCTCTACTTTGCAGATGCTACCGTTGTATTAGAGACTGGATGATACCTATATACTTGCTGGGTATTCCTCTCTGCCTGAGACAGGACCACAGTGCGCTCTACTGCACGGAGTCGAACGCTTTCTCGAAGTCGACGAAAGCAAGGAAAAGCTCGGCCCGCCACTCCACGCACGACTCTATAAGTATGCGCTAGGTATTCGTGTGGTCGGTGCATGACCTGCCAGAACGGAACCCGGCCTGCTCTTCCCGGAGTGTTCTTGCAATCTCTGGGGACATTCGATTGAGGAGAGTGAGGGTAGATAACAAAAATTAGGTGGCGAGATTTCAACTACCCTTTATGCGAGGATCGAACAATATCAGTTGTCTAACCTTAATCCACGCGATTCTGCGGTTTCTTTTGAAACTAGATGGCGTTGTGTGAATTCGAAAGTGAGTCACAGTATATTAATATTTATCTGTCGCCATTTACGGCTCATAAAGATGGAGATAGCAGTGACCGAATGAACTTTCGGCTAAGGTTCTCCCATCGTGGTTTTTTTTAAAGGCGTTATAGAATTTCTTAAAGGCCGACAGTGCGTTGGCTATGCTTCTGGTGTTGCAAACGTTCTTAAACGACGGCGACCTTACCTGCTATCGCATGGGCCGTTTACCTGTCTACTTAACTCTAAAAAAACTCTTATTACTGGTCGAAACCACCTTTCGTTAACGTTTTGTTTATTTGTGTAGTGGAAACACACTCCGTATAGCCGCAGTACACAAGGAGGATCGCGGCACGTACTACTGCGTCGCGGAAAATGGCGTCGGCAAGGGGGCGAGGAGGAATATCAACTTGGAAGTCGAGTTTGCACCGGTCGTTACGGTTCCGAGGCCTAGGTTGTCGCAGGTCAGTTTAGCAAAATGAATGAATGAATGAATGAAAACACTTTATTGTTCACCAACTAAATCTAATATACAATGAAAAACTAGAATAAGTTACAGTGATACAATGGGCGGCCTTATCGCTAAAAGCGACCTCTTCCAAGCAACCCTATAGTAGAGTGGAATACATCTATTAATTAACTTGTGGGTGGCTAATAATATAAATACACATATTTTACATTATAAAACTATAAACAAATAATTATATTTTCAATCCATTTACACAAAACATATGAAGGAAGAAAAAGAGAGAAAAGAAAATAGTAATGACAGTGAATGGATAAAAACATAGGCGTGACGTAATTTAAAAAAAACTGTGTTTGTCAGCTCCGACGCACGACTGGAGTTTACTACTTAAGTGCGATTGTCTAAACATACGCAAGAAGAGTTTATTTAACTGAAAAAAGATTAATACCATACGAAAGGGCAAATTAACAAATTAATGAAAATAATATACATATATAAATATATATTTATTCATTTTATATACATTTATTCTAATCGGCGAAATATTTTACATTAAACTTTTCACAATAGTCAATTTCAGATGTGCACAAATATTTCATTAGGAATGTTGATAACATATGGGTATAGTTGCCTTGCATACCCTATGTACGTCTTAATCTTCGATCAACAATAGTAACTAGATAAAGGGACACGTACAAAATCAAAGCAAAAGCTGTCCGCGTGAATATACACATATATAGCTACATTTGTTTACTAACAAACGGAGAAAAAAGTTTTAACTAATTACAACTATGGCTCCTAGTAATAAGGTCACAAATCTCCAAAACATTATCTAATACTTACGATCATTCGTCATATAAAATGAGCAAAGCAATAAATTACTCTTGTCACTTACAAATGAAAAGACATATGTTAAACAACATTTAATGTGAAATCAACCTTAAGTTGTAACAAATAAAGTAATTTTTGCCTTGAGAGATACATCGTTTTGTTTTGTTTAGTGTGTTCCGGTGCACGCGCACCAAAAACGTAACGAGGTCATTCATTAGTAGATTTTACTCCTCACATTTTTCTCATACCGGGCGCCTTATATATGAAAATCGATTCCTAAAGAATAAACTCCAATAAAGATCTGGGTGACCTTAGCAATTTTGTAGGAACAGGTAATAATGTTCATACACCAATTTCTTAAAGATAGGAAGGGTTTTGGCTTTACGAATGTATACAGGTAGGGGATTCCATAGTTTTACTGCTTGAACTGAGAAAGAATTGCCAAGAAATAAAGTGGTGTGTTTGGCACAAGCAAGAACTGCGTGTCACGGAGATGAATATGCTGCGGTGGATGTGTGGAGTGACGCGGAAGGACCGCGTTAGGAACTCCCGCATTCGCGGTAGTCTTCGTGTCCGTGACATTGCAGATAAATTGCAGGAGTGTCGGCTCCGTTGGTATGGCCATGTTTTATGGCAACCGGATGCTTACGTGGGAAACAAATGTCTGGCCATGCCGCCTCCGCTGGGCCCCGGCAGGAGGGGTAGACCCAAAAAGTGCTGGCTTGACGTCGTAAAGGGTGATATGCGTGCCAATGGGCTCAATACCAGGGATGCTGAAGATCGCGCGAAGTGGAGTAGAAAAAGTCGGAAAGCGGACCCCGGGCACCGAAACGAAAGTTTGGGTGGCAATTGGGACTTAACGCTAGCATGATGATGATGGATGAAAGAAAAATTGTTTACGATGCCTTACAGAGGGGAAGACGTGTTGATTCTACACGCAGACATATACAATCATGTCCCGATACTCGCTTAGACTGCTAAATACTAGCAACATCCATAAGCTGTTATCGGGACTGTAATACACACAGACAGACATTGACATTCTGATACTCAAAGTACTGAAATTCTGACATTGACATTAAGATACACACAGAGAGAGAGACACAGGCACACACACACACACATAGATACTAATATAGACACTAATGTTCAAACTGCGTATTACTAGGTGTACAAATTAGTTCGGTCCGTTTTAAAAAGAAGGCTCTGGCTGTCATGAATGTTTTATTGTGACAGTTGATCTCGGTGGTTTCAGAGAGGTTAGACATCTGTCAATAACATTCCGTTCCCATCACTTCGAATTTCGTAAAAGAACTTGTTTTTAATTTTTTTGAATATGTCAAATTTTGTGTTAACTAAGCAGCATCTGCGGGAGGTTTTAATTTTTTGCTTCAATTGGAAGAAAAGTGCAGCGGAAGCGCATCCAATGCTTGTGGAAGTTCATGGTGATAATGCTCCAACTGATAAATCATGTAGGGAATGGTTCCGACGTTTTAAGGATGGTGATTTCAGCGTTGAAGATAAGCCTAGACAACCAAAAAATTTCGAGGACGAAGAATTGGAGGCATTACTCGATGAAGATCGAAGTCAAACACAAGAAAAGCTTGCAGATAGTTTAGGAGTGACTCAACAAGCAGTTTCTGTACGATTAAAGTCCATAGGAATGATTCAAAAACAGGTATACTGGGTTCCTCATGAATTGAAACCAAGAGACGTTGAAAGGCGATTTTTCACTTGCGAGCAGTTGATTCAAAGGCAAAAAACAAAGGGTTTTTTACATCGAATTGTTACTGGAGATGAGAAATGGATATTCTACGATAATCCCAAGAAAAAAAAATACTACGCTAAGCCTGGTGAATCGTTACCATCGACCTCGACATCAACAGCAAAGCAAAATTTGAGTTCAAAAGTCATGCTGTGTATTTGGTGGGACCAAAAAGGTGGTGTGTACTATGAGTTGCTACAACCTGGCGAATCTATTACGGACGATCGGTATAGGCTACAATTAATTCGATTGAGCCGTGCATTACGTGAAAAGGGGCCGGAATACGAACAAAGACATGATAAAGTTATTCTTTTGCACGACAACGCTCGACCTCATGTCGCAAACGCCGTCAAAAAATATTTAGAAACACTCAAGTAGGATATTTTACCACACCCGCCGTATTCTCCGGACCTTGCTCCTTCGGATTACTGGTTATTCCGACGGATGCAGCACGACTTGGCAGGTCACCGGTTCACTTCTTTTGCAGAAATAGAAAATTGGATCGGAAGTTGGATTGCCTCGAAAGACGAATCATTTTTTCGAGATGGAATTCGAAAATTGTTTGAGAGATGGGAAAAAGTAGTAATCAACGATGGACAATACTTTGATTAATCTATTAATTTATTTTGATTTAAAAATAAATATATTTTTAACAACAAAAAGCGGACTGAATTAATTTGTACACCCAATAATTTACGCTTTTTGCTGTGCAATGTTAGTTTTGCGGAGAAAGAATACTAATATCTGCGGCCGGGATGCGCCTGTCGTAAAAGGCGAAAAAACAACCCACCCTAGCTACGTGGTAGGGCCCCAAGCCCGTCTGGATGGCGACCACCTTTGGTTTTAAGTGTGCCGCCATAGCACGGATTAATAAATATTTAGTTACTATGTAAGCCATAGTAACATTGTGTTGTGTTCTGGCATTAGTGACCCTAGTTCTTGTACCCTTATGGGACAGCAGCGTGTTCGTGATGCCACTGGCGTTGCAAACACCCATAGGCGACGGTAACTGCTAAATCCTAAGCGGGCCGTTAGCATGTCTGCTGTCCTACAGCATTAAAAAAATTTGATATTGAATTTTGTTTTTTTAAATATTACATCATACTTTTCAGGCTCTACAATACGACATGGATCTGGAGTGTCACGTGGAAGCGTATCCACCACCGGCCATCATATGGCTTAAGGATGAAGTGCAGCTGTCCAATAATCAGCATTACAGGTTAGTCCAAAGACAGGTTCTGAAAGATCAGTTTGAATGACGTATGCACTGTATGAAACGTGTCACTATTCACACGTGCTTTGGGCCCTACCATGTAGTTAGGGTTGTTTTGTCGCCTTTTACGACAGGCCTACCACGGCCGCAGGGGTTGGTATTCTGACTCCGCCCCTTCACGGAGAATATTTTGCACAGTCGGGTAATAGACAAACAGTAATGATTACCAACCAACGTCTATGAATCTTTTAACGAGCAATTCTTGTATATACAGGGTGACTTTGACAAAACCGTCCAAATTTTTTTTATGCACTAAACATCATTTAAGGAACCCATTTTTGCAAAAAAAATTGTATGTTGAATTTTCACCATAAAATATTTCTAATAGGATCATTAATTCAATCGTACAGAATAATCATATGGTGCAAAAGCGTCGTTAACCTGTTATTACCTGTCTCTGTCACACCCGCGTAAATGAGTAGTGCGTATTCGCTCACCCGGTTCAATGCCGCCGTCCTCGGCCTTTTACTAGGTCAGATGGAGAGGTCATTGCACTTTCGCGCCGTATTACGTAAATTGCGAGTTCTTTGAATGACTTTGTGATGCTGATTACTCAATATTTTTGTACTATGTGATACAAAACTAAAATACATGTTTCTCATAACTTTTCAAAGTCACCCTGTATATATGTATATATAATTGGAATCTCGGAATCGGCTCCAACAATTTTCATGAAATTTAGTATACGGGGGGTTTCGGGGGCGATAAATCGATCTAGCTAGGAATCATTTCTAGAAAATGTCAAAAGGTGGCGTTTGAGTAGTCCCAATTTAAACTGAAAAATGACTTCCCGACATCTATCGGCGAATAATAATACTAATTTTTTTAAATTGCTTTAACGACACAACAACACTAAAGCTATTCCAGCAGATGGCGTTGTTAAGTAACACGAAGTCAATGAGTGTTTGCTTTGAGGTTAGACTAAGAAAATCAATTGTTAATTTCCAAAAAACACAATTTATAAAATACCGAGCAAAGCTCGGTCATCCGGATATTATATAAATAAAATGATAGATGTTTGCAGTTGTGTGCGCATCACGGCAAAAATACTGTATAGATTTCAATTAAATTATCTACATTTTATTTCTCAGACACTTGGCCTTTATCTGAAAAAAAAAAAAACACTGCGATGTCTTCATTTAATTTAAAGTTGTTAAAGGTTTAAGAAACAATGATTTTTATAAACACTACGTGTTCGTTCAGTGATGTGTTTTCTTGCCGCGGAGAAGTGTGGGGAAGCGGTATAGCGCGCATGCGTAGGAGCAGAAATCTCTTCTAACCCATGACGAAAACTTTGTTCATATCAAGCGACTCGGACGAATACGCGGGTGTCAGCTAGTCGTGTTACAAAGAAAGGAGTTTTTACTCAACTACGCAAAACATTTTCAATACTAATTATTTTTTACTCTACACGAATTATTTATTGTTTTAGAATTTCACACTTCGCGACCGCGGACGAGTTCACCGACACCAACTTAAGGGTGATCACAATTGAGAAGAGGCAGTACGGTATCTTCACGTGCAAGGCCCAGAACAAGCTCGGCAGCGCCGAAGCCTACGTGGAGCTGACAGGTGAGTTGGATTCGTAGAAAAAAAAATGGACAAATAGACATAGACAAATGGTAGCGAGCCCACCTGGATGGAAACCACCTCTGGTCTATTATTATGCCGCCATAATAACCTCGTGTTCCGACATTCGTCACCCAGGGTCCTGTACCCCTATGGGACGGTAGCGTGTTAGCGGTATCCTTGGCGTTGAAAATATCCATAGGCGACGGTAACTGTAACTTAAGTGGGCCGTCAGCCTGTTTACTGTTTCACATTAATAATAAGAAAATCTGTTTGTTGTAAGTTAACCTTTTTTTTTCAATGAACTCTTAAACTAATGAACAAATTTTATTAAAGTTTAAAAGATTTTTTTTTCAATTTATCAATAATAATAGACAATTAATTATTTACAAAATAATTTAATATTATAAATTTGTATCACATAACTTTCTAACAGAATGCCGAAACACAACACAAGGTTATTATGGCGGCATACTTAAGACCACAGGTGGTCGCCATCCAGACGGGCTTGGGGCCCTACCACGTAGATGAGGTGGGTTATTTGGTCGCCGTTTACGACAGGCCGACCTCGGCCGCGGAGGTTAGTATTCTTTTATAATCCTAGTTTGAACATTATCGAATAGATGGCGTTGTATATCATTTCCAATTATTCTTGATGCTACAATCTGTTTGCACTTGGTCCTGTAACAACAGCCCATACCCCCCCCCCCCCCAATGATGGGTTCGCCCAATAGGGAATAATATACAAGTATACTTTTCTGACGACCTTGGTGGTGCATTCCCGAGGATTACTTTGGCAGTAGATGGCGCTGTATTTATTGTCACAGTGTTTATTTATTTATTTATAATAGTTTGCCTGCTACCAATATGGATATCCATTTTCATTATAATTTCTAAAATTAAGATTTAATTTAACATGTTAACCGGTTATGACGAAATATGTCGTCACACACGAAGTACAAATGCAATGGGCGTGACGACTTTTTTCGTCATGGAAAATTGGAATATACGCAATAATTATTTCATCATCATTTCAGCCGGAAGACGCCCACTGCTGGACAAAGGCCTCCCCCAAAGATCTCCACGATGATCGGTCCTGCGCTGCCCTCATCCAACCTATCCCGGCGATCTTGACCAGATCATCGGTCCATCTTGTGGGGGGCCTACCAACACTGCGTCTTCCGGTACGCGGTCGCCATTCGAGGACTTTTCTGCCCCAACGGCCATCAGTCCTTCGAGCTATGTGCCCAGCCCACTGCCACTTCAGTTTTGCAATCATCCGGGCTATGTCGGTTACTTTGGTTCTCCTGCGAATCTCCTCATTTCTGATTCGATCTCGCAGGGAAACTCCGAGCATAGCCCTCTCCATTGCTCTCTGAGCGACCATGAGCTTTCTCATAAGGCCCATAGTTAGCGACCACGTCTGCGTTCCGTATGTCATCACTGGCAACACACATTGGTTAAAAACCTTCGTCTTGAGACACTGCGGTATTTGGGACGAAAAGATTTTACGGAGCTTCCCGAACGCTGCCCATCCGAGTTGGATTCGACGAGTGACCTCTTTCGCGAAATTGGACCTGCCTAACTGGATCGTTTGACCCAAGTAGACGTATTCGTCAACAATTTCGAAAGTACAGTTCCCAACTGTTACGGGGGTAGGTGCGACATGGACATTAGACATGATCTTCGTCTTGTCCATGTTCATTTTGAGACCTACTCCTTGGGAAGCTGTATTGAGGCCATCAAGCATATGGCTTAAGTCTTCCATGGTTTCAGCCATGATTACGATATCATCTGCGAATCTAAGGTGAGTGATGTACTCACCGTTAATGTTGATGCCCAGTCCGTTCCAGTCCAGAAGCTTGAAGATATCTTCCAACGCAGCAGTGAACAGCATCGGCGATATGACATCGCCTTGTCTGACTCCCCGCTGCAGTCGGATAGGCTTCGAGTTCTGATCCTGGAGACGGACTGACATGGTGGCGTTTTCATACAAACACTTCAACGCTTTGATGTATCGATAATCAATGTGGCACCTCTGGAGAGACTGAAGCACCGCCCAGGTCTCGATCGAATCAAAGGCTTTCTCATAGTCCACGAACGCCAAGCATAGTGGCTGGTTATACTCCTCCGTCTTCTGTATAACCTGCCGCAGCGTATGTATGTGGTCTATGGTGCTAAAACCTTTTCGGAATCCGGCTTGTTCGGGAGGCTGGAAGTCGTCAAATCTGCGCGCGAGACGATTCGTGATGACCCTTGAAAACAGCTTGTAAACATGGCTCAGAAGTGATATCGGTCTAAAGTTCTTCAAAAGGGTTTTGTCGCCCTTTTTGAAGAACAGCACCACTATACTTCCGTGCCAGGCCTGCGGCGTTTTGCCCTCGAGAATGACGGAATTAAATAGCTTCTGGAGGATTTTAAGCACAGGAGTACCACCAGCTCTCAGAAGCTCGGCTGTAATTCCATCATCACCCGGCGCCTTGTTGTTTTTAAGCTGTTTAAGGGCCACACTAATCTCGTACAGACTGACGTCTGGGATATCTACGGTGTAGTGTCGGGTTAATTTGGCTCTTGGGTCTTTAGCCTTGTTGTTAACAGGTGCCCGTGTGGTCGTGTATAGCTGTCCGTAGAACTTCTCGACTTCCCTCAAAAGTTCGGGTTTAGACGAAACGACCCTGCCGTCGTCGGTCTTCAGCTTCGTCATTTGGCTCTGCCCAATAGACAAGTCTCGTGCGAATACTTTAGAGCCCTTGTTACGCTCTATAGCCGCCTTTACACAGTCTGTGTTATGGCGGCGGATATCGCGAGTCAAGGACTTGGAGATCTGTCTATTTAGCTGCCTATACTGGGAAGCATCGTCCGGGGACTGAAGGGTCATTTGACGTCTCACATCCATCAATTTGAGAGTAGAATCTGAGATTTTTCCGGTTCTTTTTGAACGGCTGGCCTTGAAGAATTTAGACCCAGCCGTTTGAACAGCTTCCACGAACCTGTTATTATACTCGTCCACGTCAACGCAGTCACCGAGGCATTCGAAGCGGTTTTGCAATTCGAGTTGAAAGTTTACCGGGTTTTAGATCTGTATGGGTGCAGGTCGGAGCGTAGACTTCACCAGTCGAGACCTCTCCAATTTTGGATTGATATTCAATGTGCCTCTTACTAAGCGGTGATCACTCCCAGTTTTCACCGAATTGATCACAGAGACATCATTGAATATCTGTCTTTTGGTCGACATAATGAAGTCAATCTCATTTTTGGTGGCACCATCGGGACTAATCCAAGTCCATTTGCGTTGTTCTGGCTTCATGAAGAAGGAGTTCATCATATACAGGTCCTCCTTCTCCATGAAGTCGGCCAGCATCTGGCCTCGGGTGTTCCGATTTCCGAACCCAAATTGCCCCATTCTCAACTCATCGCCGCTACGTTTCCCCAATTTTGCGTTGAAGTCTCCCATGACAACGTTAAAGTGGGTTTTAGAAGTGTGGATGGCTGTTGAGATGTCCTCATACATGGCTTCCACCTCCTCGTCAGGATGTGTCGAAGTAATAATTATTTAAATTCGTTCAATTATTTATCTCTGTATTGAAGTTATTGTAAAATATTTTGTCGAATTATTACTTGTGCTGTGATGAAATTAATTAATTACAGGTTTGCAATAAAAGAGTTTGTTTTGCTTTTTTTTTTGCGCATGTATTTTTTTTTAATTTTATGTATCCGCATGTTTCCGCCTGTAGAGTCGATTATCCCGGTGTGTCCGCCCGCATGCGGTCAAGCGCGCTACGGCGGTGCCGCGTCAGTCGCGCCGTGTGTGCACACCCTTATTGCTCTGCTCGCTGTGTATGCGGCCTACGCGGCCAGGAGGTGAGGGCTTTGCGAGTTTTTTTTTTAATTACGGAGGATGTAGGTAAGGAGTTCAAAAAACACCCGCTAGAGTGCACTGCTAGTTAGTGCAGATATAGTGTATGATATTAGTTTAGCTGTTGAAGACAACATGCTGAGGGAGCGTTCAAGTATTACGTAACGCAATTTTTGGTTTATTTTGACAACCCCCCTTATGTAACGTCCCCTAGTAAAACGTTACATAATAACAAAGTGACCATTTTTACCTAAAATTCACAATTATGTGGCGTAAAGTACCGGAAAGTCACTAAAATTCCTTTGTCATTGTTTTAATCGCGTTAATATTATCTATAGCAAGAGATTTGTAATGTTTTTTTTTTAATGAATGGGTCATTCCATTTGAAATTCTGAGAAGAGAAACGTTATAAAACATGCGTGAGAGAATCTCTACGCGACCGTTTTGAAGGGTTAAAAAAGATGTTACGTAACGCGTAGTTTAAACCCCCTCCTTCCGCTCCTGTAACGCATCGTAACGTTTTACAAGATCACCCGAATTCGTTACGTAATACTTGAACGCTCCCTGAGAGCCGGTGTAGACCAACATCAACCCGCCAGAAGTCACTCGAATTGCAGACTGCGCTATAGTTGTGTCTTACATATTGGAGCCTCGATCTTGAGTAGAAGTGGATGCATAGAAGTGAAGAGACAGATGGTTATGGCTAGATGTGCAAGGGCGGAGAAAGAATACTGACCTCTGCGGCCAGGGTCGGCCTGGCGTAAAAGGCCCATCTGGATGGCGACCACCTTTGGTCTTAAGTATGCCGCCATAATAATTTTGTGTTGTGTTCCGGCATTAGTGACCCAAGTTGCTGTACCCTTATGGGACAGCAGCGTGTTCGCGGTGCCACTGGCGTTGCAATCACCCATAGGCGGCGGTAACTGCTATATTCAAAGTGGGCAGTCAGCCTGTCTTTTTTTTTTATTGCTGTAGGACAGCAGACAGGCTGACGAAATTTCAACCAAATTTAAACCCTATGTTTCTGGATATGTAACTAAGTATATTAAATGATAAAGGAACGACAATTTGCCTGACGGCCCGCTTAGGATTTAGCAATTACCGTCGCCTATAGGTGTTTGCAACGCCAGTGGCATCGCGAACACGCTGCTGTCCCATAAGGGTACAGGAACTCGGGTCACTGATGCCGGAACACAACACAAGGTTATTATGGCGGCATACTTAAGACCAAAGGTGGTCGCCATCCAGACGGGCTTGAGGCCCTACCACGTAGCTAGGGTGGGTTGTTTTGTCGCCTTTTACGACAGGCCGACCCCGTCCACAGAGGTTAGTATTCTTTCTCCGCTTACAGCAATAAAAAAATAATATAAATGTCACCAAAATCACTTCTTAGTAATTTTGGTAAATTGGCTGGTTCAGACACTGGTTTTCCCCATTTTTCTGTATACTGCTGATACGTGGGCACTGGAGAAGTACCTATGCTTGGATAATCATGACTGAGTTTCGGACGAATGCCTGTATACTCCAAGAAGTCTGTATCAAGCAGCGTCTATCTGTCTCGGTCCAGATTCGCATTCTCAATTTTTTTGGATACGTCTCAAGGCGGGATGGCGACTCGATTGAGGCGTCTTGTCGTACAGGACAGAGTGGAGGGCACTAGATCGCCCATGCGATTATAGCCGCAGTGGGCGATCGCTTACACGCGTGCAGTAAAAGCACTAAAAATATAGAAGATGGCGATATATCGTGAAACGAATCACAGCAGCCCCTCACTAATAATAAATACCATATCGGCCACGACCGCTCTGACAAGAGCCTTAAGAAGAAGTTGAAGACGAATAGAAGTATGCTGATGAAACTTCTCTAGTCCGCTCTAATAATTTGACGCTTTCCTCTAAAATTCACGCTGATGCTGATTTGGACGGACACTTTTTAAACACAAATATTCTCCTTACATTATATCCTCCGTAAATTTATGTATTAATTTAATTTTAATTTTAAATTTTGCAGTTTTGTTTAATTGTTCCAATGTTTTGATAGTTTTTTAATTTTTCTATTTGACCATATATAGGTATGTCGTAATGCACGTATTTTGATCAGTGATTGGCTTTTTTATCTGCATTGTGGCATTTTTTAAATTCTTTAGCGATTTGGATATTTCTAAGTAAAACATTAATAAAAAATACACCTATTCTATTTAAACAGAAGTCAAGGAATAGCAAGTAAAAAATCTAAAAATTGTTAATTAAGGAAATAAAATATTTTTTATTACAGAATCGCCAATACCAGACATTAACTATCCCGGAATACAACCGGATCCGCTCGTATACGGATATCCGGATAGCGGTGGAATGATTCGACCGACATTAATCATTATCCAGTTATTGTGGACTTTTGTATTATTTTTAATTTTTTAACCGTGTCGTCATATTCAAATGCATTTATTTTTTGTATCGTGAAATGAATTGGATTTATACAAAATAAAGTATAGATATTTTTTTTCACTGTGAAGTATGATTAATGATATGACAATGATTTAAATTGTATTAGTATTGTAAGTGATGAATTGAAACAACCAAGATTTGTAATTGATCGGTTTTTTGTCAACCGGATATTTTTATTAACATGTTTGACCAATAACCGGATATTGCTTTATACCAGTTTTAATGTTAGTGGATATTGACTGTGCACTGTGACCAGTTTTAACCGGTTTTTGGAGCAAAAAATATTTATTTTTTCTTTATAATATATACTTAACAATTTTGATGGATTTTATGTAAGCTTTAACGTGTAAGAATCTCAGTAACAATATTGTAATTATAAGAACAGAAATTTTTAACATCATTCCAAAACTTCCCACTGTTGTGCTTGGGCCTCCCCTTAGAGGTAACCTTATCCAGTGCGGTTTCCTTCGTCAGTACGTGGTAATAATCTCATTATAAACCTTTAGAGCCGATATGTGGACACCGACAGCATTCGTACCAATTGACATAGATCGTTAAATATCTTCCATGCATGGGCGGAGTATTATAACGGATGACCCCTACGGCCAGGGTCTGCCTGTCTGTAAAAGCGATAAAACAACCCTAGGTACGTGATAGGGCCTCGAGCCCGTCTGGATGGCAAACGGTGGTCGATAAATATGCCGCCATAATTGTGTTGTTTTCGGGCATTAGTGATCCGGGTCCAGTACTTTGGCGTTGCAAACGTCCATAGGCGACGGTAATTGCTGCGGTAAAAAAATTGTAACCAGAAGCAGCGAGTAGTGGAGACCGCATCTCTGCAAAGAGGTGACCGTCTGGTACAAGATAGATGGGGTTGAATGGAATACAACCGAGCTGACTGGTCCAAACTTGGGGAGGCCTTCGTCCATCAGTGGACAATTGACTAAAGACTGTCTAAGAGGTGGTGTTACACGATGTACAAATTTTTTTTAGTGTCAAATTCTTATATGCGTATTAAAGATGGCAGCTAACTTTGACAGCGCGTGACAGTTTGATGAGTCACGCTGAAATGTATACATATATATTTTTATGTATACCTCATATAATATATTATTTTTGTGTTATATTTATTAACATTGTCAGTATAATTGTACACATTTTATATGTATATTTATGAGAATAATTTATATGTATGTATTTTTAATAAAATATGTTTTTTAATGGATTTTTGGATATTTATTAAATAAATTACAACGATTTGTGACTGATTTATTATATACAAGGATAAAAAATTGTGCGTAGAAAATGTATTTTATTGTCATATCAGAGTTAAATCCCAGTTGTATCTAAAACTTTGACTTGTGTCTGCGTTTCACCTCTTCTCCATTTAGTATGATCATCATTCCTATAGAAAGTCCATTGGCAAACCAGCACTTTATGGGTCTACCCATCCTTTCAGGGCATGGTAGAAGCGGTTTGGCTAGATATTTGTTACCATAAAAGTAGCCGATTGCAGTAAAAAATGGCCATACCACCGTATGTAACATGCTTTCTATATTAATAACTTTTTTACTTAAACCGGACAAACAGTATCAAAGACAGCTTACATTCTTTATGGAAATTATCACCATAAACTATATTAGGTGTGGCTTCTTAACCCCCTAGACTGAAAGGGAAACCGTGTCCGAGTTCTTGCGAATCTTTCCGTGATTTTCCGAGTGTCATCGGTACACATAGTTCATTCGTTGACGACGTGAGCTCTTAAGCCTCGAAGATCTGAACCAGAAGGCATCTCCCGACTACTTCTCAAGTATTTATAGTTGCGGTTTTAGTAGTTTTATAATTTTTAGTACCTGCTAAGAATTAAATGGTAAATATATTAAAGTGTGTGTATGTGTGTAATATATTTTTATAACAGATAAAATATCATATCCCATGCGATGCTTAGTGCCTCATGACCGAAAAGGTCATAGGTTCTAATCTTTTTAAATTCAATTAAATTAAATAATTTCGTATATTAGACATTTATCACAAAGATTTTTTAAAATTTATCACAAAGATTTTTTGCTTTTTATATACAGGTGACTTTGACAAACCCGTCCAAATTCACACAGATGAATCTTTAGTAAAATTTATGAGAAACATGTATTTTAGTTTTGTATTACATAGTACAAAAATGTTGAGTAATCAGCATCACAAAGTCATTCAAAGAACTCGCAATTTACATAATACGGCGCTAGAGTGTCAATGACCTCTCCATCTGACCTAGTAAAAGGCCGAGGCATTGCACCGGGCGAGCGAATACGCACTACTCATTTACGCGGGAGAGACAGAGACAGGTAATAACAGGTTAACGTACGAAGGTTGCAACATAGCACTATTCTGTACGATTGAATTAATGATCCTATTTATGAAACATTTTTTGGTGAAAATTTGACATACAATTTTTTTTGCAAAAATGGGTTCCTTAAATGATGTTTAGTGCGTAAAAAAAATTGGACGGTTTTGTCAGTCACCCTGTATTTAATGAAAGAAATGAAAATTATTTATTTAGGACACGTATTTATAATAAATATTTTAATATTACAGTTTTATAAAATAATTTAAAATTATTGTATCCTAGGATATTTTTTTGGAGGGTGGAAATGCAACGTTCGTGGTAACGGGCGGCGGGATAGTGTGGGACTCCCCGTGGAATGTTCCCAAACGTCCCCTTCTGTAGGCTGGTTATTAAAACCACCCCGGTGCTCCTTCACGCCTCAAGTGCCGAGGCAACAGGATGCGACGGATTAGTCAGGCCGGTGGTTTACGCGGGCCTCTTAAAATCCAGGGTGTGGAGAGCCCCGGCATTTTCTGTCCTAGATAGGACCTGACTCAGCATAATGCTGGCTTATAAATAGCCAGCGCTGATATTCCGTCAGACCTATTGAATGATGTCACTAAAAAAATAATGATACGCATATAGCATCGCATCGTGTGTGATATATACCTAAAATAAATGTTTTTAATATAAGTACTTAGTATGATAAGATTTTACACAATATTTTTTATATTGCACAATAGTCTAAAGGAGTATAGCCACTGTACAGTACTGTGACCGTGCTAAGTACTGTGTCAAAAAAAATCAATATTTTAACACGTGTTTATTAGCTTCATACATAATGTAACGGAAACTTTGAACATAATTTTGACCCCCTTCTTTTGAAGGGGGGGGGGGGTCATACTAACTCGAAATTTGGCACACTTATCAATGACCGATGACAATGTAATAATCTGTATAGTTTGTATCATTATTCTTACCAGGATCCTCAGGATTAATGAATTTTCGGACCGGTTCTCGTCCGATCACCGAAGTTAGCAGCGTTGGGCGCGGTCAGTACTTGGATGGCTGACCGCCTGGGAACAACGCGTGACGTTGGCTTTTTGCTCTTTTTTATACGCTATATATTAACTTGACCTGTTTAAAACGGAATTTTTAGACTCGATTTTTACCCACTGAATGAGTTTGTGTATCTGGGTTCATAGTTTACAAGAGACGGAAAGTGTGAGAGTGATATTGAAAGAAGAGTGAATGCAGGAAACATGGTGAATGGAGCTTTGCACTCCTTTATGAACAGTCGGAAGGCGTCTAACAAGGCTCGTCTGGCTGTGCATGAAAGTTGGGTATGGCAGAAGAAACATGAAAGCAGAATAAATGCAGTTGAGATGAGAGCGTTAAGAAGTATGATAGGAATAAGAAATAGTGAGATAAGGAAACATTGTGGTCTGAAAGAAGATGTAGTGACAAAAATTGAGAAAGGTATGCTGAGATGGTTTGGCCATGTTGAGAGAATGAATGAAGAACGATTGACAAAAAAAGTGTATAAGGCGAGTGTGAATGGAAGTGTTGGAAGGGGTAGACCTAGGCGGACGTTTCGAGACCAGATCAGGGACGTCTTGAAAAAAGGCCAGGTCAAGAGTACCCTAAACCGAAGGGCATGTATGAAGGGAATAATGAAAGTCGACGAAGCGAAACAAGTATGTAAGGATCGTAGCAAGTGGAAAGAAGTGGTCTCTGCCTACCCCTACGGGAAAGAGGCGTGATTATATGTATGTATGTAAAAATAAAAAAATCAAAATACTGCCGAAACGCCATCTGACGTTTAATTAATAACACTGTCAGAAGATGGCGGTAAATAAATAATAACACTGCCGGAAGATGGTGTTAAATTAATAATTACCGATTGCGAACTGACCACAAATAAATTTAAAAAACTAAAAACTTTTTATAATTATTAAACTAAAAAGAAAAAATAATTCTAACAAGAATAAAATTACCGACGAGAAAATTAATGTCACTGTTCTAAAAAGCGCGGGGTGCTCGATATCAATCGTTATAATTTTTTTACTAGTTTTATTCCGAAATTCGGTTAAAAAAATCGTACAACGTACGCTTTTTAGAACGTGACATGAATTTTCTCGTCACTAATTTTATTCTTAAGTTAAGAATAATATTTTTCTTTTAAGTTTGATTAATTACAAAAAGCGTGTCTTTTTTTTAAAGTATAATTTTTTTTATTCAGTGTGTTCGTAACTAGATATGCCTGGCTATATATAAACGACATTAACACGCTCGTCGACAAAGGATATTTTTTGTACCTATCATCGTTAAATCCCGGTTTCAACCAAAACCCCCGCTTAGGTGCCCGGGGTCGGTTGCAGTCTTCCGCATCCATCTTAGTGAGTGCTGACACCAATGTCATTACGAGGTTAAGCCAGTACTTCTTGGGTCTCCTACCCGGGACCTGGCGGAGGTGGCATTGCTAGACATTCGTTGTATATTGTATAAATATTTTATACCGATACGGGTGTATGTGCGTTGTGTTTGTAAAAAAATTAACCCTACAATATACGGGGCGTTTGAGTATTACGTTTTGAAGATTTTTGACCCCTCCTCCATCCCATGTAACGCGACGTAATGTTTTCTGTATCCCCCCCTCAAAAATATTATAACAACCAAGTGACATTTTCACCTAAAAGTAACATTTATGTTGCTTGGGAGATTTTTATTCCCTAGTTTTTTATTTAAATAAAAAAAACAATGTTAGGTAACGCGTTGTTCGAAGAAGTCAATTGATGGTGAAAGGTGTATGCGTAGACGCAGGTCACATGTGTAGTGGGAATGCTCCTTAGAGCTTTATTATAAGAAAAAAAGCATTAAAAGAAAAAATGGCTACTGCGATAGGCGAATTTGATTATTTTGACAATTTTTTGGAATAGTGTGTACTTTCTTTATCTTTCTTTCTCTTTTAGTAATTTCCAAATAACTGTCTTTTATGTTAAAATAAATAAAATTAATATATTTCGTATTTTATTTCATACTAGCTGACCCGGCAAACGTTGTTCTGCCATATAAATAATAAAATGTCAAAAAATTAAAAAAAAATTTTTGGGGGTGGGTCACCCCTAACATTTAGGGGGATGAAAAATAGATGTTGGCCGATTCTCATAGATACCGGATAAGCACAAAAAATCACTAACTCAATTTAGTTATCTGCCTACTGCCTACCCCCTAAGAACGATGGCGTGATTATTTATAGCCTATGACCATTTCTAGGTTATCATCTATCACCATACCAAATTTCATCAAAATCCGTTCAGCCGTTTAGGCGTGAAAGAGGAACAGACAGACAGAGTTACTTTCGCATTTATAATATTAGTATGGATTGTTTTATATAATTGCTGGTATGCCCGGGAAAAAACTACACCTCATCAATGCCGCTTGGAGACTGGAAGTTGACGCGGGTATGATTCCCCATTCTGTTACTACAACATCATCTGGCTAGCTAAATAGCCCGGGTGGTCGACGTGGCATACCCACTAAAACCCCCAGTCGTCAGCTACAGCCTTCGTTTGTGGGCCCAGGATCGACTTGTTAATTGCTTTGCGAAACTCCATTTAGCCAAGATTAGTCAACGTAGAGCTGTGGCCAAGTCACTCCGTATGTATTCGTCTCAGCGATTCGAGCCACGTCACCGGGTTGTTGCTTCAGACCACAAATCTCGCCCACAAAACACTGGGAAAAAAGATCTGAAGAA
This sequence comes from Malacosoma neustria, assembly GCA_963693495.1. Taxonomy (NCBI): domain Eukaryota; kingdom Metazoa; phylum Arthropoda; class Insecta; order Lepidoptera; family Lasiocampidae; genus Malacosoma; species Malacosoma neustria. The sequence goes on along the minus strand of OY856399.1, from coordinate 2,906,097 downwards.
TAAGTCAACAACTTAGGGTGAGTTCAATTCAGTTTTTGTGGGTGTGGCTCCAACGCCTTTAGCATAGATTTTGCCAATGTCCAATAATATCGGTGAGTTTTTGAGACAAATGAGACACAAAATTTTCCAAAATTATTTATTTTGGTATTCTTATATATTCCACATCCTTAAATTTATTAATTACCTACATAAAATTATACAATAATATAAAAACTAGTATCAATATATTTCGCCAAAGTTTATTACTGTTTGAGTTATTTACAAATGTGGCCTTGAATATTCCGCTCAATTCATCTCTACTTAGAGCGAAAATAGCTTGAAGACGCATCAGAATACATGAAAGAGAGACATAAGAAGACAAAATACTTTGACGATCTGGAAATTGACCAGGCGTGGGTCCAACTTTATATTTGTGCAAAAGTCCTTTGACAGATTATCAAATAGTGCAAGGAATTGTCACATAACTGTTGCTTCTTTTTTATTTTTTTGGATAGCGTGTACATTTTGGCTAAACACGCTAAATATTTCGTTTGGTTGAAAAAATATACCCGTGTTTGCCCAGCCTGGAATCAATCGGTGTCTCCACACTAAATGCCTCAGATTTGTCGGTGATACAACTATCTTGAAGTCCTCAATGTAGCAGATATGACAATTGTAAAATTGAATTTTTGTAATAATAATAAGTTTTGGCGAGATACGTCAAATTCTAAATGTTTCATTTATTTGCACTTTATTACATGGCTGCATAGTCGTTGAAATTAGCCAGTGTATCTTTAATTAAAAGCCAGAAAGCTAATAAATCATTAAATAGTAAGAACGTCAGAAAATAATCGTTTGACATTCCAAACAATCCAAAATGGAGTCTAATTAAACTATATACGACGGCCTGTTTAAAACATATCGTCTCACTACCTCACACATACAAACTTTTTATGGATTATTATGCAAATTATCGTGAATTAAACTTTCTATAATTATATTGCCAGTAATAATTACATTTTTGGCGTTAACGCTATTAAAAGATAAACATTACTAATAATCTGTGTAACAGATCCAATCTTGTTTTAAAAATCATTTAAATATGTAGTAATCAAATTGTTCAAAATCAAGATTTGGTACGAATTTAAGAATAGTTAATTGAATCTGTGTGTATTAAAGAACTTATTACACATTTCAAAATTATAAAATATTAAACGTATGTACATAAAAATGTTCTTTGCCTAAGTCCTCACTTTATGTAACCAAACCAAATCGATCGTGTATGTCGAAGAAGGTAGTCGTCAAAATTTATAATGTATTACAATAATGTTGAAGTCACTGGAAGGGATTAATACTAAAAGGGAGAGAATATGCCTAAGGTGTTAGGTATGTTATGCCTAAGTTAGTACTAGCGTAAGATTATATGTAAAAAAGATGTGTCAATAAATAATTTTTTTGTTTTTTATAGTATTTCATATGTTTTAGAGATTTTTTGGTAACGATGAAATTTCTGGAATGTGTTTCCATTAAAAGATTCGTAAACTCCTGGAAGGATTTGACTAAGGCACAGATTTGCTGTTTCCACTATGATACTATGGTCTGACTGGCTTTTTCAATGCAAATGTGACTACGTTTTTGTCACATGATATCACTTAAACCTCTTCCCTCGAATATGACAATGAGCCCTAATTTTAATCCTTACCCAAGTAATTATAATATTTACAATATTTTAATACTGTTGTGACATCAGCACATTAACGAAAGCACTGACCATAGACTATATATCGCTATGACGAAGAAAATGACTCGCACTATCTGATGGAGATAGTATAATCTGTAACAAAAAAAATAACTAGTTCAGTCAAAAAAAATTTTTTGACAGTTCGTATGGAATTTAAAATGGCGTTCAATTCCTTTTACATTGTGGGTTTCTAACAAAATTAGTGCTGTGTGCGGTACGCATATAAGAGAATATATGTCCGAGTTGAAGGTTGTCTTTGGAGGTCAGTTTGGGGATCCGTTGTACCTGAACAGTATTCCTTCCAGTATGCCATTCAATTTGTTACAAATCCCCGGTTCGTTTCCCGCCATATTATAACAACGTCCATGTACTGATGCTAAAAGAAAATGTGAAGAGAACTACCAAAGGAAAAGCAGTAGGTATATTTTTTGCTAAAATGTTGCTAAGAAGATTTGTCTTAGTAGGACTCTGACTGAAGGAAAATGATAATAATAGATTATGAACTTACGACAAATTAACTTTTATCATATCACCGTTTCTTAGTACGTAATCATTGCTACGTACTGTGATGCTGATGTAATAAGGGTACCAGCCAATTTTGTAAGGAAACTTTCGATTTCTAGAAGTTAAGTTTTATTTCATCTAATTTTGAGTTAGAGAAGTGAAATAAATAAATATCCTAATTATAAGAAACAATGCTGTAAGTCGTCGGCATATTCTTAAACTCTGTTTTAAAATAATCGAGTCTTAAAGGTTGTAAAATCAATCAGTACTATATTCGAGATACAGAGGTCCAATTAATTTCGAGTTATAGAGGCAAAATAAGTACTAAATTTGCTTACAAGAACTCATTAATTATTTTAACTTATAAAGGGTCTAGATTTCAAACTATTAAAGGGAAGAGAACATTTTTTCGAGTATGGGAGGTTTTCGACTTATCAAGATTCGACTGTATTACCTTTTCCATTTAATCCTGGCCCGAGGTAGCGTGTCGTCGCTCTCCTTGAAAAGGTGCCTTCTGATGCCCACCAAGTACTCCTCCAAGTACTCGTCCCAACTTATATCTCTCATGCTGAATGGGAATAACTAAAAAAAAAAAAACATTATATTTGACTAAGTATTTGAAAACTGGCCTCGTCAAAACATTTTTATTAAACAAAACCAGATTTTTACAAAGTCTTTTATAAAAGCAATCCCCCAAAGCGTCTTCGGCTTTATCGGCACGCTGTTGAGTCAGCCACACGTAAACAAACAGTTAGCTTCCATGGTGGCGACTGGTTTGACCAAAGGAAAATAGTTTGTATGACAACCGTCGGTCATTGCTCTGTGCGAGCAAAGTGGCATTATATTTACGCGGGAGTGGCAGAGACAGATAATAACAGGTCAATGGCCGAAATTCTTCCTGCTCGGCGTCCGGAGTATAGATTGCATAAATTCATGTATGCCTTGCACAACTCTTTAGAAAAGAAGAAGCAGTGGGAGTTAAACTATTAACATTCCTCTTGCTTATCACCAGCGGCAAACGTAATTCTTCTCGGGTCAGAATGAAATCGCTTCTGTAAATCCGTATTTCGCGTTGAAGGTGATGGGGTTCCGGGCCTCCAATAGAATGTTTTTGGATCTTCAGGCAGAGTTTTTGCTCGAAGGTCTCATGTCTGGATTCTGGTATACATGTCTTGGATTCCATGATTCCATATTTCCATAATTTATTTGGTAAAATACGCTTACGTGCAACTAACATGTACAAGCAGATGCTAACAAAATAAATAAATGTAATTTTGTGAACAAGTCATTTAGTGTATAACACAAAGAAGACCTTGAGGTGTAAGGGGCCTACCAACATCTCCCAAGTCAACCTTACCTACAAGTTGGCGCACCCTGCTGAATAACGGACGAGGCCCTGACGACGGCTTTCCTTTTGGGGTTGGAGGTCAGACGGCAGTCGCCCCCGTAAAAGCCAAAACCAGCCAGATCAGTTTATGGAGAGACAAGGAATGCGAGATCGTATAAGAGCTAGGGCGCCGCCGCATAACAGCGCAAGAACTTCGCCCGGCTATTGAGAGAAGCGTCGGCACAGCTAACGACATTAGCTCCAACTCACGCAGCGCAAACATCACGATAATTACGTGGGGAACAAATGTCTGGCCATGCCGCCACCGCTGGCCCCGGCAGAGGGGTAGACCCAAAAAGTGCTGACTTGACGTGGTATGGGTTGATAAGCGTGCCAATGGACTGACCACCAGAGATGCCTAAGATCGTGCGAAGTGGAGAAGCAAAAGTCGGAAAGTGGACCCCGGGTGACGAAGCGAGTTTGGGTTGCAACCGGGATTCAACGCTAAGATGATAATGATGACAACGAAGACCTAAGAAGAGCGAGGTGCTGCTACACAGCTATATTATAACTTTTTACCCTTTTTGGTAGCGAAAAAGAAGGTTTTGATGCAAAATGGCGGGAAAAGTATGTAATGTGTGTAATGCCTCTGGTGTTGCAGACGCCCATAGGTGACGGTGACTACCTGTTAGGGTGGGCCGTTTGCGTGTCTGCTGAACTCTAGCTATAAAAAAACGATTTAAAGATGCAATCGTACGGATTTGCGAATAGTGTATTAAATTTGTAACGTAATTATGTTGACGATAATTAACTAACTTTATCGATACCAAACGTTTGCTTAGAATCTCAGGTGATAGGAGGGCTGGACTATATCTGGGCATACGTCTATAAAAATGAATTAAGATTATGTTACATTACACAAAGTAGCAATAAATGATTCTGTTAAAAATATAATACTAAAAATTTGTACTGATTTTACGAGATTGCTAAAAAGGATGTTTCAAAAAAGGTGATTTCAGCCCTGCCCAAACGAAATTCCATCTAAACATTTAAACAAATCAAGGTTTTTAGGTCAAGGTCATTCACAGGAATCTCCGGTATTTATATTACATATAATATAATAAAATTATAATCATAATTTTAGATTTTATATATATATTTTATATATATATATATATATATATATATATATACCTAGTCAGGTCATAAATTCTGTCACATGTTTAATGTAAAATAATTGTAACAAGTTTATTAATTATGTAACCATTCATATACCAAAATGAACTTAACAAAACATAGATTCTTATGACATTAAAGTTTATTCAAAATGACCTCCGTGATTTTGAATACAAGCCTTCAATCTGCGCGGCCAGTCGTCTATCGCAGCACGAACGAGGTCCATGTCAATATCGGCGGCTGCCTTAATCAAGGATGTCTTGAGTGACTCCAAATTGGGATGAGGCTTTGAGCAGGCCTTTTCCTCCAAGTGTTGCCATATCTTGTAATCTAACGGATTCAAATCTGGACTGGAGGAGGGCCAGTCTTCGTGCCGGATGAAGTCGATTTCACGCGCCGCCAGCCAGTCGTGTGTGCTCTTCGCTCTATGAGCTGGCGCCGAATCTTGTTGGAATACCCAGTGCCTGTTATTGAACATGGTATGAGAAACAGGTTCCACAAGGTTCGTCAGGACTGTATTTTGATACACAACAGCATTCGTTTTTACACCTTTCTCACAAAAATGTACCTCTGTTAAGCCCCAATAAGAAACTCCCAACCATACCATGAGCGAGGATGGAAAATGACCTCGTTGGACACGCGGAATACAGTTGCTCGCTTCTTCACTACTGTGTGCGTACACCTTATCATTTTTTTTGTTGTAGCTCTCTTCTACGGTAAACATTTTTTCATCCGAAAAAAGAATTTCCCGATATTTTTTTCCCGCGTACCGCTTCAACAAAGCGCGGCATCTCTTCAGTCTCAGGTCCATTAGACGAGCATTCAAACGATGTCCTGTTTTTCTTCGATATGCCCGAAGCCCTAAGTCTTCATTTAACACCCTTTTCACCGTGGTTCTGCTTAACCCCATCTGAAGGGCCAACAGTTTCTGCTTACGTTTGGGATTTCTTTGAATTCGTGCCTTCACAGCTTTTATCACTGCTGGAGTCCTAACAGACCGAGGGCGACCACTTCTTGACCTGTCATCTACACTAGAGTCTTCATTGTATCGTTTGATGGTACGATAAACGAATCTTTTGGTAATATTCAAATTTTTCAGTATGTTAAAAATTTGAATTGGCGCGTAACCGCAACGATGCAACGCAATAACTGCAACACGGTCTTCTTTAAGCGTCCACTCCATATTTAAAAATGAGTAAAATTCTAAAAGTTATACATTTTTATTTTCATGAACAATTCGAAATTCGAATTCAATAAACTTTTTTGTGGCCAGCATTCTAAAAGAAAAGTTTTTACTGTGTGACAATACTTATGACCTGACTAGGTATATCTGTCAATTGTCATTTTATCTCATTACAATTACCTTGCTAAATTTCCATTGCCTAAAAATCTCAGTCCCCATACAACATATTATAGTTTTCTGTTAGTTTTTAATTAAAAATAATATTTAATTATAAGTATCTAATTATTAACACTACTAACAAATTCTAATAATAATTTGTTATCCACAAGATTCCAGATAACGTTGGTTTTCGAATTTACCGCGTTTTAAAATACTGTTTTTTTAATAACCTATCACTTTTATAATTTCCATACTGGCAAAATCGATGCATTGGAGTCATAACCATAAAAACTGAAGTGAATTGACCTGGCTAAGTCCAAATATTTACTCCCTAGATTTTAAAGCAGCTAATAAGGTAGTTGCTCTTGATGATGCAGGGGTGGAGTAAGAATACTAACCCCTACGGCCGAGGGCGGCCTATTGTTAACGGCGACAAAAAATCCCTAGCTAGAGGGCCTCAAGCCTGTTTGGATTAAGACCACCCCTGGTTTCTAAATGTGCCGCCATAATAACCTTGTGTTGTGTTCCGGAATTAGTATTCCAGGTTCCTGTACCTCTTGAGACATTAGTGTATTCGCGGGGCCTCTAGCATCACAAACATCGATAGGCGACGGTAACTGCTTACTATTAAGTGGACCGTCAGCCTATCTGCTGTCCTACAGGAATTAAAAAAAGAAATTTTAGCAATTATCGTCGCCTATGGGTGTTTGCAACGCCAGTGGCATCGCGAACACGCTGCTGTCCCATAAGGGTACAGGAACTTGGGTCACTAATGCCGGAACACAACATAAAGTTATTATGATGGGTTATAGGATGGGTTGTTTTGTCGCCTTTTACGACAGGCCGACCCCGGCCGCAGAGGTTGTATTCTTTCTCCGCCCCTGCACGGACAGCTTTTACTTACTTTCTTATCTTCAGTACTTGTGCTAAGCCAGAGCTCTCTCGTCCGTCTATTGTCGAAGGATATTTCTCTAGTGCAGAAATATGCTAGAACCGATGAGAACTTGTGGATCTTCTTGTATACTTTTAACATTCTGTAAATATAAAAACATTTCAACTTTCACGTCTTCCCTTTACATATTTATTTAACCGTGCAGAGGCGACTAAATAACCCACCATAGCTACGTGGTAGGGCCCCAAGCCCGTCTGGATGGCGACCACCTTTGGTCTTAAGTATGCCGCCATAATAACCTTGTGTTGTGTTTCTGTATTAGTGACACAAGTTCCTGTACCCTTATGGGACAGCAGCGTGTGTACGATGCCACTGGCATTGCAAACACCCATAGGCGACGGTAACTGCTATATTCTAAGCGGGCCGTCAGGCAAATTGTCGTTCCTTTATCATTTAATATACTTAGTTACATATCCAGAAACATAGGGTTTAAATTTGGTTGAAATTTAAGTCATCATTATATCTACTATTAAAATCTGTCTATTTTCTAGTTGTGGTGTACTGTATTAGGAGTGTTTTAGAAATAAAACTCTATTGATATTCGCCTGTTGTTTATTTTCCTATGGTTCTGGGTGGAATGCCTAAAATTACAAAAACTGTCTTTAATTTGTATTAAATTTAGGTGTAATTCTATTGGCTACAAAACACGCGTTCCAATTGGTCGGCTGGGGCGCGCGGTGCGTTCGTTTTTACTTAAACCCCATTGGTTAAAAAACACGCGCTCTGATTGGTCGGTGGCAGCGGCTTGCTGCGTGTTTTCGATGTTCAGCTCGTCATTTACACTAGTAGTACTACCACAATACTTGTTGTGTTTAGGTCTTTCTGTAGATAATACTGGATAAAGTTTGTTTTTTTGATGACTACTGTCCTACTTTCAAACAGGAATGAAAATTAAAGAGTTTCCACCTTGGTAACTCCCTCTAATTTGATTATAGTATTTACTCTTACAATATCCAAAAAAAAAAAATGTTATGGAGGATCTTCACTTAATATTGTTTATTCAATTCACATGTTCGAACCGTGTAGTTGATTATATAAATATAAAATGAAACTCACTTGGGCTTCCGACCCAGGCATACCGCAAGGCAGTCCACTAGCGCCGCAGGCATTAAGTGCAGGAAGAATATGTAAATATTGTTCAGTAACGCTGATTTCACGAGCCTTAACGATATGTACCTGGAATTTTAGAATTACTATATTCAGTTTTCTTAATAGAAAAAAATATAATATTTGAGAAATTTATTTTGCACAATATATAATCGTTCCTGTAATATTAAATGTAACCACATACTATAAATGTAGTACTAAAGTAGTATCATACATGAAAATGCAATCAGAGGTCATGGGTGCCACGATGGCACTATTTAGTCAGTTTTTCTCGCCTAATGTGTATTTTATAAAACATCACCCCATACCGACGGTGAAGAAAACATTGTGAAACCTGTACACCGAATGAATCTCGAGCCCAACACAAGAACATTCTGGGCTGCTTTTATTATTGAATTTAATAAAAAAAAAATGTAAGTTCTTATAGAAAAAAGTTGACGGTTTGTCAACGCAGTATGGAGCGAAGCATGATAAATAAAAAAACGTGTGCGTCTCGGGACGCCCGACAGAAGTGATAACTTAAAGTAATCTAGCATGAACTATTTAATATTGAAATTAACTTGAAAAAACCTTAGGTTTTTACTTAAATTTTATGTATATTAATATGATAATGTATGGAAAGGTTATTTATTAATAAAAACAAAAATAATTAAAAAATAACTAAAGATTACGAATTTCCAATTTTTCCAAAAACTTTCAAAATTATATTAAATTATTCCCTAATGTAGATTCTTTATAAAGAAAAAAAAACTCAACTGTATTCCATTGTAATAAAGTCGCAATTCGAATAGATTCAGCGCTGTAGGTTAGACTGAGAGAGAGAGGAGGAACCTACCTACCGCTGCCGTATGTGTGAGAGAAAGGAAGCCAGACAGAGTGGCGCCGTAACGCGTTACGTAACGCAGCGGTTTACCCTCCCACAAGAAGTTATCACTTCAACAATGATGATGATTATGATACACAGCCCAAAACGTACCACTTTTGGGCTCAGGCTTCTCTAGAGGGAATTGACGGTATATCCGTTATACTTGTCCAAGGCGGATAGGCGGGTAATGATGATTATATATAATATATACATGTCAGGAATAGATCTTACCAGACGGCATCGGAGAATGGATGCGTGTCAATTTGTGCCATATTCTTGGAGACGAACTCCCCCCACGTCAGCCTGTTCTCTACCGAGCTCACGTAGTTGAAGATCGGTGGATCCAGAGGTGGTGTGCTAGAAAAATATCAAAAATGTTCCATCATCTCTTATCGGGCTAAGATCCTGAGTCTGCTCTAAACCATTTTTTGGCGGAAAACTCCTTTGCAAGAAGTCGAGGGTATGTGGGACTCCGTGTGACTATTGAGTAAAACCACGCTATTCTATCGTCTAGCACCTGGGCTAACAAACAACCGGCTTACGATCCAGTGGCCCAAGCCGGCGACGGCCCGCTCCTTGCGTCAGGGCGAGCCTTTTCCATAGCGTGTGCTAAGGAGTGACATTTTTATACTCTGGCGTTCTCCTTTTCAAACCGAGATTGAGGGGAGCTCGCGGATTAGCACGCGCACTCTCAACCCCGCGGCGTAATAGCCTGAACCACTCAATTTCGTCGTATTAAAGTTGATTATCCATAGGGTTAGTTTACAAAATAAACACTAACAGCGGTTGGATCTGTAGCGGCACTATGCTGCTCAATGTTTTCACTGCTCGGCGCGCAAGAGCATATCTACTGTCTCGCTCACTCTTTTACACCTATTTATCGTATTTACATAGCATCTATTTACACCTTACATGCAAATACTACATTGATAAAAAAGTTTCCGGACTGACATATAGATGGCGCGCCACATATGCAAAGTCTATTACGGCATTTGATAGCGCCACCCTTTATAAGGTATGTGTCAAAATTTCATGACAATTGGACCACGTATTCTCAAGTTATTGTTGTTTGTATCAAGCAACTTTGGCGTCTTTGTAAAAAGATAGATAAGAAAGAATTGCGTGTGTTGACCAAGCATTGTTTTTTGATCGGAAAAATGCGAAAGACGCAAAAGAGTGGCTTGATAAGCATTATCCGGACTCTAGTCCAGGGAAATCAACCGTTTGCGAATGGTATAATGAATTTAAACGTGGTCGTAGCGACGTCAACGACGCTCAACGCAGTGGTCACCCAAATACGGCTGTCGAAGAAAACGTAAAAAAATTCCGCAGAATTGTTTTCACCGACCGCAAAATGAAATTAAGGGAGATGGCTAAGGTTTCTTTATCATTTGGCAGCGTGCTTACTATTTTACACGACAATTTGGTTATGAAAAAGCTCGACTCAAAGTGGGTGTTGCGTTTGTTAATACCGGATCAAAAACAACGACGAATCGACGATTCGGAGGCTTGTTTGAAGTTTTTCAACCATAACAAAGCGGATTTTTTGCATCGGTATATGATCATGAATGAAACCTGGATACACTATTACACTCCAGAGTCAAAGCACTCGTCAGCTGAGTGGGTTGAGGCAGGTGGAAGCATTCCAAAGCGACCAAAGACACAACAATCGGCTGGCAAGATTATGGCATCAGTATCCTATTACATGGTATTTTGTTTATCGACTATCTTGAGAAAGGATCAATTCTGAATACTATACACCGTTATTGGACCAATTAAGCGAAGAAATAAAGAATAAACGGCCCCACATGGCAAAGAAAAAAATACTGTTCCACCAAGACAATGCACCATGTCACAAATCAATGGCTACGATGGTCAAATTGCATGAATTGCATTTCAAAATGCTGCCCCACTCCTTGTGTTCGCTAGATTTGGCCACCAGCGACTGCTGGCTATTCGCAGATCTGAAAAGGATGCTCTGGGGAAAAATCATGGAATCCTGGGACCGACTTTTATTGGAACGCTACTATCAAGAAGATCTCCGAAGTAGAACTACCCTCACTCAACAACAAAATTATTGGAGGCCAGGAACACTACACCTCCAACGATCAAAAATACTACTGCTACTAAACTGTATAAATATCCGGATGACCGAGCTTTGCTCGGTATTTTTTATTTTTTTATAAATTGTGTTTTTTGGAAATTAACAATTGATTTTATAGTCTAACCTCAAAGCAAACACTCATTGACTTCTTGTTACTTAACAATACCACCTGCTGGAATAGCTTTAGTGTTGTGTCGTTAAAGCAATTAAAAGAAAATAGTATTATTATTCGCCGATAGATGTCAGGAAGAGTCACATTTTTGTTATTTTTCTTCCAATAAAAAAACACGAATAAAATAACATTTTCTAGAAATGATTCCTAGCTAAATCGATTTATCGCCCCCGAAACCCCCCGTATACTAAATTTCATGAAAATTGTTGGAGCCGATTCCGAGATTCCAATTATATAAGTATATATATACAAGAATTGCTCGTTTAAAGATATAGGATATTGGTATTGGTAGCTGGTATACCTTTCCTGGTATCTTGAGTACACGTCAGCGGCTGCTGCAACCAAACAGTTCACGACCAGGTCGACAGGAACTACGTCAGCGGTTACCGATTCGTCGCATTGTATTGTTCTTAGGATACCAGTTGCTGAAACAATAATATACTGTGACAATTCAGCGCCATCTAGTTCCAAAATAGTCAGTAAAGCACTTGTGTTATGGAGACCTCTGTTTAACATTGGAAGCATGAACATTGAAGCCATTATTTTAAAACTAAAATATATGCTGAGGATCAGAGATGTTATGGAGCTCCGTAACCGTAACCGAAACTATCGGATATCCGAAATAAAATTATATCCGTATCCATAACCGTATCCGTTTCACAAGTTTCGGATAGTTTCGTATAAGGGCGGAGTTTAAATAAAACGACATGTTTCGATATATTTGTGTCATTTTGTGTTTATATGTTACTTCAATCTAATATCCGTAACCGAAACTATTCGAAACTAATGGATAATCCGAAATAATTGCATATCCATAACCTTATCCGAAACCGATATAATTTTATTCCTATATCCATATCCGTAGCCATTACGCAATCATCATCATTATGTCCACTGCTGGATACATGCTTCTACCAATATATTCAGTTTAGCCCAATATTGCTTTCTTGCAGCCGCTTTTTTCAGATCGTTGCCATCTTGGCTGAAGACTGCTATAGTATTCTTTAGTGATCGTACGTACCAGTGCCAACAGCTACTCCAGTTGGTCCGTACATGTTGTCAAGCCAGCATTTCAAAGGTTCGTGGGCTGTTGAGGTTACTGAAAAATAATAATTTTAATAATAATTACTGCCTATATATAATATTCTACCACTCTTCCACTATGAGGAAATGGTCAGTGTATCTCCTGCGCGTGTCCTGCTGGATTAGCAGTTTTCGCACGATGGTAATTTTGGTGTGTAGATGTGTCAACATCTGTCCAATTTGTTCCCAGTAACCACAGTTGACATAAAATATATGATGTAAGTATAACCTCCAATTGACATCAAGAGGCAAGGCTTATATCAGTATGATGTCATATAATATGACATCATTTAAAAATCATCAAATAAAGTCATCATTTTTATTATATTGCTATAACAGACAGGCTGACAGCCCGCTTAGAATTTAGCACTTCCCGTCGTCTATGGGTGTTTGCAACGTCAGCGGCATCGCGAACACGCTGCTGTCTCATAAAGAAGGAGGAACTGGTCAACTGGTTATGTCATATTTACGTATACTTTCATGATCTCTATATGACATATGTATGACGTCATATTTAAGTCATGTGTTCACTGGGTTATTAGCACATCAAGCGTGAAAAGTCAGCCTAAGTGGTGCGTCATCGTGGGATTCGAAGCCGTAACTTTAAGGCTGATTTCCGAGTGTGGTCGGGCGGAGAAAGAATACCTCTGCGGCCGGGGTCGGCCTGTCGTAAAAGGCGACAATACACCCACCCTAGCCACGTGGTAGAGCCCCAAGCCCGTGTGGGTGGTGACCACCTTTGATCTTAAGCATGCCTCCATAATAACTTAGTGTTGTGTTCCGGCATTAGTAACTCAACTTAAGTTCCTGTACCCTTATGAGACAGCGGCGTGTTCGCGATGCCACTGGCGTTGCCAATATCTATAGGCGACGGTAACTGCTAAATTCTAAGTGGGCCGTCAGCCTGTCTGCTGTCTTACAGCAATAAAAAAATATATTATTTTGAAAAGATATTTACTAATAGCTGGCCTGAAGATACCCAGGGGCATTTCACTGCAGTTCCTCCTCAACTCCTTCTCAGCCAATGCCTTTGTAAAGGTATACGTATTTGGCCAGGATCCTAGAATCCTGTAAAATAACGATGAGTTTCGTATGAGATCTACAGGAATATTCCAAGGGGTTTCTACCCCTTGGAATATTCCTTAAATAGAGATAAATAGATAAATAAAATAACACATATTTGGAAGCATCTATACAAATAAATAAAATTGGAGTGTCTGTTAGTAATATTAAAATAACCGCTTTTTACTAAGTGCATTCGGACGTATACACGGTACATATACCAAAACAACATTTTTTACAATTTTTGTCTGTCTGTCTGTTTGTTCCGACTAATCTCTGAAATGGCTGCACTGATTTTGACGGGACTTTCACTGGCAGACAGCTGATGTAACAAGGAGTAACTTAGGCTATATTTATTTTAGAAAAAAAAAAAAATAGTTTTTGTTAAAAATGATAAGTTTCGGAAATTATAAGTCCAATTTAAGTTGACCTCAGATTTATATCATCAATCATATGAAATAGGGCTTAGCTTAGGATGGACTTTGTAGGTTTTTTCCAATTTAAGTTGACCTCAGATTTTATCATCAATCTTATGAAATAGGGTTTAGCTTAGACTGGACTTTGTAGGTTCGAATGCACGTATTCCGGAGGCGCATGGCGTAACAGTTGCATTCGATAACACTGACTGTTTACATATTTCATTTATTTATATTTTAGGGTTTATAGGGTTTGTAATCACAATGGATCAGAATACTGGGCTCCCAAGGGGAAGGATGAAAGAATGTTACAACCTGCGGAGATGCGAATGATGAGAAGGATGTGCGGAGTTACAAAATTGGATAAAATTAATAATGAGTAAAGGATGTGAAAGCGTGATATGACCATATAATGTGAAGGAACGAATGTCATTTAACAAGAAAATTATAGAAATGAGAGATGGAGATGGATGTATACAGGACGAGAGGTAGACCAATAAAAAGATTGTAAATGTTGAGATGACGGCTAACAGAGGAGAGTGAAAGGAGAGCCGGCCCCACATAATGTGAGAAAAAGTCAAGCAGAATAAGATACGATGACATGCCAACATTGTATACACTCACGATTATTCCAACAGAAAAAGATTATAGACGAACATCAGGATAGGATTGATTACCAGTAAAATGTTATCAGTAAAATAATTCACGTGCATAGCAAAAACAAAGTTTTTATTTGCTCCTGTAAAGTTTCGCATTAGAGTTACGCATTCTATTAAGCTGACGAAATGTGAAAATAATTTTGTCTGTTACGTTTTCAGGTCTAAACCACTGTACCAAATTTGATGAATTTCGGTATAGAAATAGATTGGACAGAGAAGGATACAGGGTACCTTTTGTCACGAAAATGACACTTTAAATGGGTGAAATAGGGATGAACGTAATTATGTTCTGTTTTTTTTTAATTATATGACAGAACAATGTTTGCCGGGTGAGCTAGTACACACACACACACACATACACACACAAAACCTTGAAAAACATTTTGAAGCTATTCTTACTTAGGTAGAACATTGTTGATCTGTTCATCAGAAAGCTTGTCTATGGTCTGTTCCAGTTGCTCCAGGTCTGCGTCACACGGGTAGAATTTTTCCTCAATCAGGGGCAGGTACGGGTTCGAATACGCTGTGGATATGTGCATTAGTACCTGAAATATAACAAACATGTATAGCAACACATTCTTATAGAAATTCTCATAAATAAAACGATCACATATGCATATTATTTACACACACATGCGCCTGAGCGCACACACACAAAGACACTCGTGCGCATGCATACACGTGCGTGTGCGTTTCAGTGCAAAATATATATTTATTTGTTTTGTTCTTATTTCTGTCTGGAACTAAGCAGGAAGTTAAATGTTTCCATTGGTATTTTTTGTAATATTGCCTTTGAATCATATACAGTGTAAACTCTTTATAACGTCACTCAATTCAATGGCAAACTCCTTAAAACGTCGAAATAGCTTGACTTTGGTTGGTTTACCTTGTTTTCTATACTATCATAATACACTCTAGATAGCGTTACACTCACTGTATTTAACGACAAAAATAAGGCATTATAAATCACACTGAGAAACAACAAGAGGATGAAGAAGATGAAATAGACGATCTTGTTTCTCCACCAAGCATCAATCAAGCAGTTAGCGAAACTATTCGAAAATTACTTTTTATATTTTTTTATTTTTCATTTATTTATCAAATGTACAGTTATTACATTGGCTTAATAAAATAACAGCACAAAAAACCACTAAGGTTTGTACAATGCCATCGAAACTTAAGTCTACGCACGTTCAAACGACTGAGTAAATTTAGATTACAATTTCTCTAAAAAATATTTTTTAAGTGAGGCTTTAATATTTTTTGGGTTATATTATCTCTTATATTTGTTGGTAAATCGTTTAATAATCTTGGAACTAAGTAGGTAGTTGTGCGCTTGCCGTACATATTCTTCGCGCCGCTGGTAGCAAACCGATTTTGAGCAGCGGCCCGAGTATATACAGCGTGCTTCATTTTAGTTTGTATTTTTTTATTAAAAAGTTTTCCTCCTATAATCAAGTATCTCAAGATATGAGTAAAATTCATAAGAAAATCCAGTTAAAATATTGGAGCAGCGAAAAACATCAGACGAAGATAACAGACTATTCGTAATTGGTTTATTAGAGTTTTATGTAATGGTGTACTTGAGTAGTGTCGTTTTCTTTGACAAATAAATGTTTTTCTATATTTCTTTCTTTCATTCTTTCAATAAGTGTTGTTATTTCTATGAATTACAATATTCATGTGTAAAATGTGTACTATATTAGTAAATACATACATATTATTATAGAATAGTAAAATAAAATATTTTTTTAATATTCCTCTGCATTTAACGACAGCTATAACGCTGAAAAATGTAGTCCGGTTATTGTTTTTATTGCTGTAGGACAGCAGACAGGCTGACGGCCCGCTTAGGATTTAGCAGTTACCGTCGCTTATAGGTGTTTGCAACGCCAGTGGCATCGCGAACACGCTGCTATCCCATAAGGGTTCAGGAACTTGGGTCACTAATGCCGGAACACAACACAAGGTTATTATGGCGGCATACTTAAGACCAAAGGTGGTCGCCATCCAGACGGGCTTGAGGCCCTACCACGTAGCTAGGGTGGGTTGTTTTGTCGCCTTTTACGACAGGCCGACCCCGGCCACAGAGGTTAGTATTCTTTCTCCGCCCCTGCACGGATAAAAATAGATATAGATAAATAGATATAGTTATATAGAGTTTACACTGATTCTATGTCATATATTTTTTTTTAAATCTAAGCTACGTAATGACTGTATCTAATGTCTGGACAGGTCTCTACTGACATTTCTGCCTCTACTCTGTTTCCACGAGCTCGTCATCTTTGGGGGTTGGTAGGGTTACCTATTTTTTTTTTCACTCTCGCTGCGTCTCCGTAAGCAACTTGTTTTTAAAGCATCTCTTGTATGTACACTATACTAGTAATAAAAAAACTCACGTCTAAATTCTTCATATCTCTAGCCAGTCTGAGAAGGTGTAACGGCGCGCGAACATTCGTCGCCAAAGCCGCACGCAAATGCTCGTCGAATTTCACAGTCGCCGCCGAATGGAAAATTATGTTGACCTGAAACATTTTGTTATTCAAGTTATACTTGTTTTGGCACGTTTAATGTTATGAGTTTCCGTGAAAACTCGTAACTGACAAATATTTAGAAATCTACAACACATGTTTTATATCAGTAGAGATAAAAAAATATTTATTAATAAATATACGTGTCTGAATGTGATTTTAAATTATATATGACGGTGAATGATAGGCCACGTTACACACGTTTTTTAATGAAATACTAACCTTCTCAATAATCATCTGTCTATCAGATATCGTCAGGCCAAGGCCAGTGGCTTCACAGTCTGCTGGCACCACTACCACTTTGTGCCTAAATTTGGGAACCTCTTCTTTAAGCCGATCGAAAACCTAAAAAAATATATTAGAACAATATACACAGCGCCATCTAGTCCCAAAGTAAGCAGATCGCTTGTATTATGGGTACTATGGGGCGGTGTTTATACGCAGGTTATAAATAAAACAATATTGTACAATTCTAAACAAAATGACGATCGCGTTAATGCGTGTGGCGATGTTCACACACCCTCTCTGGGCGACTCCTTAACGCGATACGCGACACAGTGCTACGCGGACGCTGGGGCGTAGCGTGCGCGGGGGCCGTCTGAGGCTCAAGTATGAAGCACGGGAAATGTCGCGGTACGCGCTATAGTCTTTAAAAATAAATAAAATTGGAGTGTCTGTTTGTAATATTAAAATAACCGCTTTTTACTAAGTGCATTCGGATGTATACACGGTACACATACCAAAACAACATTTTATACAATTTTTGTCTGTCTGTCAGTCTGTCTGTTTGTTCCGGCTAATCTCTGAAATGTCTCGACCGATTTTGACGGGACTTCACTGGCTGATAGCTAATGTAACAAGGAGTAACTTAGGCTACTTTTATTTTAGAGAAAAAGAAAATAGTTTTAGTTAAAAAGATCAGTTTCGGAAATTTTAAAATCCAATTTAAGTTGACCTCAGATTTATAATATCATCAATCATATGAAATTGGGTTTAGCTTAGGCTGGCTTAGATTTGTAAGTTCAAACGCACGTATTCCGGAGGCGCATGGCGTAACAGTTGCATTCGATAACACTGACTGTTTGCATATTTCATTTATATTTAAAAGTAGCCCATGGGACAGCGAGATAAATGTAGAGCATCAAGAGTATTAGGTTTATTATTTTTATATTTTTAACCAAGCTTAAAAATTATATTTTAATGCAAAACATTACATTTCATATCTTATCCGTGCAGGGGCGGAGAAAGAATACTAACCTCTGCGACCGGGGTCGGCCTGTCGTAAAAGGCGACAAAACAACCCACGTGGTAGGGCCTCAAACCCGTCTGGATGGCGACCACCTTTAGTCTTAAGTATGCCGCCGTAATAACCTTGTGTTGTGTTCCGGCGTTAGTGACCCAAATTTCTGTACCCTTCCGGATAGCAGCGTGTTCGCGATGCCACCGGCGTTGCACACACCCACAGGCGACAGTAACTGCTAAATTCTAAGTGGACCGTCAGCCTGTCTGCTGTTCTACAGCCATAAAAAATTAGTATATAAAAGCTACGAAAGCCCGAATAAAAAACACTGTATACTTGTATTCTATCTCATCCTCTCGCAGTCGGTTTTTCGCAGGCAGGTGTCGGTTTTTCGTTTCATCGAATTTTTAAATCACAACGGTACTATCGAAGTTAAATTTCAATAACAATAAATACAAAGCATTCTCAAGGTAGTTGTAAAATATTACACTTTAACAACTACTTTATCATTGTTTATTATTTTCCTTATTTATGAGCCTTTATAAGGAAGATGTCATTTTGTTTATTTTGTAATTTTACTTGACGGAAGAATTGTTTAAGTGTCTATGTTTTTAATTATTATTAGTGGTCGCATTATATGGTCATTCGCGTTATATGACCATATAACGCGAATAATGTCATGTAACAAGGGAAATGCTAGAAAAGAGATTGAATATATAATAGAGGAGACTAATAGAGAGGAGAATAATAGAGTGGAAGGAAAGAACATGTTGTGCTGACACCACATAGTCGGAATAAGAGTAGGAAAAAGAAGAAAGTCACCCACTGGTCAAAGTTCGATTGTAATTTGTTCATTATAGGAAGAAACGACTAGAAGCTCTATTCACATTTTTTTGTGGCTATAGAACAGCAGACAAGCTGACAGCCCGCTTAGAATTTAGCAGTTACCGTCGCCTATGGGTGTTTGCAACGCTAGTGGCATCGCGAACACGCTGCTGTCCCATAAGGGTACAGGAACTTGGGTCACTAATGCCGGAACACAACGCAAGATTATTATGGCGGCATACATAAGACCAAGGGTGGTCGCCATCCAGACGGGCTTGAGGCCCTATCACGTAGCTAGGGTGGGTAGTTTTGTCGCCTTTTACGACAGGCCTACCCCGGTCGCAGAGGTTAGTATTCTTTCTCCGCCCCTGCACGGATAAGACATTCTTTAAACATTCTAGGAATAACCATGTGTGTTATGTTCCAATAAGACTGACCTGCTCCCTACGCGGACGGCAGCGTGCTAGCGGTGACTTTGACGCGGCTAACGTTCGTAAGGGACGGTAACTGCTTATTATTAAACACCTATCTGTAATACATTTGGAAACTAATCCAGATATCAGGTTGGAATCTCACGATGGCATGCCCCGCTTGCCACGTATCGACGGTGTAGATCGATACGTGGTCAGTGAGCATCGTGGGGACTGGACAGCCTGCATGCCGAGGAATGACAACCGGTATGTGATCCGTTTCCTCTAAAGGAAGGCCCGAATCTAGTTGTAGGACAGCAGACAGGCTGACGGCTAAATTAGAATTTGGCAGTTACCGTCACATATGGGTGTTTCCAATGCCAGTGGCATCGCGAAAACGCTGTTGTCCCATAAGGGTAAAAGAACTTGGTCCCTAATGCCGGAACATAACACAAAGTTATTATGGCGGCATACTTAAAACCAAAGATGGTCGCGATCCAGACGGGCTTAGGGACCTACTACGTAGCTAGGGTGGGTTGTTTTGTCGCCTTTTACTATAGGCCGACCCAGACCGCAGAGGTCAGTATTCATTCTCCGCCCCTGAATGGATAAAACTTCCAAACTTTCGTCAACCTGCTCATCGCTAATCTAGCCATAGCCTTTTTCTCCGCCTCTGCACGGATAAAACTGCTTGTTATGATAATGATTATATGTTATACTTACAGGTTCGTCGAATATCTCTTCCATCCTGGTATAGATGTCCTTCCCGCGCTTTTGTCTAACCAGTAGATATAAATTCTCAACTTCAGGGCAGCATCTTAACAGTTTCTCCACGAGGATTTTGCCCAGGAAACCTGAACAAAGATATAGTATTACTACTACCAGCGCCATCTTAAGCATATGCTGCGCTAGGTTGCAAGCTCTTGGCAGCCAAAAAACGCAATGTAGTTTAATAATTTAATTTAATTTAATATCGTTGCCTATATTTTCATGAGCATACATTTGATGTAACAAAATGTACAAAACTAGATAGATAGATAGATAGATAATTCTTTATTGTTCACCACACAATTTTACAGAAAAAAAGACATAAAAAGAAGTAGGTAATAGTACAACATAGTGAGCAAACGGCGGTCTTATCACTAAATAGCGATTTCTTCCAGACAACCTATCAGAAATATTTAAAGTAGTAGTACAAGGCGGTGCACAATAGACATAGAAATCAAGATAGTAAATATTATACAAAAAAAAAACTAAATTAATCTAACATACAATAGCAATACAATGAAGCATACACATGACGATGCAGTTTATGACTTTAGGTAATGGTCATTAACCAAGTTTTTAAAAATGGCAAGTGATTTTGCTTGAAAAAAAAACTATGACGTTGATATTAAATTAGAGCATAATGGAACATCGAAATTTCTAGCGCTTGGCTTGCGTATGCCCCTTAGAACTCTGCGCCCAGGTACACCTGCACCTGGCTGGCCCTGTGTGACCATGACTATTTCCCAGAGTACGAGTATGTTTGTAAGACGAATACTCCTAGAGTACTCCTATTTTGTTGCCCTTTACGACAGGCCGACCCTGACCGCAGGGGTTAGTATTCTTACGCCGCCCCTGCACGAAGAAAATAATATATTTATCTTATATCTTTAAACGAGCAATTCTTATATATATATATATATATATATATATATATATATATATATATATATATATATATATACATACATATATATATATATACCTAGTCAGGTCATAAGTATTGTCACACAGTAAAAACTTTTCTTTTAGAATGCTGGCCACAAAAAAGTTTATTGAATTCGAATCTCGAATTGTTCATGAAAATAAAAATGTATACTTTTAGAATTTTACTCATTTTTTAAATATGGAGTGGACGCTTAAAGAAGACCGTGTTGCAGTTATTGCGTTGCATCGTTGCGGTTACGCGCCAATTCAAATTTTTAACATACTGAAAAGTTTGAATATAACCAAAAGATTCGTTTATCGTACCATCAAACGATACAATGAAGACTCTAGTGTAGATGACAGGTCAAGAAGTGGTCGCCCTCGGTCTGTTAGGACTCCAGCAGTGATAAAAGCTGTGAAGGCACGAATTCAAAGAAATCCCAAACGTAAGCAGAAACTGTTGGCCCTTCAGATGGGGTTAAGCAGAACCACGGTGAAAAGGGTGTTAAATGAAGACTTAGGGCTTCGGGCATATCGAAGAAAAACAGGACATCGTTTGAATGCTCGTCTAATGGACCTGAGACTGAAGAGATGCCGCGCTTTGTTGAAGCGGTACGCGGGAAAAAAATATCGGGAAATTCTTTTTTCGGATGAAAAAATGTTTACCGTAGAAGAGAGCTACAACAAATAAAATGATAAGGTGTACGCACACAGTAGTGAAGAAGCGAGCAACCGTATTCCGCGTGTCCAACGAGGTCATTTTCCATCCTCGCTCATGGTATGGTTGGGAGTTTCTTATTGGGGCTTAACAGAGGTACATTTTTGTGAGAAAGGTGTAAAAACGAATGCTGTTGTGTATCAAAATACAGTCCTGACGAACCTTGTGGAACCTGTTTCTCATACCATGTTCAATAACAGGCACTGGGTATTCCAACAAGATTCGGCGCCAGCTCATAGAGCGAAGAGCACACAAGACTGGCTGGCGGCGCGTGAAATCGACTTCATCCGGCACGAAGACTGGCCCTCTTCCAGTCCAGATTTGAATCCGTTAGATTACAAGATATGGCAACACTTGGAGGAAAAGGCGTGCTCAAAGCCTCATCCCAATTTGGAGTCACTCAAGACATCCTTGATTAAGGCAGCCGCCGATATTGACATGGACCTCGTTCGTGCTGCGATAGACAACTGGCCGCGCAGATTGAAGGCTTGTATTCAAAATCACGAAGGTCATTTTGAATAAACTTTAATGTCATAAGAATCTATGTTTTGTTAAGTTAATTTTGGTATATGAATGGTTACATAATTAATAAACTTGTTACAATTATTTTACATTAAACATGTGACAGAATTTATGACCTGACTAGGTATATATATATATATATATATATATATATATATATATATATATATATATATATATATATATATATATATATATATATATATATATATATATATATATATATATATATCAATGAAGGCTCGTGGTCATGGGCTGAATTCAAGAAATTGGCAAACTGGAATTTTAAAGGGGTAGACAGATGTAGAAATGAACCAATTACCTATGTAAATAAATGACAAGCCGTCGTAGACCGTAGAAGAGTACTGCGTGCTATGTGGACATTTTTAGATTTTACTAGCTCAAGGTCTTGTGTGAAGGAGAAGTTGGAAAAGAGATCCTGGACAATGGAATGGAATTTTTGAATTGACCTGTGCATAATTTTATAGGGTCTTTATCTTATATCTTTAAACGAGTAATTCTTGTATATATATACTTATATAATTGGAATTTTGTAATCGGCTCCAACAATTTTCATGAAATTAAGTATACGGGGGGTTTCAGGGGCGATAAATCGATCTAGCTAGGAATAATTTCTAGAAAATGTCAAAAGCTGGCGTTTGAGTAGTCCAAATTTAAACTGAAAAATGACTCTTCCCGACATCTATCGGCGAATAATAATACTATTTTTTTTAAATTGCTTTAACGACACAACAACACTAAAGCTATTCCAGCAGATGGCGTTATTAAGTAACACGAAGTCAATGAGTGTTTGCTTTGAGGTTAGACTAAGAAAATCAATTGTTAATTTCCAAAAAACACAATTTATAAAAAATAAAATAAAAATACCGAGCAAAGCTCGGTCATCCGGATATTATTGGTAAACAAGAATAAATTTAAAATGCTGTATTTTATATTTAAATTTATTGTATTTATATTTAAAATATATTTTAATTATAAATACAATAATATATGATTAAAATAGTTAAAGCACTTTCATTATTTAAATAAGAACTCTCTGATACAACTTTTTCTTTTTATACTTTTTCATTGTGACCTTAAGTGACATTGGCCAAATGCAAAAATCGTGTCACACCATCCAAAAAGAAGTTGATTGTACTAAATTTGGCTATGGTTTAAACATGGAATCAGAAAATATAATTTACAACACATTTAATATCAATTAAATGTGTACCCCTGAGGCCACGGTCGACTTGTAAAATAAAAGGCGTCAAAAAAACCCTAGCTATGTGGTAGGGTCTCAAGCCCGTTTCGATGGCAACTACCCATGTTCAAAAGTATGTTCCGGCATTAGTGACCCAGGTTCCTGTATCCCTGTGGAACAGCAGCGTGTTCGCGGTGTCCCTAACGTCGTAAACATCTATAAACAGCAATAATCAAGCAAACCGCTCATAACAAAGAACATTGTCAATAAATATTCTATATTATTCTTAATAATGAAAATACTGAAATGTATATTTTACGAGCGTTTGTTTATTTTAGTACCTACTTTGTTTGTCCATGGTAAATATCAGTCTGCACACGATTGACTTTGACCTCTTTAAAGAGTTATTCATAGTATCTCTCGTTGAATTTAATTGAGAAAATAATATATTAATTGGAAAATCTAACCAGTTATTTGGTTCTTTTTCTAAGTTGAAACTACTAATTGGAAAGAGATAATGGAACGCTTGATCACAGGGAGGAGAGGGTTAGGTTTTCGTCAAGTATTTAATATCCTCTAAATCTAATCCTCCATGTCTCTCAAATATGAGCCAATACAAATATAAGCCAAATTATTCTTTTCATTTTCCACTAACTGACCCGGCAAACGTAGTTCTGCCAACTAATTAAAAAAACCTAGATTAAAAGAATGTTTACTGCCAAATGTGTGTTAGAATAAATTATCAATTTTTATTGTATTTATGGTTCATTATTTTGGCGATAATGGCTTATACATAAAATATAGGTATATGCTGTCGCGGACTTTTTTATAGGACTTTTTAAAATAAATATTTCCATTATACGTTATATACGTGTGACTCTAACGGTTTTTGCAGTGCACGACAGAATAGCTCGCAGATGGCAGAACTTTTATTCCTACTTATTTGACACTTATCGTTATATTTTGGACAATTCACAAAATGTCTTTATAAATTATAGCCTATGTGTTATTCTGATGTATAAGCTATATTATTGTAAAGTTTCATAAAAATCCATTCAGTAGTTTTTGCGTGAAAGAGTAACAAACATACATTCTTATAAACTTTCGCGTTTATAATATTAGTAGGATTTGCCAAAAATGATTGAAAACCGAATTTATGAATTATTACTTGAAAACTAAAGGGAAAGGTGGCTTTTAATATACTACAGGTGATCATCGATGGGAGGAAGGGATAAAAAATTGACAAAAATAATTCACGTGGTAGGGGCGGGGCATGTTCCTAAATAATAGTGCACTCAATCGGCGATCTTATCGCTGTGAAGTATCTCTTTCAGCCAACAGGACAGCAGACAGGGTGACGACCCACTTAGTAGTTAGCAGTTACCGTTGCCTATGGATGTTTGGAATACTAGGGGCACCGCAAATACTATTGGAGAACCTGGTCATTAATGCCGGAACATAACACAGGGTTATTATGGCAGCATATTTAAAAATTAAGGGTGGTCGCCATACAGACGAGTTTGGGGTCCTACCACGTAGCCACGGTGGGTTGTTTTGTCGCCTTTTACGGCAGGCAGACCCCAGCTACAGAGGTCAGTATTCTTTCTCCCTGCACGTGGATAAAAGCTATTTAAAATTGGCCGGTATTTAGTGCATATAACTTTTATTAAGGTAACCTTTATATATATTATTACTAGTTAACCCGACAAACGTTGATCTGCCATATAAATAATTAACGCCCCCGCAACCCCTCTTGGGGGTGGGATTTCGTAAAATCCGTTCTTAGCTGACCTCTACTCGGTGAAAAGAATATTCCTACCAAATTTCAAGTCTTTAGCTCTAATTGTTCCAGAGATATCGTGATAAGTGACCATATACGTGGAAATCTTATATATATATATATATATATATATATATATATATATATATATATATATATATATATATATATATATATATATATATATATATATATATATATATATCTATTGATGAAATGTTTGTGTGTTTAAGTGGATTCGAGAATGGTTTAGATTCACAATTCGGCCTGCCATGAGACCGTGTGGTATGGATATCAGAGGGCTTGTGCTATGGATACTAGACGACTAATATACTGCATATATACTTTTCATTTGTGAATATATACATATTACCCATATATAGCGGGGCATTCGGAAGGTTGTTACACCGCAGAGGTTATCAAAAAATTTAAATTGTGAAATGTGCAAATAATTTTCCTGTTTATTTTGTTTTACGAAAAAATACTTAATATGACTTAAAACCGCAATTATCCAATAAATTTTTTAACCTTCTATTAATATTTTTATATTACCTTTTCACTTGAGGTGGCATCTCATTTTTATATGCCAAGGTCAATTGTGATTGGCTTTAAGTACTTCCTGGCCATTTTTTTATTATTAACGACCTCCTTAACGGCTAACTTACCTTAACTCCTGGCTTAACGACTAAATACATTGGACTGCTCTCGGGTTTAATTCCCGTTTTCGGTGTGTATTTATGTATAATAAAAAAATATTGGAACATTTCACACAACGCTATCTAGTCCCAAATAAAGTGCATAGCACTTGTGTTATGGGTACAAGACTTATAAGACATGTATACTTTTATTTTTGTATGTATTAAATATTCGAACGCGAACTCCGCAATCGTACCGAATTTAGTTGTTACGCCAATATAAGAGCGCCACGTCAATATAAAATACTTATGGGCCCGATAATTTTCGATAGATTTTACCTTTGCTTGGAAGAAATCGCTGTGAGCGATTGTAATATATTAATATAATTCGAATTATAAAATTATTTATAACTTTCCTATTTTTCGATACTATTTATTTTTAATCTTAATTTAAATTAATTTTTTTTTTGAAATATTTTACATCTTTTAAAAAAATTGGTTAGTATTTCCGTAAAATCCATTTTAGTGAGCATTTACTTACATCGCAAAATGAG
Source organism: Malacosoma neustria (assembly GCA_963693495.1). Taxonomy (NCBI): domain Eukaryota; kingdom Metazoa; phylum Arthropoda; class Insecta; order Lepidoptera; family Lasiocampidae; genus Malacosoma; species Malacosoma neustria. Next base: position 2,879,497 of record OY856399.1, on the reverse strand, counting down.
TAGCTATATCAATCAGGTGTTCAGTTTTAGAGATCTCATGATAAATGCTATTTCGCTTATACTGTATCTAAAATTATCTTGATTTTTATTGAAATCTATTTATTAGGTTACTTATTGTAATATAAATTGTATATATTATGTTGTATAATAATTATGGGAGTCTATTTCTAATAATAGATAATGGTTTTTTAATTAATATTTATTATATTCATCATGGTTTGCACTTACCAGTTGCTCCCGTGATCAATATATTCTTTCCATTATAAAATTGTTGAATTTTCGTACGATTTTCACATTTATTCGAATTTTCATCCATTATCAAATTGGGCACTGCGCGAATGTCTTGACGATTCTTTGCGTTTTTCTCCATTATTTTGTCACGCGTATTTTGGGTTAGTGCACCATTTTCGACGGGTGGCTGGAGTGTGGCGGCCATTTTTATTTGTACTAACGCTTCCTGTGTTGCATTTTTACCTGTCAACAAAAAATAATAGGTTATTCCATGTACACCAGCTACATATGCGGTAGTCAAGAAGTATTTAGAGCCGGAGAACAAACAGGAATTTGGTCTCGGATTCGAAGGGTGGCATATGTGCCTAAGTAGCGTATTAGCAAGGGCACCGCGGGAACTGGAACCTGGATCACGTATACCGGAATACAACACAAGGTTATTGTTCGATCCTTGCATAAAGGGTATTAGAAATCCCGCCTCCTGAATTTTGTTTTACTCGCAATTACTCTCGGTGAGGTAATGGCGAGGGTGAGATGGGATGAAAATAATATATAAGTAGTAACGCACAAGCTTCTAAACTGGCAGGACGGTCGACGTTCGACCTCCCTGACATGATATATTTTATTTGCTAAACATGTTTACAATACAATGACAACACTTGATATACTAAACTGCATTTGGTTAGAAAATTATAGTAATTAACCGACATATTATGGCGTGCAAAATTTAAATGAGTAGGCCTTTTCTGCTGCCCTATAAGATCACAATTTTTAACTGATATTTAAGCAATAATAGCAACTAAACACGAAAACAAAAATGCATAACATATTATGAAATATGATCCAAAGATTGAGTATAGATTTGTGAAATCTGAAGACATAGTAACGCGTGATCTTCAAAACGCGCGGGACGGTCGACGTTCGACCAACCTTCAGTTACTCCAAACTCTCATTGGCCGTGCCATAATTAACTATGTGTTCAGTGTGCGTGAATTTAACTGGTGCCGTGCAACAGTTATTATTGCGGCATACTTAGAGACTATGGGTGGTTGGCATCCAGACGGGCTTATAGCCTAGTCACCTAGCTAGGGTTTACACCTTGTTTGGTCGCCTTTTACGGCGCCCGCGGCTGAATGGGTCAGTGTACTCCGCTCCTACACGGAGAGAAAATCGAGGACGCTGGTTTTTTTTAAATTTAATCCTCTTTTTCCTGCCCTTATCCCACTGTAAGGGATATGCTATTGAATAAGCAACATTACATAATGTGAGTCAGTGGTCTATGTGCCGTGACACGTCGTGGTCGCTGGCACAAATAAATACAATGAAATCTTGAACTCCACGCATCTTGAAGGTGAATTATTCAGTATATCACCCACATCTTCACACCACATTATATGGGGTCAACACAACGTGTTCTCTCTTCCACTCTCCTCTGTAAGCCGTTAGGTTTTGTTGATTTAATATTACTTGGAATTGTTAAAAAGGTCAAAGTCAATTGCGCGACGTATGTTTATTTATTTTATTTACCAATATCTAGTATTATTATAACCTTACAGTTATTTTTATTATGAAGTATAATTGACATTGAATTCATTTAGTTATAATATGATTTAAAAAACATTATTAACAAATGAATAGTTGAAATTCGCTACGCGAACACGCTGCTGTCCCATAGGAGTACAGGAACTTGGGTCACTAATGCCTGAACACAACACAAGGTTATTATGGCGGCATACTTAAGACCAAAGGTGGTCGCCATCCAGACGGGCTTGAGGCCCTACCACGTAGCTAGGTTGGGTTATTTTGTCGCCTTTTACGACAGGCGACCCTTACTGCAGAGTTTAGTATTCTTTCTCCGCCCCTGCACGGATACAAATTTCATTAATAACAGCCCATGACGTTCCACTTCTGGGCTAGCGTGTCCAAAGCGGATTCACAAGTGAGCCAAGTCAAAATCTGACTCCAACAAGTCACGGGTTCGAAACCCACCATGTCATGCACCGATTACGCGATTCTTCTCGTTTAATGTGCATTTTATGTCACCTACTGACGGCGAAGAAAATTGTGAGGTTATCAGCACGAGATCACTGGTATATGAAACCCGCAAACCCGCTTTGAATAAGCATCGTCTGTCCTTTCCGTATAAGCGGACGTTATGGTTATATAAAAATTACAAAAATACACCTCAAATACGTATGTTTAGGCCTTTTGCCTGTTATTCATAAACACAATGTAAGCTTTATATACCTCTATTTAACGAATAACTCCTTAAAACGTAGAAATTGCTAAGGTTTGTTTGGTTAACATTGCTACCCTTGTATTGAACCCCTTATATCTGTTATAAATAAAATAAAGCGAAAGATACAATTAAAGTACTGACAGTAAAAAGCGACAAAAAAATAACTGATTATAACATTGTAAAAAATGTTCACTTAATTCAGTCAAAATTAAAACGTATTCGTAAAATTATATTGATTTTTCCCCTCTCAAATACGCGGTCCATTCAATTTCGTTATATAGAGTTTAAACTGTCATGTAGTCATGCGAAACGCTTTTTTCCCTCGCTCCTAATCGTCCTATGACACCTTCTTTTTACCCATTTCTCACCAAGAGATGTCGCAACTGTGACGTATTTCAGTGTGTATTGAACAATTACATGGCTGACAATGGTTCTAAGCGCGCGCGCCATTAATTAAATAATTGAGAACAGTACTATATCCCGTGTTATTGTTAGAATTGTAATATCACAGGAAATTGAGGTGACAAGCTTATATGAGTGAAGAAAACCTCTAGTTCCACGAGTCTCTAACTATTTTTTCCAATTTCAATAGGGTGGTCGCACGCCTGCGAAAAAGGTTACTACTAACTAACTTAAACGTTATTTTTATATTCTAATTTAATATATTATTTTGCTTCTTTACTACCACATTAATTTTCTGTAGTATTTAGGGTTATGATGAAAACTTCTAGCATACTTATAACTTTATAATCTTAATATATAATTTACCTACTAACACGGTTCTCCACTTATTAGTCCAAGTTCATAGCTTACGTAAGCAACGCCAGCGGATTTCACTAGTGTCGCAAGTCGTACGCAACAAGATATAAGCACATCGTGCTAGAACGCCTATGTATATAAATTGTTATTTAGAATTTATTAAAATAACAAAACCTTACTTAATATTATAACGTGAAAGTTTGTATGGATGTTTGTTACTCTTTCACGCAAAAACTACTGAATGGATTTTAATGAAACGTTACAATAATATAGACTAAACATCAGAATAACACATAGGTTATAATTTATAAAGATATTGTGTAAATGGTCCAAAATATAATGATAAGTGTCAAGTAAGTAGAAAAATATTCTACCATCTGCGAGCTATTGTAGCGTGCGCTGCAAAAACCGTTAGTTACACGTGTATAATGAAAATGTTTATTTTAAATAGTCCTACAAAAAAGACCGCGACAGCATAGATATTATATTTTATGTGTAAGCTATTATCGCCAAAGTGAAACATAAGTACAATAAAAACTGATAATTTATAACAAATTGATCCTCATATCAAAATAAATAATATGTATTATAAATGTGGGAATAACTCTGTCTATCTGTTACGTTTTCACGTTTAAGCTGCTGAACCAATTTTGATGAATTTCGGTATTGAGATAGATTGAACCGTAGAGAAGGACATAGGCTACTTTTATTTTTATTTTAAGTAAAATTTATTTTGTAGAACAACGTTTGCCGGGTAAGAATACTAACCCCCTGCAGCCGGGGGCGACCTGTCGATAAAGGCGACAAAATCTAGGTTAATCTAGGTGGTAAGACCCCGATCCCACCTAGATGGCAACCACCGTTTCAATATACTGCAATAAAAAACTTGAGAGGTGTCAAGGGACAGCCGGATGGAACGAAGTTCCTTTCGATTAATTAATGAAGGAATTATAATAAATTTTTTTTAATTATAATAATATTTTTTTTATTATTAACAAATATAATGTAATATAAACTTAATCAGTAACTAACCTAACTCCATCAGCAATATCCGGAACTTGTGCAGAAACACTGTCAGGATTCATTATTATTATTTTTTATTATTTATTATGTACGAAAAACCTGTATACACTCAACAAAAATAATCGTCGCGACACCACACTGTTCAATGCGAAATAGAAATGAAAATATCTGGTTTGCTTTCTATAAGAGAGAGAGAGAGAGAGAGAGAGAGAGAGAGAGAGAGAGAGAGAGAGAGAGACAGACAGAGAAACATGCGCACGCTGCACAGCTTACAATAGCTTACTATAGCAAAAAGTGTCGTTACAACTTTTCGTGAGAATTTTTTCCGTCTAGCCCCCTTTCAACTTCGTTCCAATAACCTCGTGTTGCATTCCGCCGTAAATGACCCGTAGTTTCCCTATTTGGGTAGCATGTTAGCGACACGTCGCCAACATCCAGGGGTAATTGGTTACTATGAGGCGTCTTGGATACTAGGTAACTGGAGTAGCGACTCTTCTCAGATGAGAGTCAAATTTGTCTGCATGGTGAGGACCGATTATCCAAGCCGAACTGGAGGTTTTTTTTATTGCTGCAGGACGGCAGACAGGCTGACGGCCCGCTTGTAATTTAGCAGTTACCGTCGCCTATGGGTGTTTGTAACGCCAGAGGCATCGCGAACACGCTGCTGTCCCATAAGGGTACAGGAACTTGGGTCACTAATGCCGGAACACAACACAAGGTTATTATGGCGGCATACTTAAGACTAACCCTTATTAGTAGTTTCGGAATACAGATCTAGAGATGTTTTCATCTATGCTATATCATTGTCGACTAGTCTACTGTTGTTTCGTAGCATTAAAAAAAAGTAGTAAAGACAGAGGCAGACAGGCTGAGGGACCATTTAATATTAAGCAGCTACCGTCACATGTGGATATTTGCGTAAGCAGTATCACCACTAACACGCTACTGTCCTCCTAGGAGAAGCGAAACTTCACTTAAACCAGCACTCAACAAAAGGTTATTATGGCGGCATACTAAATGACGACGATGGTTGCCTTCCAGACAGGCTTCGGGCCCTACAACCTATCACAATACTGATGCACTACTTAGTTTTGCAAATAAATACATAACATTATACTTAAGCACACAGACTCGAGACGGGAATCAAACCCATGACCTCAACATGCCAACAAGGTCGTCAACAAAGCCTACAATATCACTTAAAATATTAAGGTCAAAATACCAAACAATAACTTTCACTGATCTTCTTGTAAAAATTCTTCGAAATTCTGTCAAAGAGCAAATTGTATACGAATATAATACTATACGAATAGGAAATACCGATACGCTTATATTATTGGTCCAAATTTGTCATATCGTTCCAAATTAGAATTTTGAAAAAATTTATTAATTGCCTGTAAATATACATTAGTATATGGCAGCCAAGTGTTATGGGTTCCTTCCCCCATATCATACAGGTTCTTGATACATTTTTCTCATTTAGTATTATAACTAAATCGTCATTTTCCAATAATAATTGAAAAACATCGTTAGGAAACATGTTCACCAAGATCTACAATGTGTATAACACGCCGGAATAAAAATATTGATCTGATAAAGATGTATGGCAAGGTGACCTGAATAGGGCGTCCCTGTTTAATATTATAATAACAAGAAATGTGTAGCCCATCATTCGCAAATAAATACATTAATTAACAAGTAAATATATATTTACATGTCATTTGTTACCCAATGATATTTTTCTAAAAGCATTCAATAATAATAATAACAGCCCCTGGCGTCCCTCTGTTGAGCTTGGACATCCCCCTAAAGCGAACTGATAGTATACCCACCACGTTTGTTCAAGGAACTTGTCCTAGGGAGTTTACTACAATATGCAAATTAGGCGAGAAAACAAGCGTAATCGGAGCATGTCATTGTGAAATTTAAACCCGGGAAATCTAGTTTGGTCTCCCAGTATAATACCACTGAGCTTCCAGGTATCTTAACAGATAAACTTTGTTAAAATTCTCAACTCTCAAGGTTTAAAAAAATTGGCGAATCCATTCCACATTACTCAAGGGATGGTGTTAAATACATCACAGCATTCCGCTCACGCGCCGGACGCGTTAAGGTCAGTGAAATGTGTCGCGCGGCTCGTGCCACTTGCAAAACAATGAGCATAGCTATTTTTACACACGCAAATTGTTTTGGAGGGGTCCTTGCAAGGGTCCCTGATCGCTAATAGGATGCTGTTGTTGATTACAGTATCTTATAATTCCATGTTGTATTTTTTTCTAGCAGTTGAGGCTGTTCGTTTCGGATGACGTAATTAAGATTTCTGGGAAAGGCGTTCCGAACCGAGCGGAATTGTGCTCAGCAACGTACTGTACACCTGTGAGGTGCGTCCTCGGTTCGACCGCTGCACGGGGACAAAGAGAGAGCAAGCCCTGGAAGGCTAGAAATTTAGGGGTCATATCAACTTCACCGGTGAAGCTGATCATCTAATCTACTACCCATTTGGAATGTTCTTCTTCTTTCTTTCTTCTTTTTCAACCTTTCACCACCCAATGCTGAGTGTAGGTCTCTCCTAATGCACGCCATTCTTCTCGGTTCAGCGCCTTTCGCATTCAGTCCATAACGGCCACTCTAACAAGGTCGTCGGTCCAACGCAGCGGTTGCCTGCCTACATTTCTATGCCCTACTCTAGGCCTCCACTTAAGCACCCGACTACCCCCCCTGTTGTCCTGAATACGGCATATATGGCCCGCCCACTTCCATTTTCTGTTAGCGATCACATGGGCAATGTCGACCAATTTCGTTCTCTTCCGGATCTCTGTGTTCCTGATTCGATCACGTAGAGAGATGCCTAACATAGCCCGTTCCATGGCTCTTTGAATGACTTGGAGCTTGTGTATCTCCTGCTTTGTCAGCGTCCATGACTCGGCCCCATAGACCATGACTGGTAGGACGCATTGTTCAAAGATCCGACGCTTGAGGTTAATGGAAATGCTTGTGCTCTTGAACACTTCGGACAGTTTGCCAAAAGCACCCCACCCTAGGCGGATTCGGCGCTCAATCGCGCTATTTTGTCCGAATTTGGCAAGGTTCAAGGTTTGTCCCAAGTAGATATATTCCTCAACTCTTTCTATCGCATGCCCATGCACAGTAATGTTTGGAATGTTATTTTTTCTTAAAGCTAAAGCTGTTGTTGTCTCGGACGACTTGACAGAAACTACGGACGTCAAAGTATTCCAATCCCGTGGGAGCGGGGTTGATCAGTGCGTTTCCGTCTCGACCACTACGTGGGGAATAATTGAGAACCGCCACGAGTGTGCAATAGGTTTTTTTTTAATTTGGGGTCTATCGACTTCACCGGTGAAGCCTATTCTAATCTACTACCATTTCGGAATGTGTATAGCTGGGGAGAAGAAACGACGAAAGAAACTCCCCCGCAACACATCTATTCTACGTGAAATTACAGATAAATAAATTTTTATGAGACAGCAGCTGTGTGCGCGAGTCAGAAGATGTCCTATTGCGCGTATTGTGATATTACACCGCCATCATCATCGAAGTTACTAATGCTGGCTCTATCTGGCACTTTGGAGTCATCGGTATTGTTGTTTTTAGCGCCTTCTAGCGTAGATTAGAAATACAGTCAACAGAGAGGGGCTTAGGTTTTTGTCATGTAGTAAATATCATTTCAAGAAAATCCCGTGCTTTTTCGAGCTTTACTCTACTAAAGACAAAATATGAGCCAATATTTTTTTAAGCTTTCTGTATGCAAAAAATTATAAAAAGTGTATTTATGAATTACAAATTGAAAACTAGAGGTTCTCTTCTCATATATTACGGATGGTCACAAAACGGAGAGAGAGAGGTATAAAATTGTCAATAATATTTCACGTGTGTACAGTCCCTAAACGGTTTTAACTCTAGCTGAATTGCTTCCGAGGTGTCATAAATAGTTGTTTATTTAATATAGTAAACAGTAGCTGAGTGATATTATATACACATCAAAAAAGTCTAAGCAACATGCATGATATTACAAATTTACCATTTATACTAATTAATTTCTAAGTCTTTAATCACTCAAAGTGCGTAGGTATGTAAACTTTTTTGATATTGATGATTCGTAAAATTAAATGAAAGGGAATTTGTTTGAATTTAAGTGCGTTTTTATTGCTACCTTTAGTCTTGATTTTATAATTTTACCAACCATTTAAATAAAGTTAGCGACAAAATTGAATTGTTAGATATTTTTTACGTCATGGAGCGACGTCATTTGACGGCAAATGAAATGCAAAAAGCTGTAGGGATGTTGCAAGCGGGAAGTTATCAATTTCAGGTATCTCGGCATTTTGGCATTCATAGAAGTGTTATTTGTCGTCTTTGGCAGCGCTACAATAATACAAGGGAACCCGCTGAACAGCATCCAGGCCGTAAAAGGTTTGTACTCCTTTTACACTCCCTTTACACTCGGCAAGACCGGTACATATAACTGACTGCAAGACGCCAGCCGATGTTAACCGCTCGAGAGATAAGTTTGAGGCTACAAAATTCAAGTGGTGTTGATGTAAGTCCCCAAAACTGTGCGAAATCGACTGCATGAGTACGCCTACGAGCTCGACGCCCAATTAGGTGCCCACCGATACGTCACGGGAATCGCGCTGGTCGAAATTAATGGTGTAGAGAACGCAGAACATGGACCCAGGAACAATGGGATAAAATTATGTTTTCCGATGAGTCGCGATTCGGATTTAGGCCTGATACAAGAAGGGTGCGAGTGTACCGTCGGCCCGGAAATACTGAAAGTCTCAGGTGCATTCAGGAAGTTCATCCATACAGCGGCTCATCCACCATCCTAAAATTTAATTAGTACATGTTGCTTAGACTTTTTTGATGTGTGTACTTGGAGACCAATCTAGAGGTTCTGGGTTCGATTCCCACTATGACAACACTTAAACAGCTTTTCTCAGCTAATATGCATATTATAGCATAATTGCCATTTAACAAAGGCGAAGAAGAAGATCGAAGAGAAAACTACATACTGAGATCATCATATGTATCTTCGTCCAGGGGTAGAGTAAAAATATCTAACCCCTGCGGCTGGGGTTGCCATGTTTTAAAATGCGACAAAACAACCCTAGTAGTAGTAGTGGTAAGGCCCCAAGCCCGTTTGGATGGCAACCACCTTTGGTCTTAAGTATGCTGCCATAATAACCTTGTGTTGTATTCCGGCATTAGTGACCCAAGTTCCTGTACCCTTATGGGACAGCAGCGAGTTCGCGATGCCACTGGCGTTGCAAACACCCATAGGCGACGGTAACTGCTAAATTCTAAGCGGGCCGTCAGCCTGTCTGCTGTCCTACAACCATAAAAACAGCTGTGTCTCAGTATGTTCATTTTTATACAATTTTATGGTTATCATGCTTGTTTATGTATTTATTTATTTCCTTATGTCGTCATCCATTGATGACGTATGGCTTCTGAAAACTTCACCTTGAACTAATTGTAAATTGTATAATGACGGAGAAAAATTCTTTGAAAATTCTAATGAATGACTATTCACCAAAGTAGGTCAATATTATTTGCTTACTGTGTCATACTTTTACAGGAAACTTTAAAAATAATAAACCACTGACGACCGCGGTTGCCACGGCTTACTTCAAAATGAGAAGCGAACGTGTATGGCCGTATACAGAAAGAAAGCTGGAAGCCTACCAGCGCTTATCGGCGCCAGTCGACGCAGGTAACCGGCGCTGGAATTTATATGAACAAGCGCCGATAAGCGCCGAACGTCGCTGACAAGTTCCGACACGCGCCGGTCAGCGCTGACGCCGTCCGCCATTTAAAATTACACAACTACGACGCATGTATATATATATTATATTTTGACATTTTGCTCGCTCTGCTTCAATCTGCTTGCTTTATGTAGAATGGACCGGCGCCGATAAGCGCTGGTAGATCGGCGACGATTACCAGCTTCCTTTCTGTATACGGCCTATCGATCGTTATAGTCTAAGATGCGGGATTAAAATATATAACCCTCATCTGTTAATTAGATGAAACAATTTTTTATAGGCAGGATATCAATATTATGAATTTATTAAAACAACCTTTGCCACCATAAGTCTGCTGCAATTAATAATAATTAATTAATTAACAAATAATTTATTTATAATTTTTACCTTCTCATGTTAATTACATGTAGTAAACTAAAATCGTCAGTATTTTATATTATGTACCTTACTATAGATGGCACCCATCGCTGTGATTGCTATACTTACCTGCAGCCAGGTGAGAAAAGGTAGATAAACGTAGCTTATTTCCCTCACATGTTAATTAAAAAATCCAAGTGCAATAATAAATGGCGTCGAATTCTAAACATAATAATGTTGTAATTAATAAAAATAAAAATTTACGGTGGCTATGAAAGCTCATTGTTAATCCTATATCTTTAAACGAGCAATTCTTGTATATATATACTTATATAATTGGAGTCTCGGAATCGGCTCCAACAATTTTCATGAAATTTAGTATACGGGGGGTTTCGGGGGCGATAAATCGATCTAGCTAGGAATCATTTCTAGAAAATGTCATTTTATTAGCTTTTTTTTTTTATTGGAAGAAAAATAACAAAATGTGACTCTTTCTGACATCTATCGGCGAAGAATAATACTATTTTTTTTAATTGCTTTAACGACACAACACTAAAGCTATTCCAGCAGATGGCGTTGTTAAGTAACAAGAAGTCAATGAGTGTTTGCTTTGAGGTTAGACTAAGAAAATCAATTGTTAATTTCCAAAAAACACAATTTATAAAAAAAAAATACCGAGCAAAGCTCGGTCATCCGGATATTTATCGTTAATTGCAGCAGACTTATGGTGGCAGAGGTTGTTTTCACAAATTCATAATATTGATATCAGCCTATAAAAAATTGTTTCATCGAATTAACAGATGAGGGTATATTTTTCTAATACCGGATCTTAGACTACTAAGGAAAATATTGTAATGAAATCTGTAATATTTATTGCTGAGAAACTGCAGGCAGGCTGACGGCCCACTACACAGATACCGTCGCCTATGGAATTTCGCGATGCTAGTGGCACCGCGAAGAGGCGACACGACGTGATAGCTCTGTCGTCTCTGTCACCGGGGCCTAGAATGCTGACTCTACCCTGCACGGACTCTGCAGTCATTCCTCCATGGCTGAGGATCGTGGTCATCGCTGAATGTGGACATTGGTGCTGTGGTGCACTTTGTTTCGATATATGCCTCCATCGGTGTCTATCTGTTGCGTCTCTTTGCACCATCTGGTTGGAGACGGTCTCATTTACCCTCCGTGTTTCCAACTACAATCAGTTTTTTTAGGCTTTCTGTTGACAGATAGTCGAGAGGTGTGTCTTGACACGAAGCTGCGAAAAAACCAATGCATCGGTGCGCCTGGCAGTCCACGGTATCCATACCATACACCTGCATAGACATACTGTCCGTTTCGTAAAAGGCAACAAACCTTGATATGGTATGCTCAAGCCCATCTGAATGACAACCACCCTTGGTCTACACGTATGCCGCCATAATAAACTTTTGATGTGTTCCGACATTATTGACCCTGTACCCTTATGGGACAGCAGCGTGTTCGCGGTGGCCCCAGCGTTGCTAACATCTACAATCAACGGTAACTGCTTACTGTTAAGTGAGCTGTCAGCCTGATAAAAAAAGCTTGACTTAGGTCTGACAAGTCTTAATGGGGCCTTAACTTAAATTATCTTTAGTTACCGTACAATTAACCTTATAAATTACATTACAGAATAACAAGAAAGTCATTACATAAGTATTGCATTACTGTGTCAAGTGCATGAAATGTAATTATTTTAATAAAAATTGCAAATTGTTACTAAAATACACGTTTTAATGCGAATATATGAATAATATTTTTACATAATAATGTCAAAATTTGTAATATTATTAGTTAATAGTTTTAACGTCCTTGACTTGTTTATGGTTCGTTAATCTCTCATTTTTTTTTATGTGAAACTTCTTTACGGTAACATTTGAAAATTATATGAAAAGAAAAAGCGAGACTAAAAAGAAACAAACATAAATAGATTTAGGGCCTGTACACACCACGTTTTTTTAAACGCGCGCGTCGACGGCGCGCTTTTATCATACAGGGCAGTTTGTTGTCGTTTGTATCGATACACACGCGCGTTTGCATCGCGTCTGTATCGCTACACACGCACGTCCGTATCGATTCAAACACGTATTTGAATTTATACAGGTGTGCAAAGGTCTACAGGCTGCGTCTGACTTGCGTGCGTATCGCTACAAACGCGCGTCGGCCGCGCGTTTAAAAAACGTGGTGTGCCCAGGCCCTTAGCCTGCGAGCCGCCTTTTTCGTCTCTTTGTTCGAGGTTTCGTAGTTTTTATCCATACTACTACATTATAAATGTGAAAATAACTCTGTCTGTTAGGTTTTTACGCTTAAATCGCTGAATCAATTTAGATGAATTACGGTATAGAGATAGATTAGACCTTGGAGATGGATATTAAGTAAGGCTACTTTTTGTCGCGAAAATGTTTTTTAGAGTAACCTTTGCTAGGTCAGTTAGTACACTAATATATAAAATGTAATATTTTTCATTAAAATATTAAAGTAACTTAAACTTTGATTTACTTTTATATTATATAATATGAATGGGGTATATATATATATATATATATATATATATATATATATATATATATATATATATATATATATATATATATATATATATATATATATATATATATATATATATATATATATATATAGTATATATCATATCAAATACTAAAGGAAATATTTGTTTAATGAACACTTCAAAATTATAAAATGTTAATTATACATAAAAAATGTATTTGCTTAAGTCCTCACTTTATGTAACCAAACCATATCGATCGTGTCTTACTCATTTAATTTTATATAAGAAGGTAATTGTTAAATTTTATAATTTATAACAATAATGTTGAAGTCACTGGAAGGAACTAATACCTAAGGAACAGGCCATGCCTAGGTTAGGTGTTAGTGCTAGAAAAAGTTTATCTTATATATAAAATTCTCGTGTCACAATGTTCGTTCCCGTACTCCTCCGAAACGGCTTGACCGATTCTCATGAAATTTTGTGAGCATATTGAGTATATCTGAGAATCGGCCAACATCTATTTTTCATACCCCTTAGTGATAAGGTCACTATTCCACGCGGACGGAGTCGCGGGCACAGCTAGTAATTAAGTAAAAAGATGTGACAATAAAGAAATTTTTATTATTTTTATTTAAGTAGGTAAAAATATAATAAAAATAATTAACCTTATATAATTATCCTGATATTCATTATTTATCTCACTCTATCGTAGCCTACTTCTCTGAAGTTTCACTTCTGTGTATGTGAATTGCACAGTGTGTAACTTTTTTTTTAATTACTAACAATAAACTTAATACTGTCTTAAGTCGTAAGAGCTGTTCATACTGACAAACAGACTAGCTTAATATTTGTCTTGTATTGTCGGTTTAGTATATTCGAATTTAATATGATGCAAAAAAATTGCTAAGGTATGTGTCTATTAATTGTATTTTTGTAAAAAGCTCTGCTAGTTTTCACCTAGGAAGCTGAGCTTAACTATACAGACAGCAGCGTGTTCGCAGTGCCCCTAGCGTCGCAAACATCCAAAGCAACGTAACTGCTACTTCTACTCTTCTACTATTAAGTGCACTGCAAATCCGGAACTCGTCTTTTCCGTCCAACCCCAATTTTATTTCCGGCGAAAACTGTACCATTTCACCTGAACGTTTGGGGAAGTCGATGCGGAGATGTGGGGTTCTCTGCTCTCCCTGACTGCGACCAAATAGCAAATAGCCTGTGGGGGGCACGGCTGACCCATCAAACCCCACACAGAATCAGTTCTGTCTTGAAAAGGGAAGCGAAAGACAATCAAAGCCTATCAAAGCGACAAGGCGAACATAAGTTTTGGTCTTAGGCTAGTACTTCCGCATTTAAAATAAAAGCTGCAGATATTATTATCAGAGAGTCATAATCTTCGCCTTAAATACCGCTACCACGTTAAATACCACCCAAATTTCTGCTTCCAAAACACTAAAAAAAGAGTTTTAATGTTTTCGTCACTATTCAGTACATTATCGACAGTGTGTGCTTATTGTTGATAGTACTTTAAATGACGTCATCAGAGAATGTTGTCAGTTATCTTCTACTGGTAACGTATAATATAGGTTACTTAAAACGGTAGTGCGCATGTCGATGATTTCAAGATAGCTGTGACGAAAGACATCAACGAGCTCGCGTATTTCTCAAGTAAATACTATCTCATTCATGTAATTATAAGTTTCACTGTGGCGCTGCGAGTTATTTAAATGTAAAACACTCTTGATCTATTTTAATAATGAGTATATATATAATAAATAAAACTAATACATAACACTATATATATCGTAAGGTATTATCAATGTGCTTTTATATTTATAATTCAAAAGTTTTTAATTTTAAAAGCGAGTTAATAAACCAACCTACAATTTTGAATTTTGGAGATTCAATTCATACTCAGTATTAAAATATCGACCTCCGTAGCGTAGCGGCTAATGCACTTCGGTACTTGCGGAGGTCACGGGTTCGATTCCCGTCTCGCGTCTGGGTGTTTATATATAATATGTTGTGTGTATGTATTTACAAAAAAAGTATATATGTAGTTTATCAGTTGTCTAGGATCCATAAATTATTACTTCGGGACTAGATGGCGTTGTGTGATTTGTGTATTTATTTATCTATGTAACTTGCTGTTTTTTTAAAATTAACGTTAAGTAACGTTACTGTCCTTTTTATTACAATCGAAACTGTATCCAAGATTTTTCCTTCGTATTTTACAGTTGAGGTTGTGATGTAGAGTAAAACTTGAAGGCTCATTTTTACGTCCGATAACATCTTCGCATATGACATTTGCAACACCAATGGCATTGTAAACGCGTTGTCATACTTAAAGTTATTTAATAACGCCTTTTTTGGAAATACTTTATATCGTATAGCAATAGGAAATCCTTAGCCGGAAATAAGGTTTAGTGTTACGTTAATATTTTATACTTTGGTCACTTATGGATGCTAGTACCAGAGGCACCGCTAACACACTGCCTTCCACGTAGGGGAACTGAAACCTAGTCCCTTATGTCGGAACACAACACAAGGTTATAGCGGCATTTTTATGAACCAGGGGTGATCGCAATCCAGACAGGCTTGACGCCGGCTAGCTAGGGTTTTTTGTCACCTTTAACGATAGGCTGCCCTCGGCCGCAGGAGTTAGTACTCTCACCCCGTCCCTGAGCGGAGAGTTATTAACTTTCATGAGTAATAAATTAAAACGTAGTTTAAAATTATAAGAAATAATAATAATACGTGCTACAAGAATAGATTCAAAATTCAAGATAATTTCTGAAGTACCTGTAAGTCCCAATATAATATTTTGACAACGTCGGTACGTTTGTGGAGGTCACGGGTTCGATTACCGTCTCGCATCTGGGTGTATATATATATAATATGTATTTATTAACAAAAGAAAATTTTAAAAATAGTTTACCAGTTGTCTAGTACCCATAACACAAGTACTATGCTACTTTGAGACTAGATGGCGCTTTGTAAATGGTGTCCGTATGTTTATTTATTTATATAATAAGGGTAGGAGAATATAAGGTCTAACGATTAAGAAATTAAACAAATTCTGATGACATTTTCAATTAACATACGTTGCTACAGTTTTTGTTATTAGCGATGTATACTTTGCGAAACGGTCACACAAGCGAAACCGGCGGTGTTTACTAGTCGTGATTATATCACGAATTTGCTTAATTTCTTTATTAGTTATGCGTGGTTTCGACATTTTGTTTTTAGGTTCAGTCAATATATCGTTATATTTGTTAGTACGATCGACACAAGCTTTTTTATTGCAGAATTTAGCAGTTACCGTCGCCTATGAATGTTTGCAATGCCAGTGACATCGTGAACACGCGTCATTAATGCCGGAACACAACACTAAGTTATTATGGTGCCATACTTAAGACCAAAGGTGGTCCCCATGTAGGCTTGGGGTCCTACCACGTAGCTAGGGTGGGTTGTTTTGTTGCCTTTTATGACAGGCCAACACTGGCCGCAGAGGTCAGTATTATTTCTCCAGTTAGCAGCGTGTTAGTTGTAGTATTAGTGTATGGTCTAATGCGAAAGGAATCCCTTTGGACAAGGAATGTTAGGATTGTGAGTGAATGGATACAGGGGGGGTAAACTAAAGAATACATGGATTGCCTAATAAAAATTATTTCTATAAAATATGTGAATTTTAAGACTAACAGGAGGAGAGAGGTAGGGGAGGACAGGGTATAAATCCTACCCAACAAAAGGTAAGACAAAGGCGGGAACTTTCCATGATCTTCGAGAATTTTTGAAGTGAAACTTCTGCGCACGGTTAAAAAAAGAAAAAGCGATACCAAAAAGAGACAAATTTATTCACAAATAATTTAGCCTGCGAGAGAATGAGATAGAATACAAGTATAGTTTTCTATGGTCCTATACTTATATTTTATGAAGTTTCAGTTCTGTATGTGAATGGCACACACTTTTAAATAACGATTAATAAAATATTCAGAGCTTAATATTTCCTAATTGATTATATATCGATGTTAAAACAATATTAATCTTTATAGATATAATTCATGAGAATTATATATATTTGTTAAGTATACATAAGTGCGTGTGTATGTCACTGAACTCCTCCTAAACGGCTGAACCGATTTTGTTGAAATTTTTTGTGTGTGTTCAAGTGGATTCGAGAATGGTTTAGATTTACAATTGGACCCGGTAGGTAACGCTACAATTGAGTTCTGGAATTTTCATTTTATCTGAACATAACCCCAAAATATTAAACAGTTCATTTGAATTTTATTGACCAGCGAAGCGGGTTTTAGTTTAATATAAAAGTGCAACATAAATAGACATGTTACGTCAAATACTTCTATTCTATGATCAAAATATTTGCTTGCATATTTATACTTTTTAGAAGCTACGCTTTCAGCTACGTAGATTTGTACTCCTGGATTCTCATAATTTGGTCGCATAAGGTGTTGATGACGAATGCAATGACATTAATCCCGCAGCCGCCGTAAGCCTTCTTGAGAAGCAACGATTTGCTGAGTATATACAAATAAACATTATTTATCAAGATGCAAAAGCTTTTAATCCTTCCTTCGTTAAAACTTAAAGCGTGAATTTGTGGAACTTCGATGGAACGCTCGTACCCCACCTTACCCTTGGCAAGGAGACGGAAAACGCTGAACTCTTTTAAACTACCCCAATATTACTACTTTCTTTACTTCCTTCTGAACTTCAAGATCATAATTGCGTATTATTGAGAAATTATTGTCTTCTGTCAATTACATAATATCAATACACACAGCGCCATCTAGTTCTAAAGTATATTATCTCTCTCTTAAAGTGCCTCTCCATCACTGAAGGTTGGCAGTCAGCTCCTTGAATCTCCTCTTGTCGATCGCCAATCTGAACAGTTGCTCAACGGTTTTGATTCCTGTCCACTCCCTGATATTACGGAGCCAAAACATCTTACGTCTACCTGGTTTTCGTTTCCCGGGCACATTCCCCATCATGATGGTCTGCAGAAGGGAATACCGATCATGCCGTAGCACATGTCCGAGGTAGGCAAAGTATATTATATACAAACATAAATACCCAGACTCGAAAAGGGAATCCAACACGTTGAGCTCTGCAGTTCCTACGTACGAAAACCGTTTGGAGATTTTTATATCAATTATTTTTTCTTAGGTTTTAAATTTTGTATTTTATCTAAGGTTGTGAGGTATAATATAAAGGTAACATACTAAGTTAGGCCACGGTATCGTGATGAACCCTTCTTTCCGTGGTCCACGTATAGACGACAAAATGGGTTTATTATATCTTCTTATTTTTCCTGTCCTTATCAGCCTCCAGCCTCCTGGCACTTTACATACGTCGCACGTTATTGACACCCTTTTCGCCATATCATCTTTTATGCAATCCATCCATATTTCTTTGGTCCCTCTACTCATGTTTCCATTCAGTTCCATTTCTATAATTTTTCTATATTATATAATGTGTAAGTATTTTTTGGCTTTCAAAGATACGGTTAAGTATTTTCCTCTCTATTCAGTTCCATTCACTCGTACATTTCCATTATTATATTACTGCCTATCTCTTAGAAAGAATACTAAACTCTGCGGCCGGGGTTGGCCTGTCGTAAAAGGCGACAAAACAACCCACCCTAGCTACATGGTAGTAAAGCCCGTCTGCCTGTGGACCTTTGGTCTTAAGTATACCGCCATAAAAACCTTGTGTTCCGGCATTAGTGAGACAAGTTCCTGCACCCTTATGGGACAGGCGGTCAGCCTGTCTGCTGTCCTACAGCAATAAAAATTGTTAATCCCGTCTTTCTAGTCGAACCTTCAATTTCTATCAGAGGTATATAATAATTAGGCTAAAAGGAGGCAACGACAATTGTTCTTATAAATGTAATTGTCGTTATTACATATGTCTGTATAGTCCTACAAGGACTTTTAGATATTTTTTAATAATTAGATATACTAATACTTAGAATAATAAATTAAATAAATGAAATGTATTTATTTCAAAAATATTTAAATATAATAATAATAAATAACATAGTACATACATTTTACCAATAAACTTTGGTAATAAAATACTTATACAAGTATACTTTCTAAATATATTATTGGATTGACCACATATAAGGAATAAATCATAAAATTTCGCAAACAAATACGTTGACCTAAAGCAACAAACGTTTCATCAGTGACCCAAATAAATATTACGTTACAACTTTTGCATAAAATATTTAAAAAAAAAACACTTACCATCCCTAAAACACTTGTAACAATAACACACACTTTAATTTTTTTATTAAAAATATAAAATGTCAAATATAACACTATCACACGATTCGAAATTCAAATAAAGCGGCCGAAATGTGGCCCGTAGTGTTGCAAGTTATTACGTTGTCTTACATAACTGGGTTATGTAAAAACGAGATTGGGACGTTCAAGATCGGAGGAGGTTTGCCTGGTAGTGGTGTCTTGACCGTCGCTTTTGATGCACCTTGCTTTGTGGTGGGAGAAATTTGTGTCATTAGGCCCGATGTACAGTTAACGCGAAGCTAAAGATATACCGCGGCGATCGTTTGGGTTGTAATTCGAAAATATTTAGCAAAATGTCTTAGCTCTTTTTCTTTCATATTTTTTGACAATTTTTTAATTATAACCTAACTATGTATGACTAGAACAATACGTAAGTAGATAGTCTTTATTGCACACAACATACTTAAAACTAGAAGAAAGTAGTGATACGTAGAAATATTTGTTTACGAACAATGTACAATACATAATATATTTTTAAAATATAAATATTACTAATTCTATAAGTTATTGTCCTAAACAATATTACAAATGCGAAAGTGAGTTCAATTATTTGTTATGCTTTCATCCCTAAACAGCTGAACCAATTTTGATGAATTTCGGTATAGTCATAGATTGGACCTTTGTTCTCCAAGCAGTTCTTCTGAACTGCTATTTTTTTAAATCAAATGACAGAACAGCGTTTGCCGCGTAATCTAGTTACAAATAAAGTAATTATAATAATATCACAATATTAATACTTTTATTTTCTATGCAGGAGCAGAGTTCTTTCTTACTCCGCGTATTATTCTATCGTAGTACTTCTAAACTAAAATCTGGGACTGGGATCGGCCTGACGTAAAAGGCGTCAAAACAAGCCTATGAAGGCATCGGAATGTCAAGTCGTTTGCTGTAATTTTATTGTCAAGACGTAGTCCGTGGGGATTGTGAAAGACGATCGAAGATGGCGATGCCTTTTTTTATTGCTGTAGGATAGCAGACAGGTTGACGGCCCACTTAGAATTTAGCAGTTACCGTCGTCTTTGGGAGTTTCCAACACCATTGGCATCGCGAACTACAGGAACTTGGGTCAGTAATGCCGGAACACAACACAAAGTTTTTATGGCGGCATATTTAAGACTAAAGGTGGTCGCCATCCAGACGGGCCTTTTACGGTAGGCCGAACCCGTCCGCAGAGGTCAGAATTCTTTTTCCGCCCCTGCACGGATAAAATCCCTTGCGGAGTTTGTCAATAACTGGATGACTAAGCTCTACTTGATGATATGCACACTTACCATCTTTATCGACTTACCGTCTTACTTCGTGTCCCCCCTAGAAATGATGGTGACCTGCGGCGGCTATAACGTTATATAGATTAGAAACTTGGTAACCACACTGAGCTTTATTTGAAGATTAGTGCCCTTAACACAACTCTAACGTTTTCGTCACGTAATTGTATCGATTTCAATACAACATTCGTCTTTAAAATTATTCGATAACTATACGATAGTCGAGCGTCGAGTATGTTGCCGATTTTTAGTTTTGTAAACGCTTAAACTTTTACTTTTGATAATATTATTGTATGTACCGTATTTATATTGCACTATGTTTTCCCTTATGCCATATGACGGTACTTCGGCAAAATCTATCGCTTTCAGTGGACGACGTGGTTTAAACTATTAAGGTGCCTTTATTTTAGTGGTGCAAGTCACTCAATGAAGGCTCGTGGTCATGGGCTGAATTCAAGAAATTGGCAAACTGGAATTTTAAAGGGGTAGACAGAAGTAGAAATTAACCCATTAGCTATGTAAAGAAATGACAAGCCATCTTAGACCGTAGAAGAGTACTGCGTGCTATGTGGACATTTTTAGATCTTACTAGCTCAAGGTCTTGTGAAGGTGAAGGAGAAGTTGGAAAGGAGATCCTGGACAATGGAATGGAATTTTTGAATTGACCTGTGCATAATTTTATAGGGTCTTTATCTTATATCTTTAAACGAGCAATTCTTGTATATATATACTTATATAATTGGAATCTCGGAATCGGCTCCAACAATTTTCATGAAATTTAGTATACGGCCCCCCGTATACTAAATTTAAAAACCCCCGTTTCGGGGGCGATAAATCGATCTAGCTAGGAATCATTTCTAGAAAATGTCAAAAGGTGGCGTTTGAGTAGTCCCAATTTAAACTGAAAAATGACTCTTCCTGACATCTATCGGCGAATAATAATACTATTTTTTTTAAATTGCTTTAACGACACAACAACATTAAAGCTATTCCAGCAGATGGCGTTGTTAAGTAACAGACTAAGAAAATCAATTGTTAATTTCCAAAAAACCCAGTTTATAAAAAAAAAAAAAATACCGAGCAAAGCTCAGTCATCCGGATATTTATTTTAATTACATCTAGTGTATTTTCGTTTTTTTTAGGGTCTAAATTATCTGCGAATAGAGTAGCAGTGTGCCTCATTTTTACGGGTTTGATTCCCGGCAGAGTGCAGGGGCGGAGAAAGAATACTAACTTCAGCAGCCGGGGTCGGCCTGTCGTAAAAGGCGACAAAACAACTCACCCTAGCTACGGTCTTAACCTTACCTACCTTACCTTTGGTCTTAAGTATGCCGCCATACTAACCTTGCGTTGTGTTCCGGCATTAGTGACAAGTGCAAGTCCCTGTTCCCTTATTGGACAGCAGTGTGTTCGCGATGCCACTGGCGTTGCAAACACCCATTGGCGACGGTATCTGCTAAATTCTAAGCGGACCGTCAGCCTGTCTGCTGTTCTACAGCCATAAACAAAAGAGTGAACACTCTGTACTAATAATGTTGTTTCCGGTCTTTTATCTACTTTTTGAGTTCTTGGACTCCATCCTAAAGATTTTATAGAAGATATGTAATGCATAAATGTACAAAATAAATAAATGAATCTTAATCGTTGTTCTTAGTTTCATAAACTGCAGAATTTAAATTTGCCTATTGCTTGTTAAGTTAATGATTAAGAATTTCTAATAATATTGACAGACGGTAGTTTTGTTCTCGCAGGGGTTAGTATTCTCAATCCGCCTCTGCATGAAGAAAAATGTTTAGATGACGCTTATTATAAGAGAGTGAAAAGAGAGAACGCATTTACAACATGAGGGATAAGCTCAGGAAATAGCGGTTTGTCAATCCATAATAAAACCGAAGCGAACTAGGGAAAACAAACTTAACGACTAACATGTATTTATATTTTTTTAGGAATTCTTGTGTAACGCATATAGCAAATACTTGCTAATGAATTTGTTTTATCATAAATAATTTTAACACAATCATTTAGTAGTTTCAAATTAGTTGATTATGGTATTATTTTTAATTTTTATTATTATTATTACTGTAGGACAGCAGCCAGGCTGACGGCCTGCTTAGGATTTAAAAATTAATATCGCCTATGGGTTTTTGCAATGCCGTGGCATCGAGAACACGCTGCTGTCCTATAAGCGTACAGAAAGTTGGGCCAAAGGTGGTCGCCATCGAGACGGGCTTGGGGCCCTACCACGTTAGGGTGGGTTGTTATGTCGCCTTTTACAACAGGCCGACCCCGGCCGCAGAGGTTAGTATTTTTTCACCGGCCCTGCACGGATAATATATATATCATCATTTCAGCCGGAAGACGCCCACTGCTGGACAAAGGCCTCCCCCAAAGATCTCCACGATGATCGGTCCTGCGCTGCCCTCATCCAACCTATTCCGGCGATCTTGACCAGATCATCGGTCCATCTTGTGGGGGGCCTACCAACACTGCGTCTTCCGGTACGCGGTCGCCATTCGAGGACTTTTCTGCCCCAACGGCCATCAGTCCTTCGAGCTATGTGCCCAGCCCACTGCCACTTCAGTTTTGCAATCATCCGGGCTATGTCGGTTACTTTGGTTCTCCTGCGAATCTCCTCATTTCTGATTCGATCTCGCAGGGAAACTCCGAGCATAGCCCTCTCCATTGCCCTATATATATATATATATATATATATATATATATATATATATATATATATATATATATATATATATATATATATATATATATATATATATATATATATATATAGGGTGGAGTAAGAATACTGAGCTAGGTAGTGAACCTGGATAGCAATAACTTCTGGTCTCTAAATTTACCACCAATAACCTATAGTTGTGTTCCGGCATCCCGTAAATGATATAGGTTTCGATTCTCTACGCGGACGGCACCGTGTTAGCGATGTTCCTGGCGTCAAACGTCCATAGGCGTGACTGCTTACTAGTGGTCCGTCAGCCACCACCAGCAACCAGCAAGAAAGAAACAGGAACAAGAGATAATAGCAGTATCTTTCAACATGGTAATATGCAGGGTCGTTAAAAGTATCTGTAAAATGTGATCATTATGTTTTTACTAACACAACAATTGTCACGTTGTCGGGAATTACCGGACAAGTTTTTCATCATCCGCATGCGCGTGCGCAGATCTATTATTTGCAAGCATTATTTAACATTGTATGTACAAAATTGTTTCTATGTATTTTATATGAAATATGACGTTGGTAAGTTTTTTAATAGTTCCCCGTATTACAATCCCGGTTGTCTCTGTGCTTAGAAGTACTGTCAAACTGCTATTAGCGTCATAGCTCATCATGACCATTTTATGTACTAAGATAACTAGGAAAGAAAAATAGAGTAACAAGTGTACGTTGGGAGTTCGAGCATGCGGTCTTCTCATTCCCGATCCCGCATCTCACTCCCGCTTTCCACAGTATCCTTTCCAACACACTTGCTATGAAAGGGACGGATACCATGCAGCTGGCGATGAACGCAGACCTGCTCTCGATGCCACTACCCCACACACAGTTCTCAGTCCTCTCCGAAGCGCGTGCAGAGGCAACCGCTGGACAATCAAGAAGGAAAAGGGAGCAAGATCCCGTTGTGCCGGGCATGGGGTCCCCAGTGGCGGGAGAGTACCTTCTTTAATTTCCCGCTGAACCAGCTGCCGCTAACTCCAAAGACCCTCGTTATATTTTTTTTATTTGCTGAGGAACAGCAGCTAACGGCCCACTAGTGAGCAGTTAGGCGCCGATGTTTGTGAACAGGAACCTGTGTCACTAATGCCAGAACACAACACAAGGTTGTTATGGCGGCATATTTATAGACCAAGGGTGGTTGCCATCCAGACGGCCTTGGGCCTCTACCACGTAACTAAGGTTGTTTTGTCGCCTTTTACGACAGACCGGCCCCGACCGCAGGGGTTAGTGTTCTTACTTCGCCCCTGCATTTAGTAAAATCATGTCATCAGAGAATTTTTTTAAATTTTGAAATAGACGTACTTTACCAATATGTCAAATATATATAGTTACATACAGGTAAAGTTAATAAAGCGTGGTAAAAACCGCTTGATGACACCGGTGCCCTTCATGGGGCAGTAAAATAAACCAAATGACCTCACGGTTGACCCCCATGGTTATAACGAGTTAAGTAAGCAATTTTTTTAATACATATTGTTAAGGTTATAACGAGATAAGTAAGCAATTTTTTTAATACATATTGTTATTAGTAAATGTTTTTTTTTTAATCTGCACACTAACCTCTGTGACTGGTCCAGTGTCTACGCAATTACAACCTCCGTGGCGTATCGGCTATACCACGTTGGTACGCTTGTGGAGGTCACGGGTTCGATTTCTGGCACGCGTCTGTATGTTTATATTTATAATATTTATTTACAAAAGAAAAGTCCTCATCATCATCTTAGCGTTGAATCCCGGTTGCGGCCCAAACTCTCGCTTTGGCTGCTTTTTCTTCTCCACTTCACACGACCTTCGGCATCTCTGGTGGTCAGTCCATTAGTACGCATATCAATCACTACGACGTGAAGCCAGCACTTTTTGGGTCTACCCCTCCTGCCGGAACCCGGCGGTGGCGGCATGGCCAGACATTTGTTCCCCACATATGTAGCCGGTTGCCGTAAAACGTGGCCATACCAGCGAAGGTGACACTCGTGCAATTTATCCGCAATGTCACGGACATGAAGGCTGCCGCGAATGCGAGAGTTGCTAACGTGGTCCTTCCGCGTCACTCCACACATCCACCGCAGCATATTTATCTCCGTGACTCGCAGTGCCTGCTTGTGTCGCTCCAGCATTGGCCACGCTTCACATCCGTATACACAAGAAAAGTAATATGAGTTAAAATATATATTTACAATTGTTTTTGGAGTTTACTCCTTAAGAATCTATTTTCATATATAAGGCGCCCGGTATAAGAAAAATATGAGGAGTAAAATCTACTGATGAATGACCTCGTTACGTTTTTGGTTAACTTTCTAATTTAGGACACATTCGAGCTCCGGCGAGCGCTACGTACGGACGTGTCTACGTTACGTCCCCTGCCGACGCGCGACGCACGACCGAACGCTGCCGAACACTTGTTGTATCAAGATGACGCGCGACGCACGCTCGAACGACCTTGTGTCGTCTTATTAGTATAATATTTGGAGTTTACTCGTTAAGAAACGATTTTCTTATTTTTATATAATCAACACAATAATAGTTTTTATATATGTATATTATTTTCATTAATTTGTTAATTTATCCTTTCATATGGTATTAATCTTTTTTCAGTTAAATAAACTCTATTTGCGTATGTTTAGACAGTCGCACTTAAGTAGTAAACTCCAGTCGTGCGTCGGAGCTGACACACACAGTTTTTTCACATGATACTTATGAGGTTCTTCTTTTAAAAAATGTGCGACATTCGATTTTCAACTTTCAATTGTTTTTTTATTCAGCTTAGATCTGAAAGATGGATACTTCGAAAATCCGAGTCCTTTTTGAATACGAGTTCCGACGCGGAACTAACGCAGCGGAAACGGCTCGCAATATCAACGCTGCGTTTGGAGAGAAGACTGATAATTAACGCACCGCGCGTTTTTGGCTTAAACGCTTTCGTAATGGAAACTTCGACTTAAAGAACGACCTACGTGGAAGACCGCCTACACAGGTGAATAACACTGAAATGAAGGACATTTTGAAGCCCATCCGAGTCAAACTCCTCAGGAGTTAACAGCATGGTACCCACAATATTGACGCATTTGCATCAAATCAATAAGCAAAAAAAAAACCATCCGGGGCAGTCTTTGGGGACTGCCGATAGAAGTGAAAACTAAGTAACTTGTGAATTGTATCGTCGAGCTATTAGATTATTATTTTCGTTTTATAAAGAAGTGTTTATGATCAAGGATTAAAGTTTGAATTGGTCACTAATACTTCTTTACAAACCAAAAATTGTTCACCCAAAAAGTACTCAACGCGCCTAAAGAAGTATTCATTTCAAAAACTCAACTGTATTTCATTGTAATAAATTCGCAATTTGAATAGATGTGTACAAGTAATGCAATGCGATCATTTAAAAATTACATTATAAAATAAACCTTAAGTCATTATTAATAAAGTGGATATTACTGGAGCAAATTCCCTCCGTCTTACGAATTTTCCATCAGGCCACGTGTCCTGATGCGAGTTTATCATTTTTTACCCATCACAAAAAAGTGCGCAACGCCGCTAAAAAAGTTTTCATTTCAAAAATATGAAAAATTTAGTGCCTCGTGATTTGACTGATCTGCAGAAAGTTATCTTGCGCGTTGAAACTTATGTTGCCTTGTGTTCGATCCTTGCATAGGGGTATTTGAAATCCCGCCACCTGATTTTTGTTATCTACCCTCACTCTCGGTGAGGTAATAATGGTAAGTGTCAACGTTTGACATGAGATAACCGCCTTTTGCACCGTGTGCAATATTTATTGATTCTAACGAAAAACCACTAAACTGGCAGGACGGTCGACGTTCGACCTCGCTAGTTATTCCAAACTCCAATTGGCCGTGCCATTAAATGTGTTCAGTGTTGTGACTTTAGCTGGTGCCGTGCAACAGTTCCTCAACGACCTGAACCGAACCGGGAAGGGGTGGAAACAAGGTCAGTGCGGGTTTCTTTGCCCATAGCAAGGCATACGTCTCTCTAGCCACCGCTCCTATCTCATCCTCTATCATACAGTCCACTGCTCTCGAGCTGTCCTTCTTATTCCTGTACGGTGCAATCTGGGTCCGTGACCGACATCGTACACCTTGTTGAATCGGTACAGAAATTAAGGAATATTGGATCGAATTGTGACATGTGACGAAAATACGAAGTGACGAATTTTTTACGATAGCCATAAGCGAAAAGTGCAATGGCTGACCCCAGGTCAAACGCCGCAACAGTGCCCTAAAGCAACGCTTACCAATAAAACGGTAATAGTAATTGTTTGGTGGTCTCTTCATGAAGTTATTAGTTATAGCTTTCTCAGGTCTGGTCAAGCAGTAACAGCAGATGTTTACTATGCTAAACTTCAAACAATGATGGCGAAACCGGCAGTGAAAAAATATAGTTTTCTGTCCAGGAGGCTGTAAAAATGATTTCACACAGTTTGTCGAATCTTTCTATCATAAAGGCATAAATATGTTAGAAAAAAACAAGTTTCAATTTTTCAGTACAAATCGGAAATTATTATACCTTAACCCCTAAGGGCCTAATATATACGTAGTATATTAATTCTCTAGTACCCTTAAGACAAGTGCTTTGCTACATATTTTGGGACTAAATGGCGTTGTGTGAATTAAACCAATATATTTATACTAGCTGACCCGGGAAACGTTGCTCTGTCATATAAATTTAAAAAATTCGTGACATAAAAGTAGTCTATGTCCTTTTATAAGGTCCAATCTCTATATACCAAAATTCACCGAAATTGATTCCCACCTCCTCAAAATCTTTCACCAGAGTTACTTTTACATTTACTTTATTAGTATGAATTAAAATACAGCTATGGTCTCAGGTTCAATCTTCACGGAGGACAATAAATTTGTGTAATGCAAATTATATTCTGGATAAAAGATTTCAGGTAGTACACCTAAACTAAGCTCTGAAAATTTTGGTCCTTCGAGCCGGATTTTAAGCTGCAGCGTAATACGCTACTGCTATTGAATTATCTCAGTACGTATCGATCACGGAAATTTTCACATTTCAGAGTATATATAATAATAAATAATAATAATAATAAATTTATTTCTGAAAAGTAACATATACATATCTAGTTTAATTCTCCTGGCCCCTGAACTAGTTCACACTGTATCTCGGGGGCCAGGTTCCTCTCTTGTGATCAATAATATAATGCATATGATCATAAAATTACAAAAAAGGCAGAAAACAGAAACCAAACTATATAACTAAGCAGACCCATAACAAACTAATGAGCTCGCTTGTGTTTGTGTATGTATGTGTGCGTGTGTATGTGTAAGTGTGTGTGTGTGCCTGCATATATATGTGTGTACGTGCATGTATATGTATATAATTCCATAAACAACAACAAAATGACAGCATCAGGTTCGCGATGCACCTAGCGTCGCAAACATCCATAGGTGACTTCAACTTGTCTGTTCTTGTTTTTTTTTTTCATTCTTCAGAATTGCAAAAATCTATTCGCCGGTTTTTATAACTATAATTATGAAAAATATAATTTTATCAGCGTTATCATCTAAAAAAACTATACAATGCAACATAATGAAAGAAAAACGATTTTTAAACACTAAATTGTTTATATCCGTCGCAAACAAATATTTTATTGTTTTCAAAATTATAGCGTTGACATTTAATTACTGTCAAGAAATATCTAGTTTTTTAAATGTGATCACGGGTTGTTTACATTGCAATTTAGTAATCTTTGAAGCATTTATGTACCTACAAACACAACAAATCCAAGTAAGACGTCTGGAATTTAAATCTCTTGTGGCATTTATCTTACATGCAGTTTTATGCATATTAAAATAAAAAAGTCATAAGGAAGAAGCTTGATAGAAGAAACTAAATTATGTAATTGTGGGGTATGGTCCCTGTTTGCATAAGTTACTAACGTATTAATAAATACCGCGAGGAAACATTTTCACGAATTTTATAAATTGACAAAGAACTACGTTTGGTCGGACGCGGACTTCCTGGTAGTGGTGAAGTATTGCGCCTGGGGGCGCCGCGGGTGGCGAGTACCGTGAAGGCTTGCGACCATCTACCGGTCGCTATATCATAAGAAAAAGATTTCGTTCATTTGCTCTTGTAGCAGTATTCGCTTTTTTCTGAGTTCTTAACTAACCCAGCTGTACACGAAGAATGAAGCGAGCGCAGGAAGCCCGTATCATCTCCTTGCGTAGGGAAGTTTGGGGCATCGCGGCGATTGATTCGTTTATTCATGCTCGCTAGGGCGAGCTAGGGTCGTGCTAGGGCACGATTGACCTGCGAAACATCGTCGGCTGGACTAAAAAGCTAGAAACCAAGGCAAACGTGAAGAGGCACTCATTCAGCTATTGACTGACGAGCCACTGTTTTTTTTTAAATTGGTGTAGGACTGCAGACAGGCTGACGGCCTGCTTAGAATATAGAAGTTACCGTCGCCTATGGGTGTTTGCAACGCCAGTGGCATCGCGAACACGCTGCTGTCGCATAAGGGTACAGGAGCTTGGGCCTTGGGTCACTAAAGCTGGAACACAACACAAGGTTATTATGGCGGCATACTTGAGACCAAAGGTGGTCGCCATCCAGACGGGCTTGGGGCCCTACCACGTAGCTAGGGTGGGTTGTTTTATCCGTGTATTATTTAATGTTCAAGGCATCACGAACAAAGTCAGCTTTACTAGAATGACGAATAAAATATCAAGAAGCGTAATAAAACAGATTGAAAAAGTAAAAGTGTGCCGTAGACAGCCGAGGCTGCGGCCTGACTTATTCGTCATGTCCCGCGGCTACGGCACTCAAGGCGCGCGAAGGGAAACCAGGGTGGTTTTAGCGGGTGTACCAGCGACGTGCGTCCTAAGCTCCAGTGTAGAGAACGTACGTACGGGCGCATTACGGGGAGTCCAACCGCCCAGCCTACGCAGCCACCCGTTCCCACACGGTGGGGTGTGTCAAGCATTTCTATCTCCCAAAAAAGGTACAAAACGTAACTACCCGTATTTTACTTTGTCCCTCTCAGTATTTTGTGTTGTATCTTTATCGAGACGAGTTACTTTTATCAATGCAAGCGTAATATAAAATAATCACAAATCATAAATATTTTATTTTGTAATAAGTATTCATAAACGCTCCATTTGTAGTATTTATACTAATCCCGGTTGTATATAAAATTAACATCATAACAAACATCATAGGTTATTTTGGATATAAGAAGTGAAAATATTAAAAAATCCATTATATGTTTATGTATCTAAAAATCGGCTCCTATATTGGATGTCATGTGGAAATGTGGCGAAAAAGTTACACTGGTAGATAGATAGATAGATAACACTTTATTGTAAACCAATCTTACAAAAACAATGAAACTTATTTACACAATCAATATGTACTTGACTTACAATGGGCGGCCTTATCGCTACAGAGCGATCTCTTCCAGGCAACCCGGGCTACAGAACATTATAGGTGTTATATTGATGTGGAAGGGAGGTATGGCAATAAATAATAATTATATTTTATTTATTTAATAAATAGATAATATAAATAAAATTTAATAATACATATAAAATATAATAAATCAATAGATACTTAAATATCTATATCTGTAGAATACATAAATAAATATATGTTTTGTTGTTACACTAAAGATATGTAGTGATTTTTAACCAATTTTTTAAAAGTTAGTAGTGACTTAGCTTGTCGTATAGCAATAGGCCGTGCATTCCAAAGTTTGATAGCATTAACAATGAAGGAGTTAATATAAAAAGAAGAAGTATGAACAGGAGTTATATGAGATACAGATACTGGTGAGTTACAATAACTATTTTTCGAAATTTCAGAACTGCTTTAAATTTTATAAAATGTCGCTTAAAACAGGTGGTAGGACCCCAAGCCCACCTGGATGGCAACCACCCTTGGTCTTATGTATGCCGCTTTAATAACCTTGTATTGTATTCCGGTATTATTGACTCAGATTCTTGTACCATAAAGGACGACAGCAGCATGTTTGCTGTGCCCCTAGCGTCTTGTTTGCTGTCCCTTAGCTATAAAAAAAAACAATTAGCCTTTCACCCATCGATATAATATTTTAATTTAACGATGTTTTTAATTAGTTAAGATTTTAATAGTAAGCAGTTACAGTTACTAAGGGCAACGCGAACACGCGTTCGTCCACATTCCCATGATTTAGCTGTATATTATATAATTATATTTTTAATAAATAAACTTGAAAATTATTGAAACATGGCTGGTATTCATATAGAAAATCATTTAAAAAAGGTAATCTGCATAAAACGTAACGTTTTCGAGTTTGACAGCAGTCCCAATTATATGACATCGCTGTTTTCCTTTACCAAAAAACTAAGTTATCATTGGTTAAAATTTATAGATGACAAATTGTTTTGACCAATGAAACTTTAGTTTATGTTGTTTATCAAATAAACATCGAAAACAGAGAAAATAAATGTTGATTATTGTGTTGATTGTTGTTAATGATATTGATCGTATTCAAGAAAGAGTAATTTTAAAATTGAACAATTCAAGCAAATTACTCTAAAATTCTTTCTTCCACTTATTTTCACATATAGTTCAGGTAACATATACATAATATAACTTTAATGGTTTTTTAAAACTAGATGTTGGATTTTGTCTTTTGTGGTTATGTGATCCAGAAATATGTAACAGAACACTATACTCTTGGGGAGTGTTAAAAATGGCTAAGGAAAATAAACAAATCTGTAAGAGCATCAAAGTAAATATAAAGTAATCGTACTTTCAAAATATGCAAGCTGAAGAATAGGAATGGTCACCCCTGTAATAAGAGCCTATGGGCGAAGAAGAGAATGACTTCCTGGAGTGGAAACTGCATCTTCGCACGCACGGGCATCACCCAGTGCGATGGATGGATGAGCTATAAGAGGTCTGTTAAGGCTGGATAGGAAAAGCAATAATGAGGGATTTATGACTAAAATTTGTGTAGACCTACATCCAGTAGAGGAAACAATAGGTGGTCTTATCGTTTATAGTGCTCTCTTCCAGACAACCTGTTGTTGAGGGTTTGGAAACAGTTATCTGATTATTAAGGTCATGTGAAGGATCACATTACATATACATACACACTATGACACTGACAAAATCGATGTCAAAAGCATTGAGGCCAAATAATTATAAGAAGAAGAAGAATATTACATATCGTCGGCTTATTGCAAGAACTCATTAACTGCAAAAAATCACTAGATACATATTCATCTATAATGGGCTCATTTTTACATATCTACAAAATGTAAAAACACACTAATTTCAAGCTGGCCAATTTTAGCCGTTACGTCTTTGACTAATCAACATAACCACTAACTAATTCCAACTAAAATGCTGTTTTCCCCAAATAATGAAATGTCACATAATGACTTCTTGCAATAAGCCGACGATATATAAATATACTAAATGCTATTAGAATTAATAATCGAAGAAAATATTTTCTCTGTATAGGGGAGGAATAAGGAGGGGACTCTTGCGACTGTAGGTAGACTGTCATAAAAGGCGACAGTAAACATTAGCTAGTTTGTAGGGCTCTAGCCTGTTTATGTAGTATTCACCCCCTGGTCTCTAAGTATGTTGCGTTAAAAATCTTATGTTGTGTTCTGGCATAAGTAACCCATATAGAACAACACCTTGTTAGTTATGCTAGCCGCACCACGAACAAACTGCTATCCAATTAGAAGTACTAAAAACTGAGTCACTAATGTCAGAACACAACACATGGTTATTATGGTAACATACTTATAGACCAAGAGTGGTTGCCATCCAGACGGGCTTGGGGCCGTACCATGTAGCTAGGGTTGTTTTGTCACCTTTTACGATAGGCTGATCCTGGCTGCAAGGGTTGTATTCTTACTCTGCCTTTACATGGAGAATATATTAATAATTTTTCAGGGTCCTGTTAAAATGCTGCCATGGAACTACTACGAACAAGATATACGCAAACATCAAATTGATACACTAAAAATTTTCAATGATCATGTCATAGAAGTAGTGGAAAATACGGACTATAGAGTTGATTTTGTTGCAAACGGGAGTAATATGTCCCTAAATGTACTCCTGAGTCCAGAATTTCCAAACGAGAAGCCAAAGATATATGTAAACCCAGTAATCCCTCATCCTTGGGTTGCCGAGAACTCTAACCAAGTTGTAGGAGCTCCTGGGTTAGTCAACTTCACAATTCATTCAGATCTCGGACGTGTTGTGCAAGCTATTATACGAGAATTTCAAAAATGGCTGCCAAGTGTTGTGAACGAAGAAACCAAATCTACGGAAGTCAGTCCACAATCAAATTATAGTGTACAGTCACTGATGTTTCCGGAGTTGAGAGAGCTAACGGTCGAGGAGTTGCAGGAGATCTTGGAAAACACAGATTTGCAGGTAATTTGTAGCTAACAGTGAATAATCAGGAGACTGACCCTGTGCCTGTGCCTGGTGGCATCCCTTCTTTGTATGTGTAGATTAGTTACTGGGTTTTTATTGAGTATACTCTGCTAACATCATTACAACAACAGGTGATAGCTGTCAGGAAAGCCCCTACATAACCATCGCTGAACCCTTCCTCGACAGCATTTCTAGACTCATTTGATAATCGCACCTGGAAAGTCAAGATGCAACTTGTATTTACTGCTGATGACTATCATGTCATCTGCTATCAAGTGATTAAACTTATTTACGTATAAAGCTTTTACAGCTGAGTATCCTGAATTAAACTTATCTTGTGTATGTTGTTTCCAATGCAAGTTGCATTTGTCTGCTAGCTTTAGTTCGGTTAATGTCAGGTGTGGAAGGAAAATTTCTTAAGAATTTGATATAGATTTGGGAGTTTTTTTTAGAAAAATCATAATATTTCTCCTATTGGGTTGCAAGCCAAAACTTTCATTTCGACACCCGGAGCAATGTTACAGACACGAATACCGCGCATTCTGTAGTTTGTAATGCGGTTCTTCCGTCACAACACACATTTACCACTGCATATTCATCACCGTGGCATATAGCTCCTGCTTGTGTATATAGATCCAGCACTAGCCACGTTTCACAGCCGTATAAAAGGACAGGCCTAATGATGCTCTTGTAGGCCTGTCCCTTCAATTTAAATTTGGAAGAATACTACTTATTTATATTTCAGGACAAATTGTTAGAGAACAATCTGCTAGAACTAGACATGGAGACAGAAGAGTTGATGAGCAGTATTGAAGAAATTGCCCAAGACAATATCGCCAAACAACAGATGCTAGATGATCTGAAGACGGATGTCATTGATAGGTAAGGTTTCAAGTCTGTTTCATCTTCTGTTGGACCCCGATAACAGGGTACCCAAAATGCTGATTTAACCGGGTTAAATTCACTGCAAACCTATTCTTCCTGTCTTAATCCCACATTATATGGGAACAACAAATCAGAACAACATCTCTCCTTCCACTGTGTTCTGTTAGCTGTTATATTATAACCTTTAATTTGTTTTTTTTTTTTATTATTAATTTCATTATTTTAACAGTTAATGCATTGACTATAATTAAAAATCTCCATGGTGCAAGGGTGTTGGAGCACTTCTTTTTTTATTGCTAAGGAACAGAAGATAGACAGTCAGCCTATTTAATAGTAAGTGCGACCCGTCACCTATAGATGTTTGCCACGCCAGGCACAGCTAACACTCTGCCGTCTGCATTGGATAATTGGAAACTAGCTCACTTGTGCCGTAACTTAAGGTTATTGTTGCGGCTTATTTAGAGTGACTTGAAGCCCTACCATTCGGCTAGTTGTTTTTGTCACATATATGACAGGGTTAGTATTCTTACTTCACCCTGCACCCAAGTGTCTAAGAAATAAAATTTAGAAAATTTAATTAAAAACTCTCCAGTAGTTTTGCCGTGATGCGCGCACAACTGGAGACCTTTATTATTTTATTTATATAGATATGTAACAGATGGCAGGGCAAAGTGGAGGGGACCAGATCACGTGGAAGATCACCCATGCGATGGACCGACCAGATCAAATCGGCTGTGGGCGGGCCTTTGCATGAGTGCTACAGAATGTCTCTGAATCGCGAGAAATGGCGTAAAATCATACAGCGAACAATATCTGCCTCTAATAGTACTACCAGTTGATCACGACCGCTCTGTAAAGAGTGAATCGACTAAGAAGAAGAAGTAACAGATGGTCGAGAAAAATTTATATTATACTTTATTTTCTTAAAAAATTGCATTAATTGGCTTATTTTATCAAATATATCAGTTGTCTAGTCAGCCATAGCACAAAGCTCTGCTACTTTAAGACTAGCCACGGTCTAAATTGTCTTGCTATATTATTTCAAGGATATCCACTATAGTACAAATGAAGATGAACTATGAGGAATTGAACAGGAAGCATCAGAGGTTGGCGGAGATGTACGACCCACACAGAATAAGGGACTGCCTCAAGGACGCCGCCCTCAAGGCCGACGAGGACGCGGAGGGCATAGCCGAGCAGTTTCTGTTGGGTAATTGTTTTTTTTTTTTAGTTTTTGAATGCGTGCTGAGATCGTCGGTGTTTGTAATCCATCAATCCTTAGGTAGTAGGTAGTTCTAGAGGAATTATGGTATGTTCTATACAATATTTTACCATGAAATGCAGGCTTATGAAGTGGATACAGTTAGGCAGACATTATTATCCGAGCAGGGGCGGAGAAAGAATACTAACCTCTGCGGCCGGGGTCTGCCTGTCGTAAAAGGCGACAAAACAACCCACCCTAGCTACGTGGTAGGGCTTCAAGCCAGTCTGGATGGCAACCACCTTCGGTCTTAAGTATACCGCGATAATAATCTTGCGTTGTGTTCCGGCATTAGTGACCCAAGTTCCTGTACCCTTATGGGACAGCAGCGTGTTCGCGATGCCACTGGCATTGCAAACACCTATAGGCGACGGTAACTGTTAAATTCTAAACGGGCCTCGTCAGCCTGTCTGCTGTCCTACAGCAATAAGAGCATTTGGATTGTAATAAACGCATGTGGGGGTCATGGATTCGATTCTAAATAAATACATAATTATACATAAGAACTTAGACACAAGACGGGAAGCGAATCTGTGACCGTCGTAGGCGTTACGACATTAGCTGTTGCGCTATATAATCCCAAAGTAAGTTGCATAGCACTTGTGTTATAGGTACTAGACAACTATTATAGTACATCTCAACATTATAAATGCATAAGTGAGTTTGTTTGTTACGCTTTCACGCCTAAACTGCTTAACCAATTTTTTATGAATTTCGGTATAGTCATAGATTTGACATTCATGGCAATGAAATGGCAGATGAACTGGCAAGAGAGGGCTCATCTAATGATTTTATGGGTCCGGAACCATGTGTAGGCATTCCGACTAGTCTCGTGAAAGCCACATTCAGGGATTTTGCAGACCGCAGTCAACAACAACACTGGCTGACTAGAATCGGTCTGGAACACTCCAAAAAAATTATGGGATTCACGTACAAAGCACGAGGATCCATCTGGAACATGAGCAGGGGGCAAATACGCTACTTGCTTGGAGCCTTTACTGGGCACTTTGGAACCAACAACATGCTCATGAAGATGGGTCTAACCGCGACACCCATGTGCAGGTTGTGTGGGGAACATACAGAACGCATGGAACACCTACTGTGTACATGTGATGCATTGGCCAGGAGGCGAATGAATCTTTTGGGGGTAGGATATCCAACACCGGAAGACTGCAGGCTCCTATCTCCATACCTCATTGTTAGGCTCATGAAGCAAATCTTCAATAAGATTGGAGAGGAGTGATTGCTATCTAGGGGAACACAAAAGATCCCATTGGGTCGAAGTGTCCGAGATGTTTCTCGGCCCAAAAATAAGATATAGTCATAGATTGGACCTTGGAGAAGGACATAGGCTTTTTTTTTAAATACATGTGGCAGAACAACGTTTGTTGGGTCAATTAGTATGGTATATAATTTTCTTTTGTAGGTACCATAAAGGTTTTCTTTCATATATTAAAAAAATGTCTAGTATGCATAATATTTGCGCTCTGTTATTTACTTTGAGACTAAGTGGTAAGACAGACTGACGGCCCGCTTAATAGTAAGCTGTTATCGTTGCCTATGTATGTTTGCGACACTAGGAGCATCGCTGCTGTCAATAGGGGTAAAAGAACCTAGGTTACTAATGCCGGAACACAAAATATTATTATACTTAACGCCAAGGGTGTGGTAGCCATGACAGACAGGCTTGGGCCCTACCACGTAGCTAGGGGTTTTGTTGCCTTTTAGGATAGGCCGACTCCAGCAGCAGGGGTCAGTATTTACATTAGTACACTACTTATATTTGTCTGTTGTAACAATATCATATATAGTCTTTAAAGAAAAATTGTGTTGATCAGGTAACATGCCAGTAGAGACATTCGTTTCTAAGTTTGCGGAGAAGCGGGCCCTTGGCCAGGCCAGGCGGGCCCGCGAGGAGCGGCTGGCGCACCAACTGGCGCAGCTCGATAAGGCTACCACTTAGAATTATATGAATATATATATAAACTTTTTGATCAATGTTATTTATATAGCGAAATATTTAAATAGCTTAATTGGTAATTGCCTATTT
This sequence comes from Malacosoma neustria, assembly GCA_963693495.1. Taxonomy (NCBI): domain Eukaryota; kingdom Metazoa; phylum Arthropoda; class Insecta; order Lepidoptera; family Lasiocampidae; genus Malacosoma; species Malacosoma neustria. The sequence continues at coordinate 2,841,626 of OY856399.1, read as the reverse complement.
GGTTTGGATGGTGTAGTATAAGCGATTAGTCGTTTAGTTGTAGCGCGTGTCTATGGATAACTGTCAAATCTAAAAATTAATTAACACAGAAGAGCTCCATAATGTCATATTGTGTCTTAAATTTTCACTTAATTATTTATTATGCCAGTCTCTTTAAATTTGTTTATTCTCTAATCGTAATACTTGTTAAAATCGCAGTTGTTGGTGCTTAAAACTCAATTCTTACATTGAGCACTATAAAGCTCGTCCAATTAATCATTTGTGTATCATTTAAACTGATTAATTGATGTTTCTGTCAAAATGTCACTGTTAAGTGACAAGAAGCACAAGCGTGAGCCATCGTACAGGGTTCTATTCGATTAGGATATGTACGTAGATGTCGGAGAGTCTCATGGGAACTATATGTCAGACTAGGGTTGCCAACCTCAAATTTAAAAAACTAGGATATGATGTTGGAAAAACCAGGACAATTTAGTTTAAAAACAGGACGCAGTAATAGAGTTGCAATACTTAAGTAGGTTTAGTTAGAATTAGTTTTTTTTTCTGTTGCGGAACAGCAGACGGCCCACTTAATAGTAACCAGTTACTGTCGTCTATGTATGTTTGCGACGCTAGAAGCACCGCGAACACGCTGCTGTCCCATAGACATACACAAGATTATTATGGCGGCACACTTATAAACCAAGGATAGTAGCCATCCAGAGGGGCTGGTGACCCTACCACGTAGCCAGAGTGGTTAGTAGCCTTTTACGATAGGACGACTCCAGCCACAGAGGTTATTCTTACTCCGCCTCTGCACGGAGATTATAACAAGTTAGTTACAAATATTATTTAATAATAAGTATTTGAATATTAAAAAACAGGATGCTACTTAAAACTATCCAGGACATCACAAAAACTAGGACATGTCCTGGGAAAACAGGACGGTTGGCAACCCTATGTCAGACGGCTGTGGTCTCGTAAATTTTTTTTACGTTAAAACAATATTGAACTTAATTTTATTAATTATTTTAATATATTTAATAGCTATATCAAAATAATTAATAAAAAATCCTGTTGATGCTAATCAGGATAGTAATAATAATATATTTCTCACACAGTTTAGATTAAGTTAATGTTAGACACATATTTATAATGATTAATGAGATAATCTCATCGAATTATTGTATAGTCATCGATCCTTGATAAGTCTACAGCATTAAATGAAATCTTGTGGTTTAAAGTACTAGGTCAAAAGAGTCCGTTACAAACAAACCTACAGGTGAAACTAAAAACTATGTGTACTAGTTTCGCTCTTTGACAGCGGTCAGTAAACCCCCATTCCACAAGTTTTGTATGTTAACTACTCCGTATACGGAGATTTTTGTACATTTTTTCATATGTATTTATTTGTAAATTGTTATCAAATGTTAAAATAAAAATGGTTGAAATGTATCGAATTTTATTTGCTCAATATAACCTAACAACCTGTGCCAAAATTGTTTCGTCTTGCTTTCAAAGATGAGTACAATAAATTAACAAATAATCTTCAGGATTGAAGAATAAAAAATGTTCATGTCAAAAATTATTATACAAAATGTAACATTCCGAACAGAGGCGAAGATTATATAGGAATTTCGCCCGTCTGGATGGCGATCACCTTTGGTCTTTTAAGTTAGGTTTTGGTCTTAGTTAATAACCTTGTGTTGTATTCCGGCATTAGTGGGCCAAAGTTCCTGTACCCTTATGGGACAGCAGCGTGTTTACGATGCCACTGACGTTGCAAACACCCATAGGCGACGGTAACTGCTACATTCTAAGCGGGCCGTCAGCCTGTCTGCTGACCTATACCTACAGAAATAAAAAAAATTTTTTTACTACAAGAACGATTTTTTTCATACATAGTTGGCGAAACGACCGATTAATGCTAGACTGCAATATAAGGTATAGGGCATGAAGGAAATTTAAAATAAAACCAACAATTTAATAATTCCTTTAATCAAAATAACATTTTCTTTGAATAAAGACATGCAACCAACCGAGACCCATTTATTAAAACAATCACTCCAATAAATACAATCTATTTTACAACAGTAAAAACACTACGAGCATTATATGAAGATGGCGGCCCAACTAAACTAAATTAATTACTACTCTGTGAAATCAAATAATGGGGGCGTTCGAGTATTAAGAACGCTATTTAGGGGGAGAACCCCCTGATCTTGTAAAACATTACGATGCGTTACAAGGGTCGGAGAGGGGTTTGAACAACGCGTTACGTAACATAGTTTTTTATTTAAAATTTCCGGAACATAAATGTTACTTTTAGGTAGAAATTGTTACATGGGTGGTCTGTAACTTTGGGGAGGGGAGGGGGGGGGGGGGGGGAATTGCGTGTCAAATTTTACGTAATTCTCGAACGCCCCTAATCTGTCTTAAATTAACCAAGACTGCGTTGATATTGTACTAGTATACAATTACTTGTGTACAAAATTGTTCAACAACAAATTCAATTTACAATTAAATCAAATTGACATATAATAAAAAATGACAATTCTAATAACAATATTGAGGATGTTGACACGAGTGATCTTTTGACCAGGATTCGAACCCACAACCTCTGGGCGATGGATGCATATCCAATAGATCACAGATGCTTTCATATCTAATATATATTATATAAAACGACTAAATAAAAAAAAAAAATTGGAAAGTATGAGGAAATAATTTAAAACTACGTCTTATGTATTTGCAACCAATTATTTACATAGAATAGAACACCACGACTGGTTCAGTGGTTGTCTTAATAGCCTTATACCACTGTGGGTTCGTATTCCACAAAAAATATATGTACCCACAGTCGAAGGTAGAAAAATAATTAATTTACGGTTTGTAAATTTCCATTAATGAAAAAAAAATAAAACGTAGTTTTAATTATGAATAGTAGTAGTTATGAAAAAAAGGAATGTTTAAGATTGTTCTAGAAAAATAATAATAATTGTTATTATTATAAATAACGCGCCGGGGAAACTTTAACACGTTGGGCGCTACGTTTAGCTCAGGCCACATCAGCCATCGGTGGCTGACACTAAACTTTTAACTCAGGCCACATCAGCCATCGGTGGCTGAAACTAAACTTTTAACTCAGGTAACATCAGCCATCGGTGGCTGACACTAAACTTTTAACTCAGGCCACACCGGACACTAGTGGCTGACACTGAACTTTCCATCTAGACGTCAGCCGTCGGTGACCGACATTCTATTCAGGTCGTGTACAACATAACATAGATCTAAAAAAAATTACATTAATATTTGGCCGGTGAAAAACTAAGTAAAATGTTTGTGAGCATTGGTACAAGAACTGTAACTGCTTTCTCGAAAAGGACTTCCTAGACATAAAAAATATATTCTGCAAAAAGAAACATTGGCCCTGAGACACCTGCGCTTCTAAATATCGCACGCCCTGGCGGTACTTTCTTAAGAGTATCTGTGGCACTCTCTCAGTGTTAACTTGCTTCTACTTCCGCAACTAAGAACTGTGATGTAGCAAGGTTTACTTTTAAATTATTTAAGTAATCTTTATGCTATTTTCGTTGATATTGACTGAAACGTCACGTTCGGCTATGTAACGCTCGTTCGCGTAAATCCGGCTCGAATGGACCAAAAAAGCGAGAGAGAGATAATGTCATGCTTTAGGTATGTTACATGACAGAGCGTGACGCGTCAGTAGCATTCAGTATGGAAGGATAATATTCACTTTGTTGTTATAACTAAATAATAAAGTTCCCGCGAAATTACAAGTGTTGGTACGGCCACGTTTTACGGCAACCGGATGCTTACGTGGGAAACAAATGTCTGGCCATGCCGCCTCTGCCGGGCCCCGGCAGGAGGGGTAGACCCAAAAACTGTTGGCTTGACGTCGTAAAGGGTGACATGCGTGCCAATGGACTCACTACCAACGGAAGCTGAAGACCGTGCGAAGTGGAGTAGAAAAGAAAAGTCGGAAGGCACCGAAACGCAAGTTTGGGTTGCAACCGGGATTCGACCCTAAGATGATGATGATGAATAAAGTTCCCGCGACGTATGTATGTATATATAAATAAAAATATTATCACTGCATGTGCAAAAATCGTCATCTTTCTACATACTGTGATAATTCACACAGCGCCATCTAGTCAAAATAAGCAAAAGAGCGCTTCCGTTATGGATATTAGACGACTGATATACTGTTATATTTTTTCTGTAAGACAGCAGACATGCTGGCGGTCCGTTCAGAATTTAGCAGTTCCCGTCGCCTATGGGTGGTTGCAACGCCAGGGGCATCGCAAACACGCTGCTAGGAGTACTGGAACCTGGTCCTGTTATTATGGCGGCATATTAAATACCGGGGAGTGGTTGCCATGCGGACGGGATTGGAGCCCTACCAAGCAGGGGCCGACCCCGGTCGCAGGGGTCAGTCAGTGTTCTTAATCCGCTCCCGCACGGATAACAGCATATAGAGCATCCAATACCCTTTCTGCCTGTTCCCGTGGAAGAAGTATATACAGGTATAAAATAATATATGACACGGGTATACCGAAGTTATCATCAAGCATGCTAAACATCGTAAGAGAAAGGAAAAGAAAAGAGCGAACAAAGAAATCGGATTAGGCAGTTCCTGCCGACGCAGTGACGCCTCAACGCGCTGTTTAATCGGATTCTCCGGACTTTTAAAGTCCTATTTCTCATTACAACTATACCTAACCACAAATATATCAATATATATATATATATATATATATATATATATATATATATATATATATATATATATATATATATATATATATGACTAATTATTGCTCCATTTCTAGTGTGGATAGCTTCCTTATAAACTCGGAGCGTTGAGATGGCGTCAGTTCCTGGAATAATAGATAAAAAATTAAATTAGTCGATCAAAACCGAATTTTTATTATCCGTACAGGGGCGGAGAAAGAATACTACTAACCTCTGCGGCTGGGGTCGGCCTGTCGTAAAAGGCGACAAAACAATCGTAGCTACGTGGTAGGAGGGCCTCAAGCCCGCCTGGATGGCGACCACCTTTGGTCTTAAGTATGCCGCCATAATAACCTTTGTTGTGTTCCGGCATTAGTGACCCAAGTTCCTGTACCCTTATGAGAGACAGCAGCGTGTTCGCTATGCCACTGGCGTTGCAAACACTCATAGGCGACGGTAACTACTAAATTCTAAGCGGGCCGTCATCCTGTCTGCTATTAGGATAGTAGGCAGTAGGATAGTAGGCAGATGCTGTAGGCAGCATAAAGAAAAAAAAAACAGATCAAGCGACATACGTATTTGGTCTCTTTTTCTTTTTTATTGATGGGAATCAGCTGACGGCCCACTTAATAATAAGCAGTTACCGTCGCCTATGGATGTTTGCGATTATGGCGGCATTATTAGAGACCAGGGGTAACGCGAGCGAGTTGACTAGCTTGAGTAGTTTTGTCGCCTTTTACCACATCATCCGAGCGAGTCTTGGACTATTAAAGAAGACCTCAGGAAGCGTATTGAAGCTTTTGAAATGTGGGCATACAGGCGTATGTTGAGGATAAGTTGGACGCATAGAGTCACACATGAGGAGGTTCTGCGGCGAGCTGGTCGGAAAAGGGAACTTTTGTCTGTCATCAAGAGACGAAAACCTGTATATCTCGGTCACGTACTCAGGCACGATAGATATAGCCTCTTGCAACTTATAATGATGGGCAAGGTTGCCGGTAAACGGCGAGTTGGTCGGAGAAAGAAGTCGTGGCTCCGTAACATCCGAGAGTGGACTGGAATAGCGAGCATATCCAAATTGTTTCGACTCGCCAAGGACAGACAATAATTCCAGAAGTTGGTAGACAACCTTCACTAGTTGGAGAGGCACTTGAAGAAGAAGAAGACCACATCATTCGGTCGCAGGGGTCGGTGTTCGTAATCCGCCCCTAGAAGGGTATCACTTGTCTACCGCAGCACTACCGGCAAAACCAGTCGAGCCTGCAGCCCTGCCACCTAGCGAGGATTGTTTTGTCGCATTTTAAGCAGTTATCCTAACGATGAATAAGGACATCATGAGCAAACCTGGACACCCAAAACATTAGGGGATATATGGTCAGTTTTCTTTATGGGTTTATGATACGTTATGAGTTTTTATTATTATTATTAACATTCCACACCGCCATATTGTGTTAATGTCAGATTGGTGACTCTATTTAGCCAAAAAGACGTAAACAGCTGTAAATAAATGTGGTAATATTTTTTAACAGGGTCCTTTTGTGTTTATGAAAAAACAAAAGGAGTCCACACATCGATAGCCTTTTACGACTTACCTAGAGATAAGGGTAGCCCTAGACTTGTCTTTAATCGAAATAACACTGCCAGCTAAATCAATCTATAAACGAAGATGTCTTATTTGAAGGAATAAAGAGTTGTCTGTAGAAAAAGGATGCCACATATTGGTAGCCTTTTACGACTCACCGAGTGATGGTGGTAGCCAATTGGTATAACACGGCCAGCCAAAACAATCTACGACCGAAGATGTCTTATTTAAAGGAGTAGAAAGCACTTATGACCAGGCCATGATTTTAAAATGGATTAGCCAACAAGCTCGACAGTCCTCTACTGTAGGCACTGACGCAGAGAACTAAATCACTCTAAGTTAAAGTTAAGTAATAATATACTTTTTAAGCTTATTATGAACTCAGCGTGTGATTTAAATCCATACTAATACAGTCGACTCTCGTTAATTCAAACCTGCGATAATTAGAACCTCTCTATAATTCAAAGTTATCATGAGCTCCCCAGAAAATCTCTTTATATTTCGAACTAAATCAATATATTTTTATGCACTTGGTAATTCAAACTCATCGGCGTCAAACACTCGATAATTCGTAAAGGATCAGATCCCCTTATAAACAAGCCTAAGAGTGTGTGTGCCCGCTGCTGACAAGTTCAAACTTGGATCATCGTACACGATATTTTGTTTTTGTAATGATTAGTTTGACACACACTTCCGCACGAATCGGTTTGTTTAGTTAAGTTTCAGTTACTTTTACTCTTAACATAGACTCTTAACTTTTGTCATTTGTTGTTATTGTTAAAGAATAGTGGTTAATAAATATTTTTATCATAATTGATTACCAACATTCAATAATTCAAACTTTCCCCATCACCGTCGGAGTACACCAGGGATCCGTCTTTAGTCCGTTTCTGTTTAGCGTGGTATTAGACGTATTGTCAGACAGCATCAGAAACTCACATGAGCAGCAGGAGTCGTTTGAGAACGGTGGTCTGAAGCTCAATGTGGCGAAGACCGAGTACTTGGCCTGTAACTCCACAGATCCCACACCCGTACGCATAGGCGGCGACACGGTCGAGCGCACGGACCATGTGAAATACCTGGGATCTGTGTTTCATGCGTCTGGTGACATCGATTGCGACGTCAAGGCACGCATTGCTGCCGCGTGGGCCAAGTGGCGTGAGGTAACTGGTGTCATTTGTGACCCCAAGATGCCGGTAAAGTTGAAGGGACAGGTCTATAAGACCATCATTAGGCCTGTCCTTTTATACGGCTGTGAAGCGTGGCCGGTGTTAGAGCGACACAAGCAAGAACTGCGTGTCACGGAGATGAATATGCTGCGGTGGATGTGTGGAGTGACGCGGAAGGACCGCGTTAGGAACTCCCGCATTCGCGGCAGTCTTCATGTCCGTGACATTGAGGATAAATTGCAGGAGTGTCGGCTCCGTTGATACGGCCATGTTTTACGGCAACCGGATGCTTACGTGGGTAACAAATGTCTGGCTATGCCGCCCCCGCCGGGCCCCGGCAGGAGGGGTAGACCCAAAAAGTGCTGGCTTGACGTCGTAAAGGGTGCTATGCGTGCCAATGGGCTCACTACCAGGGATGCTGAAGACCGTGCGAAGTGGAGAAGAAAAAGTCGGAAAGCGGACCCCGGGCGCCGAAGCGAGAGTTTGGGCTGCAACCGGGATACAACGCAAAGATGATGATGATGAATAATTCAAACTTTTATTTCTTTTCTCTCAAAAATTTCGAACCATTTGATATTTCAAACACTCGATAATTCGTAAAATTTTAAGAGTCCCTCGAGTTTCGAATTAACGAGAGTCAACTGTATTATAAATATTAAAGTAACTCTATTTGTCTGTAACGTTTATTCGCCTAAACCGCTGAAGCAATTATGATGAATTTTCTTACAAAGATAGATTTGACCTTTTAGAAGGACGTAGGCTACTTTTTATCGCGCAAAAAAAACCTGAAGGGGTTGAAATAGGGGTGAACGTGATGAAGTTCTGTTTTTTTTTTAAATTATATGACAGAACAACGTTTTCCAGATCATCTAGTAAATTGTAGCAGCACCGCATATAATGACGCGCGTCACGCACTAGCATATCTTCTGTCTCACTCACACATCTACTACCTCACTCACGTTCATTTATCTGTTTTTATTAGCGGCTATTTCAATGCCATCTTCATAAATATAATAAGCAAATTTTCTATTAATTTAAATTTATTTTATTTAAATCATGGATTTATGGAACCGACTTTTACTGCGACCACTATCACCAATAAGACCTTCGAAGAAGAAATCTGCCTTCAACTACAAACTCTTTTGGAGGTCAGGAGGCCCTGCACCTCCAAAAAATAAATAAATAAAAAACTCACCATAACAAGAGTGTTGACCGCCTGCATGACGGAGTCCTGCTTGATGGACCGGAGATTCGTTTCGAGGACAGAGTTGTCGTCGGCCGCCTGCGCCTCCAGCCACTTGCACACGGCCTCATTGTCGTGCTCCCACTGGTGGGACTACATGTAGAAAAGAGTTTTATTTATTTTTATAACTAAATTATTACAAGTTTGTAATAAATTAAGAAAACAAAAAAAAAACCTTGTAACCGCGAGAAGACTACATAACCACACATGCGCGTGGGCGGGACAGCTACCATGCAAACCGCGCCTACCCCCACTTATTGCTTCCACGCACGACTACATCCGTCATTCCTGACCATTTATTTAGAAATGTTATTTTACAAATAATAATATATTCATTTCTCGACCCTCCTTACTTGAGTTTCCCCCCGGTCCTCGGTGAACCACCTCCTCAGGGTAGCGGCGGCTGGGCCCTGCTCCATCTCCCCGCTGGCTTTCACCGCCTCCTGCACCCTCCTCTCCTGTTCATTTTGACGGAGGAGCCGTTTCAAACGCCAGTATAACTGGCGGCGGGAATCTCGCCATGGAATTATGTCCTGGTTGCAAGAATTCATTTAAATTAGTTATCTAGCCTATACTGTATTTAAAAAAATTTTACTGTGACATGTATTCTGTGACATGTCATCAAAAATGCGTCTTCTGTGAAATGTCATTGAAAAAAACATCTTATGTGACATGTCATCAAAAGGCATCTTCTGTGACATATCATCAAAAAGCGTCTTCTGTGACATGTCATCAAAAAAGGCGTCTTCTGTGACATGTCATTAAAAAAGCGGTTTTAGTCATAACACGTCATCGAAAAACATCCGATTTTTAAAAGTAGTCATCATATAAACCCAGAATGTGGCAATATAATTTTACTCACAAACAGACATCCTTTCTCCAACATTCTCTCAGCGGTGTCGTGTAATTCGGCGAATTGTACTGCGATCTGAAAAAAGTATAATACTCTTTTTACATATTCATCATCAGCCAAGTGGTCTATATTATTATAAATATATTGCGACAATTCCCAAAGCGCCATCTAGCCCCAACTGAAGCAGCAGAGCTCTTGTGTTATGGGCACTAGACTATTTATAACGTATATTGTATGCGCCAAGCGTTTGAGCATGCACCGTCTTCTCTTTCCCGCTCCCGTACTCTGTTACCGCATTATCCATCCCTTTCTTGGGGGGTTGTTGGTCAAAAATCTCCAAATATTGCGTTACGTAATACTTGAACGCTCACATTCCTAATAGTTCTTAGTTCATAAACTACACAAGTCTACTTGGTGCACATTCCTATAGTAAATTTAGTGTACTATATTTATTGTAGGAATGTTCGCCAATGGGTGGTATACGTTACCTCGTGGTATATGGGACTGAGCTCCTTCTCCCTGACTTTGACCGCTTTCTCGGCCGCCAGCAGTTCGCTCTCCAATTCGCGGATGCGTCCTTCCGCTGACAGAAGAAATAAAATATGTAAGTATTCAACAAACCTATGTTTTTTATCGACCATGGTAGGCAAGTGGTCTTCTACATGCAGGGGCGGAGTAAAAATACTGACCTCTGCGACCGGAGACTGTCGTAAAAGGTGACAAAACAACCCTAACTAGGTGGTTTTCAAGCCCTTCTGGATGGCAACCACTCCTGGTCTTTAAATATGCCACCATAATAAATAACCTTGGATTCCGGTATAAGTGACCAAGGTTTCAGTTTAACGACGACGGCAGCGTGTCGGCGGTTCCCCTCGCGTCACGAACATCTATGTATGGTAAGCTGTTCTATAGCAATTTATAAAAAAAAATCAATATATAGGTCGCGGTTTCGTACCCCATGATAGTATAGGAAAACATTGTGAGAAAATCTGGCATACCGAAGTCACCGGTGTGGCGCGCATCGGTTCGCACCGCTCACCATCATATTTGAGCGGGAAAATACCCTCTCTGCTGTCTCATTGGAAATCGTTTGCCAGTCAGTCGTCCATCGCACGCCAAGATGGAAGGCTGCGCGCTCACCTAGTAACCGGCCGCGCGCCCGCCATATAACTGACAATCGCAAAGCCCGTTAGTTTTAGCGTATACCGTATTGTAACGAACTTTCTATACGCACTCTCTAATTCTATTGTTGTATGTAACTAGTATTCTGTTTACAGAACAAGTAACAGCACAGAACAACAAATGTCTCCCAACACGGCTGATCACCGCGGGAGGATTAGACCAAAACCCTCCGACAAAACCACGTAAATCCATACTAATATTATAAATGCGAAAGTAACTCTGTCTGTCTGTCTGTTCCTCTTTCACGCCTAAACGGCTGAACGGATTTTGATGAAATTTGGTATGGTGATAGATGATAACCTAGAAATGGTCATCCATACTAATATTATAAATGCGAAAGTAACTCTGTCTGTCTGTCTGTCTGTTCCTCTTTCACGCCTAAACGGCTGAACGGATTTTGATGAAATTTGGTATGGTGATAGATGATAACCTAGAAATGGTCATAGGCTATAAATAATCACGCCATCGTTCTTAGGGGGTAGGCAGTAGGCAGATAACTAAATTGAGTTAGTGATTTTTTGTGCTTATCCGGTATCTATGAGAATCGGCCAACATCTATTTTTCATCCCCCTAAATGTTAGGGGTGACCCACCCCCAAAAAATTTTTTTTAATTTTTTGACATTTGGCAGAACAACGTTTGCCGGGTCAGCTAGTCAATAATAATTGCAACGCTGAACACAAGAACACTGAGAGTCGGAGGAGGCCTATGTCAAGCGGCACACCGAGCTAAGAGACATTTTATAAAACCAGAAGACAATCTAAGAGAAACTAGCTCGGAACAAAGTAAATCTATACAAATAAATAAAATTGGAGTGTCTGTTTGTAATATTAAAATAACCGCTTTTTACTAAGTGGACGTATACACGGTACATATACCAAAACAAAATTTTTTTACAATTTTTGTCTGTCTGTCTGGCTGTTTGTTCCGGTTAATCTCTGAAATGGCTGCCCCGATTTTGACAGGACTTTCACTGGCAGATAGCTGATGTATCAAGGAGTAGTAACTTGGGCTATTTTTATTTTAGAAAAAAAAATTTGTTAAAAATGATAAGTTTCGAACATATTATATTCCAATTTAAGTTGACCTCAGATTTATATCATCAATCATATGAAATAGGGTTCAGCTTAGGCTGGACATTGTAGGTAGATAGGACAGTTGCATTCGATAACACTGACTGTTTGCATATTTCATTTATTTATATTTTAGGGTTTATATGGTTTGTAATCCAAAATAAACCATAAGATATATCCAAAAAAATGCTGCCCAGTCACTGTTCCACGCGGACGGAGTCGCGGGCACAGCTAGTAAATAATAATAAACTATTGACAAATACAATGCATCTTTAGAAATTCCTTTGTTTAATTTCTGTCTTTAGTGTTATTGCTTTCTCTAATGTGGGTTGGGACTCGTGTACCGCCCACACGGGTTCATAACTCGCGTGGCGGGTGTACCGTCAGTTCTATGGGCAGATCGGTCCCAACAGTAGGACCCGTTATGGGGTCTTACATATCCCCATTCCCACCTCCGTTCACCACTCACCGTGTCTGCCGGTGTCAGTCTTCACAAGCACGTCGTCTATTGAGCCCCTCCTGTCTAGGTTCTTCGATATTTCCTTTATCTGTTCTTTCAACTCTGCAAAACATATTTTACATTTGTACTACGGACGTGTAAGGGGATCGTTAAAGTAATATAAGTAGTAAATCTGTTGGCCAGTATCCAAAACATAAGCGCTCTGTTTTTTTTTTGCTGTAGTACAGCAGACAGTCTGACGGCCCGCTTAGAATTTAACAGTTACCAACGCCAGTGGCATCGCGAACACGCTACTGTCCCATAAGGGTACAGGAACTTGGGTCACTAATGCCGGAACACAACGCAAGGTTATTATGGCGGCATACTTAAAACCAAAGGTAACAAATACACGTCGTAAACATCATCTCATCTTTTCGGTCTGCTTTTATTAAAAAATTCCAAATGTATCTTGGTCCCCTTATTTACAATAAAATAAATAAAGTTGTAGAAATATATTCACAAAATAAAAGTAAATGCAAATTAATTGCGACAAAATGGCTAAAAACCAAAACGTATGAGGACACTGAAAATCTTTTTAAAATAATGGTCTAAAAATGGAACCTAACAAATTAAATGTTAAAAATGCATGTGATGTGTACAAAGTATTAATTTACTCATTTTCTATTTATTCTTCAATATGCATATTTATTTTAAACTATTTAATTTATAACTATATAATAATAAAATTTGTTGCTGTTTCAATTTATATCTATTAGTAATTTACTTTTGTATAATATAATATGAATGGGGTATATATCATGTATGTATGGGATATATCATATCAAATATTAAAGGAAATCTTTGTTTAATGAACACTTCAAAATTATAAAATGTTAATTGTACATAAAATTTTTATTTGCTTAAGTCCTCACTTTATATAACCAAACCATATCGATCGTGTCTTACTCATTTAATTTTATATAAGAAGGTAGTTGTAAAAATTTATAATCTATTATTATAACAATAATGTTGAAGTCACTGGAAGGAACTAATACCTAAGGGACAGGCCATGCCTAGTTTGGGTGTTAGTGCTAGAATAAGTTTATAATTATGTAAAACATGTGTCAATAAAGAAAGGTGGTCGCCATCCAGACGGGCTGAGGCCCTACCACGTAGCTAGGGTGGGTTGTTTTGTCGCCTTTTACGACAGACCGACCCCGGCCGCAGAGGTTAGTATTCTTTCTCCGCCCCTGCACGGATAAAAACACGGATCTGTTGCTTACTTTGATCCTAGATGGCGCTGTATCAAATGTGACCATATATTTAACTACTCCTTAAAAGTTTTAGTACTTTACATTAATTTTAAACTATATAAGTAGGAAATTGTGTTACCGGATATCCTCGCCCCCTGCCGCAAGAGTTCGGGGTCCAGCCTGTGCATGGTCTTCAGGATGTCCCTCTGCTTGTATTTCACTTCGACAATACCCTCAGCTTCTAACACTCCACCCCTACAAAATTAAATGTTTACTTTAAAAATATATTGGAGAGAGAGAGAGTGAGAAAGAGAGAGAAAATTCTTTGACCCTAACAACAACCTATAACATCCCAATAGTGGGCTCTAGACGCAACGAATAGTATACGCGGCACGCTTGTCCAAGGCGGATCAGCAGGTTACTCTTAAAGCTCATACCCTATCTGTGCAGGGGCGGAGAAAGAATACTAACCTCTGCGGCCGGGGTCGGCCTGTCGTAAAAGGCGACAAAACAACCCACCCTAGCTACGTGGTAGGGCCTCAAGCCCGTCTGGGTGGCGACCACCTTTGGTCTTAAGTATGCCGCCATAATAACCTTGTATTGTGTTCCGGCATTAGTGACCCAAGTTCCTGTACCCTTATGGGACAGCAGCGTGTTCGCGATGCCACTGGCGTTGCATACACCTATAGGCGACGGTAACTGCTAAATCCTAAGCGGGCCGTCAGCCTGTCTGCTGTTCTACAGCAATAAAAAAAAATACCCACACACCCTTACCACGTGGCCTATACTTGAGAATTTTAAACAATCCCCCCCCCCCTAATGTTTTCTCGCGTAGTAATTCATAAATACGGTTGCGGTTATCTCGTCGCGAGATTGTCGGTAGATAACGACGCTGTGGTTATGTTGCATATAACCAGTATAATTAATACGTTCGAGTTGAAAACCATACGTACAAAAAAAACACTTTAATATTGTAACTATTATTACAGTAATAACAGAAGGTTATGAACACAGAAAAATAATTTTGTTTTATGCAAAGATGGCGAGCGATACGCTTGGCGTTTGCCAATTGTCTGCCATCGGCCAATAAAAACGTCTCATAGGATCGCGTATTTAAAACCGGTTTTGGTTCGTGCGCTGGGCCGGCCGTCGCACAGTTTAAACATTTATTTCTAACGACGATATTATATCGTATATGTATAGGCAGATAGATTAGAATACTATAATATTACTAAATAAATAAATATTATGATACAAACATTAATATGAATACTATAATTATTAAATTACAATATATAACAACAAATAAATATTGAGATGCCTACACGGTTTTCAATAACAAAAAATTCTAACAGAAAGTAAATTGAAATTTTTTTATCTCATAAGAAAACAAGAAAATAATTTTTATTTAGGACAGTTAAACTAATATAAAACTAAGTGTTAATGAAATTGAGTTTAAAACAAAACTTGTCCTAAAAGGGGCATCAGTCTCAGCATAATGTTGGTCAGTTGACCAGCGCTGATCTTCCGCTGAGCCCATAAGGCCCATAAGGTAACGGCACGGTATGTCTTCATTAATAAGAATAAGAATATTTTTATTTAGGACACATATCATCATATAATATACACAAATCGCACGCTTAATCATAAACTGACCGATTACGATTTAGGTCTAAAGTGAGATAATAAAACGGGCAGCATTGTATCGACGCCCTCTATCGGCCAAACTAAGATTTATTTCGATATCTCTTTCCCACGCTGAATTACGGCTATTTAGTTATAAGTCAATATATGGCATAAGTAGTAAATGACAAAACCTTTTTTGCGATTTCCCAAAAACATTGTTTTTTGAGTTAGGTCAGTTTATGATTAAGCGTGCGAAATGTTAAATGACATAAAAAAATAGTAAGTAATAATAGTATAGTTGATGCAGTCCTAAATGGGTCCAAGCTCATCATATGCTGGTTTTGTATAAAACCAGCGCTGGTCTTCCGCTAGGCCCAAGGAGTGACATTTAAACCATATAGTATATAGTAGGTATATATAGTAGATAGTAGGGACTGTGTTGTAGGGACAGTATTATCTAACAATAAGATAAAAAAAAAAAATTAACTGAAAGGTAGCAGTTACAAAATTTCTAAAGAGCACTTGTATCCAACGCAAGATCCGCCTGTCTCCCCTGATGGTCATACAGGAATGCTTTTAATTTTACTCTCAAGCTGTGCATTGAATGTTGGCTTCTTATAGGTGGCGGTATATTGTTCCAGCATTTGGTTGCTGAATACCTAAAGCTCCCCCTAAAGGTGGCTGTATGATGATGCTGAGTCACTAGCTGTATTGCACACTGACGAGGGCAAGCAGATCTTTTGTTACCCGCCCATGACAGCTTATTGAATAAATATGCCGGAGCTTCATACAGCGTTAAACGCTGCGAGTTATATCATCATCATCATTTCAGCCGGAAGACGCCCACTGCTGGACAAAGGCCTCCCCCAAAGATCTCCACGATGATCGGTCCTGCGCTGCCCTCATCCAACCTATTCCGGCGATCTTGACCAGATCATCGGTCCATCTTGTGGGGGACCTACCAACATTGCGTCTTCCGGTACGCGGTCGCCATTCGAGGACTTTTCTGCCCCAACGGCCATCAGTCCTTCGAGCTATGTGCCCAGCCCACTGCCACTTCAGTTTTGCAATCATCCGGGCTATGTCGGTTACTTTGGTTCTCCTGCGAATCTCCTCATTTCTGATTCGATCGCGAGTTATATACCTAGTCAGGTCATAAGTATTGTCACACAGTAAAAATTTTTCTTTTAGAATGCTGGCCACAAAAAAGTTTATTGAATTCGAATTTCGAATTGTTCATGAAAATAAAAAAGGTATACTTTTAGAATTTTACTCATTTTTAAATATGGAGTGGACGCTTAAAGAAGACCGTGTTGCAGTTATTGCGTTGCATCGTTGCAGTTACGCGCCAATTCAAATTTTTAACATACTGAAAAATTTGAATATAACCAAAAGATTCGTTTATCGTACCATCAAACGATACAATGAAGACTCTAGTGTAGATGACAGGTCAAGAAGTGGTCGCCCTCGGTCTGTTAGGACTCCAGCAGTGATAAAAGCTGTGAAGGCACGAATTCAAAGAAATCCCAAACGTAAGCAGAAACTGTTGGCCCTTCAGATGGGGTTAAGCAGAACCACGGTGAAAAGGGTGTTAAATGAAGCTTAGGGCTTCGGGCATATCGAAGAAAAACAGGACATCGTTTGAATGCTCGTCTAATGGACCTGAGACTGAAGAGATGCCGCGCTTTGTTGAAGCGGTACGCGGGAAAAAAATATCGGGAAATTCTTTTTTCGGATGAAAAAATGTTTACCGTAGAGGAGAGCTACAACAAACAAAATGATAAGGTGTACGCACACAGTAGTGAAGAAGCGAGCAACCGTATTCCGCGTGTCCAACGAGGTCATTTTCCATCCTCGCTCATGGTATGGTTGGGAGTTTCTTATTGGGGCTTAACAGAGGTACATTTTTGTGAGAAAGGTGTAAAAACGAATGCTGTTGTGTATCAAAATACAGTCCTGACGAACCTTGTGGAACCTGTTTCTCATACCATGTTCAATAACAGGCACTGGGTATTCCAACAAGATTCGGCGCCAGCTCATAGAGCGAAGAGCAC
The DNA here is from genome assembly GCA_963693495.1 of Malacosoma neustria. Classification (NCBI taxonomy): domain Eukaryota; kingdom Metazoa; phylum Arthropoda; class Insecta; order Lepidoptera; family Lasiocampidae; genus Malacosoma; species Malacosoma neustria. Next base: position 2,824,419 of record OY856399.1, on the reverse strand, counting down.
ACACGACTGGCTGGCGGCGCGTGAAATCGACTTCATCCGGCACGAAGACTGGCCCTCCTCCAGTCCAGATTTGAATCCGTTAGATTACAAGATATGGCAACACTTGGAGGAAAAGGCGTGCTCAAAGCCTCATCCCAATTTGGAGTCACTCAAGACATCCTTGATTAAGGCAGCCGCCGATATTGACATGGACCTCGTTCGTGCTGCGATAGACAACTGGCCGCGCAGATTGAAGGCTTGTATTCAAAATCACGGAGGTCATTTTGAATAAACTTTAATGTCATAAGAATCTATGTTTTGTTAAGTTCATTTTGGTATATGAATGGTTACATAATGAATAAACTTGTTACAATTATTTTACATTAAACATGTGACAGAATTTATGACCTGACTAGGTACCTATTTGGAAATAACGCGAAAAAGTGCGAGATTTCCTTTACAGAATATTGACTATGTGACGAAAACCAAGCCCCACCCCTTCCTCCTTGTGACCAAGCGTGGTATGAAGACCAGGGTATGCGTTCTCCTGCATAGTGTAAGAGTATCACAGAAGAAGGCAGTTTAACGAAAGCTGGTTTATATATCGTTATATAAACGGTTTGTCCCGGTGTGTTGACTTATATAAATACGATATCGAATGCGGTGCTCACTTGGCCTCGGGGTCGGCGTACATCTCCATCCGGAGCGAGTTGACGCTGGGGTCGACGACGGCCCACGCGCCGCCCCTTAGCTCCGCCCCCGGGGGGATGTACACGATCACGGGGGCGGTGGCGCCGCGCAGCGCGCGCACTATCTCCGCGCCGAACTTCAGGATTTGCTCGTACATATCTGCACACAGGGAAGGTTAAGTTGAATGGACAGGTCAATATGACCATCTAGTCTAGGAATGGTCACAACATCGTACCAACCCTGACTCCGGCTCACCCAATGCCGTATGGTAAACCCCCACGAACCCAACAAGGACAAAATGCAGCACTAACTACTATTGGAGCTGTGGCAGGGACGGGCTAGGAATCGGCCTTGGCGCTTCCACCAGCGTGTTACGCGGCCGCGGGGTACAGCCGGTAGCCGAGTTGCAAAAAGGTTTCGACCCAAAAAATGTATGCCCCAATGAACATTTAAAACTTTCTCGACATATCATCTGTTGCACAAAACATCCAACTTTTGTACATCCAACTTTTGTTGACAGTTTTGATTTGAAAATTTTAGTTTATGTTGTTTATCAAATAAACATCGAAAACAGAGAAAATAAATGTTGATTATTGTGTTGATTGTTGTTAATGATATTGATCGTATTCAAGAAAGAGTAATTTTAAAATTGAACAATTCAAGCAAATTACTCTAAAATTCTTTCTTCCACTTATTTTCACATATAGTTCAGGTAACATATACATAATATAACTTTAATGGTTTTTTAAAACTAGATGTTGGATTTTGTCTTTTGTGGTTATGTGATCCAGAAATATGTAACAGAACACTATACTCTTGGGGAGTGTTAAAAATGGCTAAGGAAAATAAACAAATCTGTAAGAGCATCAAAGTAAATATAAAGTAATCGTACTTTCAAAATATGCAAGCTGAAGAATAGGAATGGTCACCCCTGTAATAAGAGCCTATGGGCGAAGAAGAGAATGACTTCCTGGAGTGGAAACTGCATCTTCGCACGCACGGGCATCACCCAGTGCGATGGATGGATGAGCTATAAGAGGTTGTCTGTTAAGGCTGGATAGGAAAAGCAATAATGAGGGATTTATGACTAAAATTTGTGTAGACCTACATCCAGTAGAGGAAACAATAGGTGGTCTTATCGTTTATAGTGCTCTCTTCCAGACAACCTGTTGTTGAGGGTTTGGAAACAGTTATCTGATTATTAAGGTCATGTGAAGGATCACATTACATATACATACACACTATGACACTGACAAAATCGATGTCAAAAGCATTGAGGCCAAATAATTATAAGAAGAAGAAGAATATTACATATCGTCGGCTTATTGCAAGAACTCATTAACTGCAAAAAATCACTAGATACATATTCATCTATAATGGGCTCATTTTTACATATCTGCAAAATGTAAAAACACACTAATTCCAAGCTGGCCAATTTCAGCTGTTACGTCTTTGACTAATCAACATAAGCACTAACTAATTCCAACTAAAATGCTGTTTTCCCCAAATAATGAAATGTCACATAATGACTTCTTGCAATAAGCCGACGATATATAAATATACTAAATGCTATTAGAATTAATAATCGAAGAAAATATTTTCTCTGTATAGGGGAGGAATAAGGAGGGGACTCTTGCGACTGTAGGTAGACTGTCATAAAAGGCGACAGTAAACATTAGCTAGTTTGTAGGGCTCTAGCCTGTTTATGTAGTATTCACCCCCTGGTCTCTAAGTATGTTGCGTTAAAAATCTTATGTTGTGTTCTGGCATAAGTAACCCATATAGAACAACACCTTGTTAGTTATGCTAGCCGCATCACGAACAAACTGCTATCCAATTAGAAGTACTAAAAACTGAGTCACTAATGTCAGAACACAACACATGGTTATTATGGTAACATACTTATAGACCAAGGGTGGTTGCCATCCAGACGGGCTTGGGGCCGTACCATGTAGCTAGGGTTGTTTTGTCACCTTTTACGATAGGCTGATCCTGGCTGCAAGGGTTGTATTCTTACTCTGCCTTTACATGGAGAATATATTAATAATTTTTCAGGATCCTGTTAAAATGCTGCCATGGAACTACTACGAACAAGATATACGCAAACATCAAATTGATACACTAAAAATTTTCAATGATCATGTCATAGAAGTAGTGGAAAATACGGACTATAGAGTTGATTTTGTTGCAAACGGGAGTAATATGTCCCTAAATGTACTCCTGAGTCCAGAATTTCCAAACGAGAAGCCAAAGATATATGTAAACCCAGTAATCCCTCATCCTTGGGTTGCCGAGAACTCTAACCAAGTTGTAGGAGCTCCTGGGTTAGTCAACTTCACAATTCATTCAGATCTCGGACGTGTTGTGCAAGCTATTATACGAGAATTTCAAAAATGGCTGCCAAGTGTTGTGAACGAAGAAACCAAATCTACGGAAGTCAGTCCACAATCAAATTATAGTGTACAGTCACTGATGTTTCCGGAGTTGAGAGAGCTAACGGTCGAGGAGTTGCAGGAGATCTTGGAAAACACAGATTTGCAGGTAATTTGTAGCTAACAGTGAATAATCAGGAGACTGACCCTGTGCCTGTGCCTGGTGGCATCCCTTCTTTGTATGTGTAGATTAGTTACTGGGTTTTTATTGAGTATACTCTGCTAACATCATTACAACAACAGGTGATAGCTGTCAGGAAAGCCCCTACATAACCATCGCTGAACCCTTCCTCGACAGCATTTCTAGACTCATTTGATAATCGCACCTGGAAAGTCAAGATGCAACTTGTATTTACTGCTGATGACTATCATGTCATCTGCTATCAAGTGATTAAACTTATTTACGTATAAAGCTTTTACAGCTGAGTATCCTGAATTAAACTTATCTTGTGTATGTTGTTTCCAATGCAAGTTGCATTTGTCTGCTAGCTTTAGTTCGGTTAATGTCAGGTGTGGAAGGAAAATTTCTTAAGAATTTGATATAGATTTGGGAGTTTTTTTTAGAAAAATCATAATATTTCTCCTATTGGGTTGCAAGCCAAAACTTTCATTTCGACACCCGGAGCAATGTTACAGACACGAATACCGCGCATTCTGTAGTTTGTAATGCGGTTCTTCCGTCACAACACACATTTACCACTGCATATTCATCACCGTGGCATATAGCTCCTGCTTGTGTATATAGATCCAGCACTAGCCACGTTTCACAGCCGTATAAAAGGACAGGCCTAATGATGCTCTTGTAGGCCTGTCCCTTCAATTTAAATTTGGAAGAATACTACTTATTTATATTTCAGGACAAATTGTTAGAGAACAATCTGCTAGAACTAGACATGGAGACAGAAGAGTTGATGAGCAGTATTGAAGAAATTGCCCAAGACAATATCGCCAAACAACAGATGCTAGATGATCTGAAGACGGATGTCATTGATAGGTAAGGTTTCAAGTCTGTTTCATCTTCTGTTGGACCCCGATAACAGGGTACCCAAAATGCTGATTTAACCGGGTTAAATTCACTGCAAACCTATTCTTCCTGTCTTAATCCCACATTATATGGGAACAACAAATCAGAACAACATCTCTCCTTCCACTGTGTTCTGTTAGCTGTTATATTATAACCTTTAATTTGTTTTTTTTTTTTATTATTAATTTCATTATTTTAACAGTTAATGCATTGACTATAATTAAAAATCTCCATGGTGCAAGGGTGTTGGAGCACTTCTTTTTTTATTGCTAAGGAACAGAAGATAGACAGTCAGCCTATTTAATAGTAAGTGCGACCCGTCACCTATAGATGTTTGCCACGCCAGGCACAGCTAACACTCTGCCGTCTGCATTGGATAATTGGAAACTAGCTCACTTGTGCCGTAACTTAAGGTTATTGTTGCGGCTTATTTAGAGTGACTTGAAGCCCTACCATTCGGCTAGTTGTTTTTGTCACATATATGACAGGGTTAGTATTCTTACTTCACCCTGCACCCAAGTGTCTAAGAAATAAAATTTAGAAAATTTAATTAAAAACTCTCCAGTAGTTTTGCCGTGATGCGCGCACAACTGGAGACCTTTATTATTTTATTTATATAGATATGTAACAGATGGCAGGGCAAAGTGGAGGGGACCAGATCACGTGGAAGATCACCCATGCGATGGACCGACCAGATCAAATCGGCTGTGGGCGGGCCTTTGCATGAGTGCTACAGAATGTCTCTGAATCGCGAGAAATGGCGTAAAATCATACAGCGAACAATATCTGCCTCTAATAGTACTACCAGTTGATCACGACCGCTCTGTAAAGAGTGAATCGACTAAGAAGAAGAAGTAACAGATGGTCGAGAAAAATTTATATTATACTTTATTTTCTTAAAAAATTGCATTAATTGGCTTATTTTATCAAATATATCAGTTGTCTAGTCAGCCATAGCACAAAGCTCTGCTACTTTAAGACTAGCCACGGTCTAAATTGTCTTGCTATATTATTTCAAGGATATCCACTATAGTACAAATGAAGATGAACTATGAGGAATTGAACAGGAAGCATCAGAGGTTGGCGGAGATGTACGACCCACACAGAATAAGGGACTGCCTCAAGGACGCCGCCCTCAAGGCCGACGAGGACGCGGAGGGCATAGCCGAGCAGTTTCTGTTGGGTAATTGTTTTTTTTTTTTAGTTTTTGAATGCGTGCTGAGATCGTCGGTGTTTGTAATCCATCAATCCTTAGGTAGTAGGTAGTTCTAGAGGAATTATGGTATGTTCTATACAATATTTTACCATGAAATGCAGGCTTATGAAGTGGATACAGTTAGGCAGACATTATTATCCGAGCAGGGGCGGAGAAAGAATACTAACCTCTGCGGCCGGGGTCTGCCTGTCGTAAAAGGCGACAAAACAACCCACCCTAGCTACGTGGTAGGGCTTCAAGCCAGTCTGGATGGCAACCACCTTCGGTCTTAAGTATACCGCGATAATAATCTTGCGTTGTGTTCCGGCATTAGTGACCCAAGTTCCTGTACCCTTATGGGACAGCAGCGTGTTCGCGATGCCACTGGCATTGCAAACACCTATAGGCGACGGTAACTGTTAAATTCTAAACGGGCCTCGTCAGCCTGTCTGCTGTCCTACAGCAATAAGAGCATTTGGATTGTAATAAACGCATGTGGGGGTCATGGATTCGATTCTAAATAAATACATAATTATACATAAGAACTTAGACACAAGACGGGAAGCGAATCTGTGACCGTCGTAGGCGTTACGACATTAGCTGTTGCGCTATATAATCCCAAAGTAAGTTGCATAGCACTTGTGTTATAGGTACTAGACAACTATTATAGTACATCTCAACATTATAAATGCATAAGTGAGTTTGTTTGTTACGCTTTCACGCCTAAACTGCTTAACCAATTTTTTATGAATTTCGGTATAGTCATAGATTTGACATTCATGGCAATGAAATGGCAGATGAACTGGCAAGAGAGGGCTCATCTAATGATTTTATGGGTCCGGAACCATGTGTAGGCATTCCGACTAGTCTCGTGAAAGCCACATTCAGGGATTTTGCAGACCGCAGTCAACAACAACACTGGCTGACTAGAATCGGTCTGGAACACTCCAAAAAAATTATGGGATTCACGTACAAAGCACGAGGATCCATCTGGAACATGAGCAGGGGGCAAATACGCTACTTGCTTGGAGCCTTTACTGGGCACTTTGGAACCAACAACATGCTCATGAAGATGGGTCTAACCGCGACACCCATGTGCAGGTTGTGTGGGGAACATACAGAACGCATGGAACACCTACTGTGTACATGTGATGCATTGGCCAGGAGGCGAATGAATCTTTTGGGGGTAGGATATCCAACACCGGAAGACTGCAGGCTCCTATCTCCATACCTCATTGTTAGGCTCATGAAGCAAATCTTCAATAAGATTGGAGAGGAGTGATTGCTATCTAGGGGAACACAAAAGATCCCATTGGGTCGAAGTGTCCGAGATGTTTCTCGGCCCAAAAATAAGATATAGTCATAGATTGGACCTTGGAGAAGGACATAGGCTTTTTTTTTAAATACATGTGGCAGAACAACGTTTGTTGGGTCAATTAGTATGGTATATAATTTTCTTTTGTAGGTACCATAAAGGTTTTCTTTCATATATTAAAAAAATGTCTAGTATGCATAATATTTGCGCTCTGTTATTTACTTTGAGACTAAGTGGTAAGACAGACTGACGGCCCGCTTAATAGTAAGCTGTTATCGTTGCCTATGTATGTTTGCGACACTAGGAGCATCGCTGCTGTCAATAGGGGTAAAAGAACCTAGGTTACTAATGCCGGAACACAAAATATTATTATACTTAACGCCAAGGGTGTGGTAGCCATGACAGACAGGCTTGGGCCCTACCACGTAGCTAGGGGTTTTGTTGCCTTTTAGGATAGGCCGACTCCAGCAGCAGGGGTCAGTATTTACATTAGTACACTACTTATATTTGTCTGTTGTAACAATATCATATATAGTCTTTAAAGAAAAATTGTGTTGATCAGGTAACATGCCAGTAGAGACATTCGTTTCTAAGTTTGCGGAGAAGCGGGCCCTTGGCCAGGCCAGGCGGGCCCGCGAGGAGCGGCTGGCGCACCAACTGGCGCAGCTCGATAAGGCTACCACTTAGAATTATATGAATATATATATAAACTTTTTGATCAATGTTATTTATATAGCGAAATATTTAAATAGCTTAATTGGTAATTGCCTATTTGGTTTGGATGGTGTAGTATAAGCGATTAGTCGTTTAGTTGTAGCGCGTGTCTATGGATAACTGTCAAATCTAAAAATTAATTAACACAGAAGAGCTCCATAATGTCATATTGTGTCTTAAATTTTCACTTAATTATTTATTATGCCAGTCTCTTTAAATTTGTTTATTCTCTAATCGTAATACTTGTTAAAATCGCAGTTGTTGGTGCTTAAAACTCAATTCTTACATTGAGCACTATAAAGCTCGTCCAATTAATCATTTGTGTATCATTTAAACTGATTAATTGATGTTTCTGTCAAAATGTCACTGTTAAGTGACAAGAAGCACAAGCGTGAGCCATCGTACAGGGTTCTATTCGATTAGGATATGTACGTAGATGTCGGAGAGTCTCATGGGAACTATATGTCAGACTAGGGTTGCCAACCTCAAATTTAAAAAACTAGGATATGATGTTGGAAAAACCAGGACAATTTAGTTTAAAAACAGGACGCAGTAATAGAGTTGCAATACTTAAGTAGGTTTAGTTAGAATTAGTTTTTTTTTCTGTTGCGGAACAGCAGACGGCCCACTTAATAGTAACCAGTTACTGTCGTCTATGTATGTTTGCGACGCTAGAAGCACCGCGAACACGCTGCTGTCCCATAGACATACACAAGATTATTATGGCGGCACACTTATAAACCAAGGATAGTAGCCATCCAGAGGGGCTGGTGACCCTACCACGTAGCCAGAGTGGTTAGTAGCCTTTTACGATAGGACGACTCCAGCCACAGAGGTTATTCTTACTCCGCCTCTGCACGGAGATTATAACAAGTTAGTTACAAATATTATTTAATAATAAGTATTTGAATATTAAAAAACAGGATGCTACTTAAAACTATCCAGGACATCACAAAAACTAGGACATGTCCTGGGAAAACAGGACGGTTGGCAACCCTATGTCAGACGGCTGTGGTCTCGTAAATTTTTTTTACGTTAAAACAATATTGAACTTAATTTTATTAATTATTTTAATATATTTAATAGCTATATCAAAATAATTAATAAAAAATCCTGTTGATGCTAATCAGGATAGTAATAATAATATATTTCTCACACAGTTTAGATTAAGTTAATGTTAGACACATATTTATAATGATTAATGAGATAATCTCATCGAATTATTGTATAGTCATCGATCCTTGATAAGTCTACAGCATTAAATGAAATCTTGTGGTTTAAAGTACTAGGTCAAAAGAGTCCGTTACAAACAAACCTACAGGTGAAACTAAAAACTATGTGTACTAGTTTCGCTCTTTGACAGCGGTCAGTAAACCCCCATTCCACAAGTTTTGTATGTTAACTACTCCGTATACGGAGATTTTTGTACATTTTTTCATATGTATTTATTTGTAAATTGTTATCAAATGTTAAAATAAAAATGGTTGAAATGTATCGAATTTTATTTGCTCAATATAACCTAACAACCTGTGCCAAAATTGTTTCGTCTTGCTTTCAAAGATGAGTACAATAAATTAACAAATAATCTTCAGGATTGAAGAATAAAAAATGTTCATGTCAAAAATTATTATACAAAATGTAACATTCCGAACAGAGGCGAAGATTATATAGGAATTTCGCCCGTCTGGATGGCGATCACCTTTGGTCTTTTAAGTTAGGTTTTGGTCTTAGTTAATAACCTTGTGTTGTATTCCGGCATTAGTGGGCCAAAGTTCCTGTACCCTTATGGGACAGCAGCGTGTTTACGATGCCACTGACGTTGCAAACACCCATAGGCGACGGTAACTGCTACATTCTAAGCGGGCCGTCAGCCTGTCTGCTGACCTATACCTACAGAAATAAAAAAAATTTTTTTACTACAAGAACGATTTTTTTCATACATAGTTGGCGAAACGACCGATTAATGCTAGACTGCAATATAAGGTATAGGGCATGAAGGAAATTTAAAATAAAACCAACAATTTAATAATTCCTTTAATCAAAATAACATTTTCTTTGAATAAAGACATGCAACCAACCGAGACCCATTTATTAAAACAATCACTCCAATAAATACAATCTATTTTACAACAGTAAAAACACTACGAGCATTATATGAAGATGGCGGCCCAACTAAACTAAATTAATTACTACTCTGTGAAATCAAATAATGGGGGCGTTCGAGTATTAAGAACGCTATTTAGGGGGAGAACCCCCTGATCTTGTAAAACATTACGATGCGTTACAAGGGTCGGAGAGGGGTTTGAACAACGCGTTACGTAACATAGTTTTTTATTTAAAATTTCCGGAACATAAATGTTACTTTTAGGTAGAAATTGTTACATGGGTGGTCTGTAACTTTGGGGAGGGGAGGGGGGGGGGGGAATTGCGTGTCAAATTTTACGTAATTCTCGAACGCCCCTAATCTGTCTTAAATTAACCAAGACTGCGTTGATATTGTGCTAGTATACAATTACTTGTGTACAAAATTGTTCAACAACAAATTCAATTTACAATTAAATCAAATTGACATATAATAAAAAATGACAATTCTAATAACAATATTGAGGATGTTGACACGAGTGATCTTTTGACCAGGATTCGAACCCACAACCTCTGGGCGATGGATGCATATCCAATAGATCACAGATGCTTTCATATCTAATATATATTATATAAAACGACTAAATAAAAAAAAAAAATTGGAAAGTATGAGGAAATAATTTAAAACTACGTCTTATGTATTTGCAACCAATTATTTACATAGAATAGAACACCACGACTGGTTCAGTGGTTGTCTTAATAGCCTTATACCACTGTGGGTTCGTATTCCACAAAAAATATATGTACCCACAGTCGAAGGTAGAAAAATAATTAATTTACGGTTTGTAAATTTCCATTAATGAAAAAAAAATAAAACGTAGTTTTAATTATGAATAGTAGTAGTTATGAAAAAAAGGAATGTTTAAGATTGTTCTAGAAAAATAATAATAATTGTTATTATTATAAATAACGCGCCGGGGAAACTTTAACACGTTGGGCGCTACGTTTAGCTCAGGCCACATCAGCCATCGGTGGCTGACACTAAACTTTTAACTCAGGCCACATCAGCCATCGGTGGCTGAAACTAAACTTTTAACTCAGGTAACATCAGCCATCGGTGGCTGACACTAAACTTTTAACTCAGGCCACACCGGACACAAGTGGCTGACACTGAACTTTCCATCTAGACGTCAGCCGTCAGTGACCGACATTCTATTCAGGTCGTGTACAACATAACATAGATCTAAAAAAAATTACATTAATATTTGGCCGGTGAAAAACTAAGTAAAATGTTTGTGAGCATTGGTACAAGAACTGTAACTGCTTTCTCGAAAAGGACTTCCTAGACATAAAAAATATCTTCTGCAAAAAGAAACATTGGCCCTGAGACACCTGCGCTTCTAAATATCGCACGCCCTGGCGGTACTTTCTTAAGAGTATCTGTGGCACTCTCTCAGTGTTAACTTGCTTCTACTTCCGCAACTAAGAACTGTGATGTAGCAAGGTTTACTTTTAAATTATTTAAGTAATCTTTATGCTATTTTCGTTGATATTGACTGAAACGTCACGTTCGGCTATGTAACGCTCGTTCGCGTAAATCCGGCTCGAATGGACCAAAAAAGCGAGAGAGAGATAATGTCATGCTTTAGGTATGTTACATGACAGAGCGTGACGCGTCAGTAGCATTCAGTATGGAAGGATAATATTCACTTTGTTGTTATAACTAAATAATAAAGTTCCCGCGAAATTACAAGTGTTGGTACGGCCACGTTTTACGGCAACCGGATGCTTACGTGGGAAACAAATGTCTGGCCATGCCGCCTCTGCCGGGCCCCGGCACGAGGGGTAGACCCAAAAACTGTTGGCTTGACGTCGTAAAGGGTGACATGCGTGCCAATGGACTCACTACCAACGGAAGCTGAAGACCGTGCGAAGTGGAGTAGAAAAGAAAAGTCGGAAAGCGGACCCCGGGCACCGAAACGCAAGTTTGGGTTGCAACCGGGATTCGACCCTAAGATGATGATGATGAATAAAGTTCCCGCGACGTATGTATGTATATATAAATAAAAATATTATCACTGCATGTGCAAAAATCGTCATCTTTCTACATACTGTGATAATTCACACAGCGCCATCTAGTCAAAATAAGCAAAAGAGCGCTTCCGTTATGGATATTAGACGACTGATATACTGTTATATTTTTTCTGTAAGACAGCAGACATGCTGGCGGTCCGTTCAGAATTTAGCAGTTCCCGTCGCCTATGGGTGGTTGCAACGCCAGGGGCATCGCAAACACGCTGCTAGGAATACTGGAACCTGGTCCTGTTATTATGGCGGCATATTAAATACCGGGGAGTGGTTGCCATGCGGACGGGATTGGAGCCCTACCAAGCAGGGGCCGACCCCGCTCGCAGGGGTCAGTCAGTGTTCTTAATCCGCTCCCGCACGGATAACAGCATATAGAGCATCCAATACCCTCTCTGCCTGTTCCCGTGGAAGGAGTTTATACAGGTATAAAATAATATATGACACGGGTATACCGAAGTTATCATCAAGCATGCTAAACATCGTAAGAGAAAGGAGAAGAAAGTAAGAGAGCGAACAAAGAAATCGGAATAGGCAGTTCCTTCCGACGCAGTGATAATCGGATCCTCCAGACTTTTAAAGTCCTATTTCTCATTACAACTATACCTAACCACAAATATATCACTATTTATATATATATATATATAGCGTGACTTTGACACACCCGTCCAAATTCACACAGAAGAATCTTTAGTAAAAGTTAGGGGAAACATATATTTTAGTTTTGTATCACATAGTACAAAAATGTTGAGTAATCAGCATCACAAAGTCATTCAAAGAACTCGCAATTTACGTAATACGGCGCGAGAGTGCAATGACCTCTCCATCTGACCTAGTAAAAGGCCGAGGACGGCGGCATTGCACCGGGCGAGCGAATACGCACTACTCATTTACGCGGTTGTGACAGAGACAGGTAATAACAGGTTAACGTTCGCTGTTTGCACCATATGCTTATTCTGTACGATTGAATTAATGATCCTATAAGAAAATATTTTATGGTGAAAATTTGACATACAATTTTTTTTGCAAAAATGGGTTCCTTAAATGAAGTTTAAAAATTTGGACGGGTTTGTCAAAGTCACCCTGTATATATATATAGACTAATTATTGCTCCATTTCTAGTGTGGATAGCTTCCTTATAAACTCGGAGCGTTGAGATGGCGTCAGTTCCTGTAATAATAGATAAAAAATTACATTAGTCGATCAAAACCGTATTTTTTTTTATCCGTACAGGGGCGGAGAAAGAATACTAACCTCTGCGGCTGGGGTCGGCCTGTCGTAAAAGGCGACAAAACAATCGTAGCTACGTGGTAGGAGGACATCAAGCCCGTCTGGATGGCGACCACCTTTGGTCGTAAGTATGCCGCCATAATAGCCTTTGTTGTGTTCCGGCATTAGTGACCCAAGTTCCTGTACCCTTATGAGACAGCAGCGTGTTCGCGATGCCACTGGCGTTGCAAACACTCATAGGCGACGGTAACTACTAAATTCTAAGCGGGCCGTCAGCCTGTCTGCTATCCTACAGCATTAAAAAAAAAAAAAAACAGATCAATATGGGAATCAGCTGACGGCCAACTTAATAATAAGCAGTTACCGTCGCCTATGGATGTTTGCGATTATGGCGGCATTATTAGAGACCAGGGGTAACGCGAGCGAGTTGACTAGCTTGAGTAGTTTTGTCGCCTTTTACCACATCATCCGAGCGAGTCTTGGACTATTAAAGAAGACCTCAGGAAGCGTATTGAAGCTTTTGAAATGTGGGCATACAGGCGTATGTTGAGGATAAGTTGGACGCATAGAGTCACAACTGAGGAGGTTCTGCGGCGAGCTGGTCGGAAAAGGGAACTTTTGTCTGTCATCAAGAGACGAAAAACTGCATATCTCGGTCACGTACTCAGGCACGATAGATATAGCCTCTTGCAACTTATAATGATGGGCAAGGTTGCCGGTAAACGGGGAGTTGGTCGGAGAAAAGAAGTCGTGGCTCCGTAACATCCGAGAGTGGACTGCAAAAGCAAGCATATCCAAATTGTTTCAACTCGCTAAGGACAGACAACAATTCCAGAAGTTGGTAGACAACCTTCACTAGTTGGAGAGGCACTTGAAGAAGAAGAAGACCACATCATTCGGTCGCACGGGTCAGTGTTCGTACTCCGCCCCTAGAAGGGTATCACTTGTCTACCGCAGCACTACCGGCAAAACCAGTCGAGCCTGCAGCCCTGCCACCTAGCGAGGATTGTTTTGTCGCATTTTAAGCAGTTATCCTAACGATGAATAAGGACATCATGAGCAAACCTGGACACCCAAAACATTAGGGGATATATGGTCAGTTTTCTTTATGGGTTTATGATACGTTATGAGTTTTTATTATTATTATTAACATTCCACACCGCCATATTGTGTTAATGTCAGATTGGTGACTCTATTTAGCCAAAAAGACGTAAACAGGTGTAAATAAATGTGGTAATATTTTTTAACAGGGTCCTTTTGTGTTTATGAAAAAACAAAAGGAGTCCACACATCGATAGCCTTTTACGACTTACCTAGAGATAAGGGTAGCCCTAGACTTGTCTTTAATCGAAATAACACTGCCAGCTAAATCAATCTATAAACGAAGATGTCTTATTTGAAGGAATAAAGAGTTGTCTGTAGAAAAAGGATGCCACATATTGGTAGCCTTTTACGACTCACCGAGTGATGGTGGTAGCCAATTGGTATAACACGGCCAGCCAAAACAATCTACGACCGAAGATGTCTTATTTAAAGGAGTAGAAAGCACTTATGACCAGGCCATGATTTTAAAATGGATTAGCCAACAAGCTCGACAGTCCTCTACTGTAGGCACTGACGCAGAGAACTAAATCACTCTAAGTTAATAAGTAATAATATACTTTTTAAGCTTATTATGAACTCAGCGTGTGATTTAAATCCATACTAATACAGTCGACTCTCGTTAATTCAAACCTGCGATAATTAGAACCTCTCTATAATTCAAAGTTATCATGAGCTCCCCAGAAAATCTCTTTATATTTCGAACTAAATCAATATATTTTTATGCACTTGGTAATTCAAACTCATCGGCGTCAAACACTCGATAATTCGTAAAGGATCAGATCCCCTTATAAACAAGCCTAAGAGTGTGTGTGCCCGCTGCTGACAAGTTCAAACAAGTTTGAACTTGATCCAAGGATCATCGTACACGATATTTTGTTTTTGTAATGATTAGTTTGACACACACTTCCGCACGAATCGGTTTGTTTAGTTAAGTTTCAGTTACTTTTACTCTTATCATAGACTCTTAACTTTTGTCATTTGTTGTTATTGTTAAAGAATAGTGGTTAATAAATATTTTTATCATAATTGATTACCATTGATTACTCTATTTGATTGGGTCAAACGATCCAGTTAGGCAGGTCCAATTTCGCGAAAGAGGTCACTCGTCGAATCCAGCTCGGATGGGCAGCGTTCGGGAAGCTCCGTAAAATCTTTTCGTCCCAAATACCGCAGTGTCTCAAGACGAAGGTTTTTAACCAATGTGTGTTGCCAGTGATGACATACGGAACGCAGACGTGGTCGCTAACTATGGGCCTTATGAGAAAGCTCATGGTCGCTCGGAGGGCAATGGAGAGGGCTATGCTCGGAGTTTCCCTGCGAGATCGAATCAGAAATGAGGAGATTCGCAGGAGAACCAAAGTAACCGACATAGCCCGGATGATTGCAAAACTGAAGTGGCAGTGGGCTGGGCACATAGCTCGAAGGACTGATGGCCGTTGGGGCAGAAAAGTCCTCGAATGGCGACCGCGTACCGGAAGACGCAATGTTGGTAGGTCCCCCACAAGATGGACCGATGATCTGGTCAAGATCGCCGGAATAGGTTGGATGAGGGCAGCGCAGGACCGATCATCGTGGAGATCTTTGGGGGAGGCCTTTGTCCAGCAGTGGGCGTCTTCCGGCTGAAATGATGATGATGATTACCAACATTCAATAATTCAAACTTTCCCCATCACCGTCGGAGTACACCAGGGATCCGTCTTTAGTCCGTTTCTGTATAGCGTGGTATTAGACGTATTGTCAAACAGCATCAGAAACTCACATGAGCAGCAGGAGTCACTTGAGAACGGTGGTCTGAAGCTCAATGTGGCGAAGACCGAGTACTTGGCCTGTAACTACACAGATCCCACACCCGTACGCATAGACGGCGACACGATCGAGCGCACGGACCATGTGAAATACCTGGGATCTGTGTTCCATGCGTTTGGTGACATCGATTGCGACGTCAAGGCACGCATTGCTGCCGCGTGGGCCAAGGGGAGTGAGGTAACTGGTGTCATTTGTGACCCCAAGATGCCGGTAAAGTTGAAGGGACAAGTCTATAAGACCATGATTAGGCCTGTCCTTTTATAGGGCTGTGAAGCGTGGCCGGTGTTAGAGCGACACAAGCAGGAGCTGCGTGTCACGGAGATGAATGTGCTGCGGTGGACGTGTGGAGTGACGCGGAAGGACCGCGTTAGGAACTCCCGCATTCGCGGCAGTCTTCATGTCCGTGACATTGCGGATAAATTACAAGAGTGTCGGCTCCGTTGGTACGGCCACGTTTTACGGCAACCGGATGCTTAAGTGGGTAACAAATGTCTGGCCATGCCGCCCCCGCCGGGCCCCGGCAGGAGGGGTAGACCCAAAAAGTGCTGGCTTGACGTCGTAAAGGGTGATATGCGTGCCAATGGGCTCACTACCAGGGATGCTGAAGACCGTGCGAAGTGGAGAAGAAAAAGTCGGAAAGCGGACCCCGGGCGCCGAAGCAAGAGTTTGGGCTGCAACCGGGATACAACGCAAAGATGATGATGATGAATAATTCAAACTTTTATTTCTTTTCTCTCAAAAATTTCGAACCATTTGATATTTCAAACACTCGATAATTCGTAAAATTTTAAGAGTACCTCGAGTTTCGAATTAACGAGAGTCAACTGTATTATAAATATTAAAGTAACTCTATTTGTCTGTAACGTTTATTCGCCTAAACCGCTGAAGCAATTATGATGAATTTTCTTACAAAGATAGATTGGACCTTTTAGAAGAACTTGAAGGGGTTGAAATAGGGGTGAAGTTCTGTTTTTTTTTTAATTATATGACAGAACAACGTTTTCCAGATCATCTAGTAAATTGTAGCAGCACCGCATATAATGACGCGCGTCACGCACTAGCATATCTTCTGTCTCACTCACACATCTACTACCTCACTCACGTTCATTTATCTGTTTTTATTAGCGGCTATTTCAATGCCATCTTCATAAATATAATATGCAAATTTTCTATTAATTTAAATTTATTTTATTTAAATCATGGATTTAAAGAACCGACTTTTACTGCGACCACTATCACCAATAAGACCTTCGAAGAAGAAATCTGCCTTCAACTACAAACTCTTTTGGAGGTCAGGAGGCCCTGCACCTCCAAAAAATAAATAAATAAAAAACTCACCATAACAAGAGTGTTGACCGCCTGCATGACGGAGTCCTGCTTGATGGACCGGAGATTCGTTTCGAGGACAGAGTTGTCGTCGGCCGCCTGCGCCTCCAGCCACTTGCACACGGCCTCATTGTCGTGCTCCCACTGGTGGGACTACATGTAGAAAAGAGTTTTATTTATTTTTATAACTGAATTATTACAAGTCTGTAATAAATTAAGAAAACAAAAAAAAAAACATTGTAAGCGCGAGAAGACTACATAACCACACATGCGCGTGGGCGGGACAGCTACCATGCAAACCGCGCCTACCCCCACTTATTGCTTCCACGCACGACTATATCCGTCATTCCTGACCATTTATTTAGAAATGTTATTTTACAAATAATAATATATTCATTTCTCGACCCTCCTTACTTGAGTTTCCCCCCGGTCCTCGGTGAACCACCTCCTCAGGGTAGCGGCGGCTGGGCCCTGCTCCATCTCCCCGCTGGCTTTCACCGCCTCCTGCACCCTCCTCTCCTGTTCATTTTGACGGAGGAGCCGTTTCAAACGCCAGTACAACTGGCGGCGGGAATCTCGCCATGGAATTATGTCCTGGTTGCAAGAATTCATTTAAATTAGTTATCTAGCCTATACTGTATTAAAAAAATTTTTACTGTGACATGTATTCTGTGACATGTCATCAAAAAAGCGTCTTCTGTGAAATGTCATTGAAAAAAACATCTTATGTGACATGTCATCAAAAGGCGTCTTCTGTGACATGTCATCAAAAAGCGTCTTTAGTCATAACACGTCATCGAAAAACATCCGATTTTTAAAAGTAGTCATCATATATACCCAGAATGTAGCAATATAATTTTACTCACAAACAGACATCCTTTCTCCAACATTCTCTCAGCGGTGTCGTGTAATTCGGCGAATTGTACTGCGATCTGAAAAAAGTATAATACTCTTTTTACATATCATCATCAGCCAAGTGGTCTATATTATTATTAATAATAAATATATTGCGACAATTCCCAAAGCGCCATCTAGCCCCAACTGAAGCAGCAGAGCTCTTGTGTTATGGGCACTAGACTATTTATAACGTATATTGTATACGCCAAGCGTTTGAGCATGCACCGTCTTCTCTTTCCCGCTCCCGTACTCTGTTACCGCATTATCCATCCCTTTCTTGGGGGGTTGTTGGTCAAAAATCTCCAAATATTGCGTTACGTAATACTTGAACGCTCACATTCCTAATAGTTCTTAGTTCATAAACTACACAAGTCTACTTGGTGCACATTCCTATAGTAAATTTAGTGTACTATATTTATTGTAGGAATGTTCGCCAATGGGTGGTGTACGTTACCTCGTGGTATATGGGACTGAGCTCCTTCTCCCTGACTTTGACCGCTTTCTCGGCCGCCAGCAGTTCGCTCTCCAATTCGCGGATGCGTCCTTCCGCTGACAGAAGAAATAAAATATATAAGTATTCAACAAACCTATGTTTTTTATCGATCATGGTAGGCAAGTGGTCTTCTACATGCAGGGGCGGAGTAAACATACTGACCTCTGCGACCGGAGACTGTCGTAAAAGGTGACAAAACAACCCTAACTAGGTGGCTTTCAAGCCCTTCCGGATGGCAACCACTCCTGGTCTTTAAATAAGCCACCATAATAAATAACCTTGGATTCCGGTATAAGTGACCAAGGTTTCAGTTTAACGACGACGGCAGCGTGTCGGCGGTTCCCCTCGCGTCACGAACATCTATGTATGGTAAGCTGTTCTATAGCAATTTATAAAAAAAAATCAATATAGAGGTCGCGGTTTCGTACCCCATGATAGTATAGGAAAACATTGTGAGAAAATCTGGCATACCGAAGTCACCGGTGTGGCGCGCATCGGTTCGCACCGCTCACCATCATATTTGAGCGGGAAAATACCCTCTCTGCTGTCTCATTGGAAATCGTTTGCCAGTCAGTCGTCCATCGCACGCCAAGATGGAAGGCTGCGCGCTCACCTAGTAACCGGCCGCGCGCCCGCCATATAACTGACAATCGCAAAGCCCGTTAGTTTTAGCGTATACCGTATTGTAACGAACTTTCTATACGCACTCTCTAATTCTATTGTTGTATGTAACTAGTATTCTGTTTACAGAACAAGTAACAGCACAGAACAACAAATGTCTCCCAACACGGCTGATCACCGCGGGAGGATTAGACCAAAACCCTCCGACAAAACCACGTAAATCCATACTAATATTATAAATGCGAAAGTAACTCTGTCTGTCTGTCTGTCTGTTCCTCTTTCACGCCTAAACGGCTGAACGGATTTTGATGAAATTTGGTATGGTGATAGATGATAACCTAGAAATGGTCATAGGCTATAAATAATCACGCCATCGTTCTTAGGGGGTAGGCAGTAGGCAGATAACTAAATTGAGTTAGTGATTTTTTGTGCTTATCCGGTATCTATGAGAATCGGCCAACATCTATTTTTCATCCCCCTAAATGTTAGGGGTGACCCACCCCCAAAAAATTTTTTTTAATTTTTTGACATTTGGCAGAACAACGTTTGCCGGGTCAGCTAGTCAATAATAATTGCAACGCTGAACACAAGAACACTGAGAGTCGGAGGAGGCCTATGTCAAGCGGCACACCGAGCTAAGAGACATTTTATAAAACCAGAAGACAATCTAAGAGAAACTAGCTCGGAACAAAGTAAATCTATACAAATAAATAAAATTGGAGTGTCTGTTTGTAATATTAAAATAACCGCTTTTTACTAAGTGGACGTATACACGGTACATATACCAAAACAAAATTTTTTTACAATTTTTGTCTGTCTGTCTGGCTGTTTGTTCCGGTTAATCTCTGAAATGGCTGCCCCGATTTTGACAGGACTTTCACTGGCAGATAGCTGATGTATCAAGGAGTAGTAACTTGGGCTATTTTTATTTTAGAAAAAAAAATTTGTTAAAAATGATAAGTTTCGAACATATTATATTCCAATTTAAGTTGACCTCAGATTTATATCATCAATCATATGAAATAGGGTTCAGCTTAGGCTGGACATTGTAGGTAGATAGGACAGTTGCATTCGATAACACTGACTGTTTGCATATTTCATTTATTTATATTTTAGGGTTTATATGGTTTGTAATCCAAAATAAACCATAAGATATATCCAAAAAAATGCTGCCCAGTCACTGTTCCACGCGGACGGAGTCGCGGGCACAGCTAGTAAATAATAATAAACTATTGACAAATACAATGCATCTTTAGAAATTCCTTTGTTTAACTTCTGTCTTTAGTGTTATTGCTTTCTCTAATGTGGGTTGGGACTCGTGTACCGTCCACACGGGTTCATAACTCGCGTGGCGGGTGTACCGTCAGTTCTATGGGCAGATCGGTCCCAACAGTAGGACCCGTTATGGGGTCTTACATATCCCCATTCCCACCTCCGTTCACCACTCACCGTGTCTGCCGGTGTCAGTCTTCACAAGCACGTCGTCTATTGAGCCCCTCCTGTCTAGGTTCTTCGATATTTCCTTTATCTGTTCTTTCAACTCTGCAAAACATATTTTACATTTGTACTACGGACGTGTAAGGGGATCGTTAAAGTAATATAAGTAGTAAATCTGTTGGCCAGTATCCAAAACATAAGCGCTCTGTTTTTTTTTTTGCTGTAGTACAGCAGACAGTCTGACGGCCCGCTTAGAATTTAACAGTTACCAACGCCAGTGGCATCGCGAACACGCTACTGTCCCATAAGGGTACAGGAACTTGGGTCACTAATGCCGGAACACAACGCAAGGTTATTATGGCGGCATACTTAAAACCAAAGGTAACAAATACACGTCGTAAACATCATCTCATCTTTTCGGTCTGCTTTTATTAAAAAATTCCAAATGTATCTTGGTCCCCTTATTTACAATAAAATAAATAAAGTTGTAGAAATATATTCACAAAATAAAAGTAAATGCAAATTAATTGCGACAAAATGGCTAAAAACCAAAACGTATGAGGACACTGAAAATCTTTTTAAAATAATGGTCTAAAAATGGAACCTAACAAATTAAATGTTAAAAATGCATGTGATGTGTACAAAGTATTAATTTACTCATTTTCTATTTATTCTTCAATATGCATATTTATTTTAAACTATTTAATTTATAACTATATAATAATAAAATTTGTTGCTGTTTCAATTTATATCTATTAGTAATTTACTTTTGTATAATATAATATGAATGGGGTATATATCATGTATGTATGGGATATATCATATCAAATATTAAAGGAAATCTTTGTTTAATGAACACTTCAAAATTATAAAATGTTAATTGTACATAAAATTTTTATTTGCTTAAGTCCTCACTTTATATAACCAAACCATATCGATCGTGTCTTACTCATTTAATTTTATATAAGAAGGTAGTTGTAAAAATTTATAATCTATTATTATAACAATAATGTTGAAGTCACTGGAAGGAACTAATACCTAAGGGACAGGCCATGCCTAGTTTGGGTGTTAGTGCTAGAAAAAGTTTATAATTATGTAAAACATGTGTCAATAAAGAAAGGTGGTCGCCATCCAGACGGGCTGAGGCCCTACCACGTAGCTAGGGTGGGTTGTTTTGTCGCCTTTTACGACAGACCGACCCCGGCCGCAGAGGTTAGTATTCTTTCTCCGCCCCTGCACGGATAAAAACACGGATCTGTTGCTTACTTTGATCCTAGATGGCGCTGTATCAAATGTGACCATATATTTAACTACTCCTTAAAAGTTTTAGTACTTTACATTAATTTTAAACTATATAAGTAGGAAATTGTGTTACCGGATATCCTCGCCCCCTGCCGCAAGAGTTCGGGGTCCAGCCTGTGCATGGTCTTCAGGATGTCCCTCTGCTTGTATTTCACTTCGACAATACCCTCAGCTTCTAACACTCCACCCCTACAAAATTAAATGTTTACTTTAAAAATATATTGGAGAGAGAGAGAGTGAGAAAGAGAGAGAAAATTCTTTGACCCTAACAACAACCTATAACATCCCAATAGTGGGCTCTAGACGCAACGAATAGTATACGCGGCACGCTTGTCCAAGGCGGATCAGCAGGTTACTCTTAAAGCTCATACCCTATCTGTGCAGGGGCGGAGAAAGAATACTAACCTCTGCGGCCGGGGTCGGCCTGTCGTAAAAGGCGACAAAACAACCCACCCTAGCTACGTGGTAGGGCCTCAAGCCCGTCTGGGTGGCGACCACCTTTGGTCTTAAGTATGCCGCCATAATAACCTTGTATTGTGTTCCGGCATTAGTGACCCAAGTTCCTGTACCCTTATGGGACAGCAGCGTGTTCGCGATGCCACTGGCGTTGCATACACCTATAGGCGACGGTAACTGCTAAATCCTAAGCGGGCCGTCAGCCTGTCTGCTGTTCTACAGCAATAAAAAAAAATACCCACACACCCTTACCACGTGGCCTATACTTGAGAATTTTAAACAATCCCCCCCCCCCTAATGTTTTCTCGCGTAGTAATTCATAAATACGGTTGCGGTTATCTCGTCGCGAGATTGTCGGTAGATAACGACGCTGTGGTTATGTTGCATATAACCAGTATAATTAATACGTTCGAGTTGAAAACCATACGTACAAAAAAAACACTTTAATATTGTAACTATTATTACAGTAATAACAGAAGGTTATGAACACAGAAAAATAATTTTGTTTTATGCAAAGATGGCGAGCGATACGCTTGGCGTTTGCCAATTGTCTGCCATCGGCCAATAAAAACGTCTCATAGGATCGCGTATTTAAAACCGGTTTTGGTTCGTGCGCTGGGCCGGCCGTCGCACAGTTTAAACATTTATTTCTAACGACGATATTATATCGTATATGTATAGGCAGATAGATTAGAATACTATAATATTACTAAATAAATAAATATTATGATACAAACATTAATATGAATACTATAATTATTAAATTACAATATATAACAACAAATAAATATTGAGATGCCTACACGGTTTTCAATAACAAAAAATTCTAACAGAAAGTAAATTGAAATTTTTTTATCTCATAAGAAAACAAGAAAATAATTTTTATTTAGGACAGTTAAACTAATATAAAACTAAGTGTTAATGAAATTGAGTTTAAAACAAAACTTGTCCTAAAAGGGGCATCAGTCTCAGCATAATGTTGGTCAGTTGACCAGCGCTGATCTTCCGCTGAGCCCATAAGGCCCATAAGGTAACGGCACGGTATGTCTTCATTAATAAGAATAAGAATATTTTTATTTAGGACACATATCATCATATAATATACACAAATCGCACGCTTAATCATAAACTGACCGATTACGATTTAGGTCTAAAGTGAGATAATAAAACGGGCAGCATTGTATCGACGCCCTCTATCGGCCAAACTAAGATTTATTTCGATATCTCTTTCCCACGCTGAATTACGGCTATTTAGTTATAAGTCAATATATGGCATAAGTAGTAAATGACAAAACCTTTTTTGCGATTTCCCAAAAACATTGTTTTTTGAGTTAGGTCAGTTTATGATTAAGCGTGCGAAATGTTAAATGACATAAAAAAATAGTAAGTAATAATAGTATAGTTGATGCAGTCCTAAATGGGTCCAAGCTCATCATATGCTGGTTTTGTATAAAACCAGCGCTGGTCTTCCGCTAGGCCCAAGGAGTGACATTTAAACCATATAGTATATAGTAGGTATATATAGTAGATAGTAGGGACTGTGTTGTAGGGACAGTATTATCTAACAATAAGATAAAAAAAAAAATTAACTGAAAGGTAGCAGTTACAAAATTTCTAAAGAGCACTTGTATCCAACGCAAGATCCGCCTGTCTCCCCTGATGGTCATACAGGAATGCTTTTAATTTTACTCTCAAGCTGTGCATTGAATGTTGGCTTCTTATAGGTGGCGGTATATTGTTCCAGCATTTGGTTGCTGAATACCTAAAGCTCCCCCTAAAGGTGGCTGTATGATGATGCTGAGTCACTAGCTGTATTGCACACTGACGAGGGCAAGCAGATCTTTTGTTACCCGCCCATGACAGCTTATTGAATAAATATGCCGGAGCTTCATACAGCGTTAAACGCTGCGAGTTATATCATCATCATCATTTCAGCCGGAAGACGCCCACTGCTGGACAAAGGCCTCCCCCAAAGATCTCCACGATGATCGGTCCTGCGCTGCCCTCATCCAACCTATTCCGGCGATCTTGACCAGATCATCGGTCCATCTTGTGGGGGACCTACCAACATTGCGTCTTCCGGTACGCGGTCGCCATTCGAGGACTTTTCTGCCCCAACGGCCATCAGTCCTTCGAGCTATGTGCCCAGCCCACTGCCACTTCAGTTTTGCAATCATCCGGGCTATGTCGGTTACTTTGGTTCTCCTGCGAATCTCCTCATTTCTGATTCGATCGCGAGTTATATACCTAGTCAGGTCATAAGTATTGTCACACAGTAAAAATTTTTCTTTTAGAATGCTGGCCACAAAAAAGTTTATTGAATTCGAATTTCGAATTGTTCATGAAAATAAAAAAGGTATACTTTTAGAATTTTACTCATTTTTAAATATGGAGTGGACGCTTAAAGAAGACCGTGTTGCAGTTATTGCGTTGCATCGTTGCAGTTACGCGCCAATTCAAATTTTTAACATACTGAAAAATTTGAATATAACCAAAAGATTCGTTTATCGTACCATCAAACGATACAATGAAGACTCTAGTGTAGATGACAGGTCAAGAAGTGGTCGCCCTCGGTCTGTTAGGACTCCAGCAGTGATAAAAGCTGTGAAGGCACGAATTCAAAGAAATCCCAAACGTAAGCAGAAACTGTTGGCCCTTCAGATGGGGTTAAGCAGAACCACGGTGAAAAGGGTGTTAAATGAAGCTTAGGGCTTCGGGCATATCGAAGAAAAACAGGACATCGTTTGAATGCTCGTCTAATGGACCTGAGACTGAAGAGATGCCGCGCTTTGTTGAAGCGGTACGCGGGAAAAAAATATCGGGAAATTCTTTTTTCGGATGAAAAAATGTTTACCGTAGAGGAGAGCTACAACAAACAAAATGATAAGGTGTACGCACACAGTAGTGAAGAAGCGAGCAACCGTATTCCGCGTGTCCAACGAGGTCATTTTCCATCCTCGCTCATGGTATGGTTGGGAGTTTCTTATTGGGGCTTAACAGAGGTACATTTTTGTGAGAAAGGTGTAAAAACGAATGCTGTTGTGTATCAAAATACAGTCCTGACGAACCTTGTGGAACCTGTTTCTCATACCATGTTCAATAACAGGCACTGGGTATTCCAACAAGATTCGGCGCCAGCTCATAGAGCGAAGAGCACACACGACTGGCTGGCGGCGCGTGAAATCGACTTCATCCGGCACGAAGACTGGCCCTCCTCCAGTCCAGATTTGAATCCGTTAGATTACAAGATATGGCAACACTTGGAGGAAAAGGCGTGCTCAAAGCCTCATCCCAATTTGGAGTCACTCAAGACATCCTTGATTAAGGCAGCCGCCGATATTGACATGGACCTCGTTCGTGCTGCGATAGACAACTGGCCGCGCAGATTGAAGGCTTGTATTCAAAATCACGGAGGTCATTTTGAATAAACTTTAATGTCAAAAGAATCTATGTTTTGTTAAGTTCATTTTGGTATATGAATGGTTACATAATGAATAAACTTGTTACAATTATTTTACATTAAACATGTGACAGAATTTATGACCTGACTAGGTACCTATTTGGAAATAACGCGAAAAAGTGCGAGATTTCCTTTACAGAATATTGACTATGTGACGAAAACCAAGCCCCACCCCTTCCTCCTTGTGACCAAGCGTGGTATGAAGACCAGGGTATGCGTTCTCCTGCATAGTGTAAGAGTATCACAGAAGAAGGCAGTTTAACGAAAGCTGGTTTATATATCGTTATATAAACGGTTTGTCCCGGTGTGTTGACTTATATAAATACGATATCGAATGCGGTGCTCACTTGGCCTCGGGGTCGGCGTACATCTCCATCCGGAGCGAGTTGACGCTGGGGTCGACGACGGCCCACGCGCCGCCCCTTAGCTCCGCCCCCGGGGGGATGTACACGATCACGGGGGCGGTGGCGCCGCGCAGCGCGCGCACTATCTCCGCGCCGAACTTCAGGATTTGCTCGTACATATCTGCACACAGGGAAGGTTAAGTTGAATGGACAGGTCAATATGACCATCTAGTCTAGGAATGGTCACAACATCGTACCAACCCTGACTCCGGCTCACCCAATGCCGTATGGTAAACCCCCACGAACCCAACAAGGACAAAATGCAGCACTAACTACTATTGGAGCTGTGGCAGGGACGGGCTAGGAATCGGCCTTGGCGCTTCCACCAGCGTGTTACGCGGCCGCGGGGTACAGCCGGTAGCCGAGTTGCAAAAAGGTTTCGACCCAAAAAATGTATGCCCCAATGAACATTTAAAACTTTCTCGACATATCATCTGTTGCACAAAACATCCAACTTTTGTACATCCAACTTTTGTTGACAGTTTTGATTTGAAAATTTGATGAAACAAAGAAGCGACACTAAAAAGAGACAAATATATTCGTAAACAGGATTTAGCCTGTGAGGGAATGAGATAGAGTACAAGTATACAATGTTGTCTGTAATATTCATCTCTTCTCTATTCGCGCTTTCGTAGCTTTTATACACAAATATGCCGCCATGTGTGATTTGTACACACACACACACACACACTTTTTTCTCTTTTTGTATCCATCCGCTTTCATTTTCCTTACCTTTCTGACCACCACTGAATCCCCTCCAGTTGGCGAATATCATGATGGGGAGACCCTCGCGGGAGAAGTCGTTTATCGCCTGTGCGGTCTTGTACGCCGAGTCCGGGAACCAAACCTAAACAAATGTACCAAATATAACATGCTTCCTGTGCTCATCCAACGACCTTTCCACCAGTGCGTGGCAGGTCTTTTTCGACCCACCAACACTAGGCTAGATGAAATGTGCTATAATTTTGCGAAAACATGTATATATTTTTGTACTGTTGAGGAATGACCTTGAACCCGATTTCCTTACGTCCGTTCCACCCCTGGATCTGCTTACATGTGTATACCTACAAATTTGACCACAAGCCAAAATTACCTTCGTGCGGGGGCGGAGTAAGAATATTAATTGCGGCCGGAGTCCGCTTGTCGTAAAAGGCGACAAAACAACATTAACTACGTGGTATTAAGTCTTCTTCTTCTTCGTCGTGTTCTTCATTCCTGAAGGTCGTGCCCGTCTTGATAAGCCTTTACGGAGACGCTGATGAACTGCCTCCACACCACTCTGTCCTCGGCCTGTTTCAGAGCTGCAGGCAAAGTGAGCCCCGTGATAGCTTTAATTTGATCCGACCATCGGGTTGGTGACCGTCCTCTGGGCCTTTTCCCCTCTATTTTGCCTAGCACTATCAGTTTTTCGAGGTTGTCTGACTCCTTTCGAGCGATATGGCCAAAATAGCCAAGTACTCGCTTGTAGCAGGTCGTGGACAATCTGGTTCTGACATTCAGCTGGTCAAGAATGGATGTGTTGGTCCTTTTTGCTGTCCACGGTATGCGTAGCAACCTCCTCCAACACCACATCTCAAAAGCCTCGATCTTTTTCCGGTCAGCCGCACGAATAGACCATGATTCTGAGCCATACAGAAAGATCGAGAAGACCAGAGATCGCACAATTCTCATCTTTGTAGTATTAGAGATGCTTCTGTTATGCCAAATTCTAGTCAGGTATTAAGTATGCCACCATAATAATTTTGTGTTGTGTTCTGACATTAGTGACTTGCGTTCCTGTACCCCCTTTTTTTATTGCTGTAGGACAGCAGACAGGCTGACGGCCCGCTTAGAAATTAGCAGTTACCGTCGCCTATGGGTGTTTGTAATGCCAGTGGCATCGCGAACACGCTGCTACTCCATAAGGGTACAGGAACTTGGGTCACTAATGCCGGAACACAACACAAGGTTATTATGGCGGCATACTTAAGACCAAAGGTGGTCGCCATCTAGACGGGCTTGAGGCCCTACCACGTAGCTAGGGTAGGTTGTTTTGTCGCCTTTTACGACAGGCCGACCCCGCCCACAGAGGTTAGTATTCTTTCTCCGCCCCTGCCCCTATGGGACAGCAGTGTGTTTGCGGTGCCCCTAACGTCGCAAACATTCATAGGCAACGGCAACTGCTTACCGTTAAGTGGGCCGTCAGCCTGTCTGATGTTCCTCAGCAATAATATCCCATAAGGGTACAGGAACTTGGGTCACTAACGCCGAAACACAACACAGTTATTTTGGCGGCATATTTAAGACCAAAGGTGGTCGCCATCCAGACGGGCTTGGGCCCTTGCACTTAAACGTTCTCGATCGATAATCAATTAAATTGTCAAAATTATCATGTCATGTCAGATATAGTATTAAATATTTGCTGAAGCTAGTTTTTTTTTAATTTAAAACCAGACTTAGTACCTGTCCGGCCTGCTGCAGCGTCTTCGCCTCAGAGTCCAGGTTAGCAGGGTCCGCGGGCAGGGTCAACTCCACAGTCCGCGTCTCCACCGCCACCACACCGACGGGGATTCCGCCGAGACGAGCGCGACCTACGGACAAGTCACATTTTTATGTCCCTATCCTCGAAGCTACCCCGAAGCTTTGAGGGGTTGCATCCGCAAAGTAATCTTGCAGACCAATGGGTTTCAGTCCCAGGATGGCATGTAGCACTTAATCGTGAAGGAAAGCATTTCAAGGAAACCAGAACCAGAACATACAAGCTCACAGGTATGTGAAACCGGCAAATCCATCTTGGACTACCGTGGCAGGTATACAGTCCGTTCCCTTTAGACAGTTTAAGTCCAGAAGTGAGATAATGTGAGCTGTTTTTATTATTGTCTGGGTATTTATATAAGTTGTTTAGTACCCATAACACAAGTGTTATGCCACTTATATCGGAACTAGATGGCGTTGTGTCAAATGTCCGAAGTATATTTATTTCATCTATATAAATATAATGATAAGAGTTCTGCAGTTGTGCGCGCATCACGGCAAAACTACCGGATAGATTTCAATTAAATTGTCTATGTTGTATATCCTAGACACATCTAAAAAAAATTATTGTGATATAGCTTCATTTGATATAAAGTTATTAAAGTTTTAAGAAACATGTGTTTTCGCGCATGCGTGCGATGTAGACACTCACTAAGAACGGATTTTAAAAAATCCTATGCTTTTTTTTTATTTACATATTATACGGACGCGGAGCAGGAAGAATTTCGTACAATGACCTCTTTACTTACTGACAGTGGTCACAAACATTTTTGTATTAAGTGCGGTTTACATAAAATGTTTGAAGGAGATAAAATTTTACTAAATTATTAAATAAATTATAGTTATTATAATAAATTATTTATTTAGATTTTATATTATAACAGTTATAAGAACCGAGTTACAATTACTAAGAGGTATGCCTTTTAACTTTTGTCGTTTGAAGAAAAAAACACAACTAAAACCTTATAGTACTTTTTATTGTTTTTCAAAGTATTCACCACGTAGCTTAATACACTTTTCCATTCGCTCAGACCAGTTATTATAACATTTATTCCACTCTAAAGTCGGTGTTCAAAATTGCTTTACAATTGTTTACAATCCCCGAGGACGGCGATCATTGCTCTGTGCGAGCGAGCACTCTATTTACACGGGAGTGACAGAGACAGGTAATAACAGGTCATTGTACGAAATTCTTCCTGCTCCGCGTCCGTAGTTTACAACAATGTTTACCGGGTCTACCGGGCTAGTATAATATAATGGCGAAACCAACCAGTGATGACAGTCTGCGCCCAGGGCTTCATGACCTCGTCGAAGGAGCCGATATCGAAGAAGCCGGCCCTGGCGGCGTCGCCGGTAAGCATCATGCGGGGATCGTGCGCGGCCCGCGGCGGCACCCACTCCACCGGACGGTCGATGGGGTCCGCCGGACGGAGGATCGGCACCGTGCTCAATTTATCCTAAGGCCACAAAAATATATATAACACTTGAAGTAACCAGTCAATTATGACGGATATGACAAAATTTTTTGTCACCAATATTTCATTTTACAACTAGCTGTGCCCGCGACTCCGTCCGCGTGGAATAGTAACTTTGGGCAGCATTTTTTGTGGATATATCTTATGGTTTATTTTGGATTACAAACCCTATAAATAAATGAAATATGCAAACAGTCAGTGTTATCGAATGCAACTGTTATGCCATGCGCCTCCGGAATACATACGTTCGAACCTACAAAGTCCAACCTAAGCTAAACCCTATTTCACATGATTGATGATATAAATCTGAGGTCAACTTAAATTGGAATATAAAATTTCCGAAACTTATCATTTTTAACAAAAACAATTTTTTTTCTAAAATAAAAATAGCCTAAGTTACTCCTTGATACATTAGCTATCTGCCAGTGAAAACCCCGTCAAATCGGTGCAGCCATTTCAAAGATTAGCCGGAACAAACACACAGACAGACAGACAAAAATTATAAAAAATGTTTTGGTATATGTACCGTGTATACGTCCGAATTCACTTAGTAAAAAGCGGTTATTTTAATATTACAAACAGACCCTCCAATTTTATTTATTTGTATAGATTTTTTGTTTATTGCTAAGGATTAGCAGACAAACTGACGGTCCATTTAATAGTAAACAGTTACCGTTGCGTCGCCGTCGTCGGATGTTTGCGACGCTAGGGACACAGGAACCTAGGTCAATGGTGCCGGAGCACAACACAAGGTTATTATGGCGGCATGCTTATAGACCAAGGGTGGTTGTCATTCAGACGGGCTTGGGACCCTATCACGTAGAAAACCATTACGAGTCGATCATTTAAACCTGACTTTAAGAAAATACCGATAGTTCAATTCTCTAACTTAAAATTAGTCCAAAAACAAAACTTAACCTCTACAAGTCGAATGTTTGCTTACAAAATTCGCTTAATTCGATATCACACATAAAATCGAAATCTCTATAACTCGAATATTTGACGTCTTCTTTCTAATTCGACTTACAGTGGCTCTTATATTATATAGATGGCGCTTTATCATACATAATATATTTATTTATTACCATATCTATTGACCAATTCAATTACAAATATATATTAGGGGGCATCCATTAATTACGTGAGGTAAATTTCGATTTTTGGAGCCCCCCTCCCCTCTTGTGAGATTTACTCCTTTACTTCATCCCCCCTCCCCTAACTCCCAATCTCACGTGAGATTTTCTCTAAATGCGTCTCAAAAAAAATCTCGTAATGTATTATTGAATATGATTTGGCCATATTTTAGTAAATCTTTTAATTAATTGCTCTTTTCTAGTAATATTACTGTTTCTTATGAAAAAGAAAATTAAAAAGAATAACATAAAACCACGTACCTTGGGCACGTAAGACAGCCACCTAACCGCTGTGCGTATCGCGTCCAAATCGGTGGGCGCGACCGCGTGCGACACGCCATTGTTGTGCATGATCTGCACGCCGCCAAGCTGCGTGTTGCTCGCGTACACCGCCCGCCCTAGCACCTTGTTCAGCGCCGCGTACCCCGTCAGGATTATGTATGAGGACTCCACTTGAATGACGCGATGGCCGAGTCTGGAGGATACGGTCAGTTAAATACAGCAGACAGGCTGACGGCCCACTTAACAGTAAGCAGTTACCGTCGCCTATGGGTGTTTGCAACGCCAGTGGCATCGCGAACACGCTGCTGTCCCATAAGGGTACAGGAACTTGGTTCACTAATGCCGGAACACAACACACGGTTATTATGGCGGCATACTTAAGACCAAAGATGATCGCCATCCAGACGGGCTTGTTTTGTAGCCTTTTACGACATGCCGCCCCAGGTCGCAGAGGTCAGTATTCTTTCTCCGCCCCTGCACGGATAAAAATACACCGTTAAATATTATGTAACAAGGAAAATGCTAGAAATGAGAATGTTAGTATACGGGGGGTTTCGGGGGCGATAAATCGATCTAGCTAGGAATCATTTCTAGAAAATGTCAAAAGGTGGCGTTTGAGTAGTCCCAATTTAAACTGAAAAATGACTCTTCCTTACATCTATCGGCGAATAATAATACTATTTTTTTTAAATTGCTTTAACGACACAACAACACTAAAGTTATTCAAGCAGATGGCGTTGTTGAGTAACATGAAGTCAATGAGTGTTTGCTTTGAGGTTAGACTAAGAAAATCAATTGTTAATTTCCAACAAACACAATTTATAAAAAAAAAAATACCGAGCAAAGCTCGGTCATCCGGATATTGAATACAAAAGCAAGACCAAAGATGGATGGATGACTAATAGAGGAATGGAAGGAGAGGACATGCCGACCTCACATAGTTTGGGATAAAGGCTGGAAGAAGAAGACCTCTAAAAATACACTCACCGAACGACGTACGAGCCAATACCGATGGCCCTGCACGTGACCACGGATATCGTGACGATGTCCTCGTAGGCCTGCGCCGTCTCGCCGGCTATCAGACCGGCGTCGCGTAAACACTCCACGCCCAGACCGTCTTCTTTGCCTGCACACGTAATAGGACTGTGGTAATATTCTAATTTCACCATCACCTAGCGTTAAATCCCGGTTACAACCTAAACTTCTGCACTTCACACGGTTTTCACCATCCTTTACGACGGTAAATCAGAACCTTTTTGGATCTACCCCTCCACACGGGTGTGGAATCTGTAGAGTTGCCGCCCAGGTACCTACTCAGATTTCGTTCTTATTTTTTTTTACTATTCAGCCTGCAAATAATAATAACAACCAACGGGGCGGCCATAACTGGGCTTGGACCTCCCCTTAGGGGGTACAGAGAGAAAAAAAAGAATATTGACATAATTGTAAATAATAATTAATGTATTTCCAATTGTAAAATGGTATGCCATTATGTGATGGCGAAACATGTAGCTCTTTGTATATGCTTGCAGACAGGCTGACGGCCGGCTTAAAATTTAGCAGTTACCGTCGCCTACGGGTGTTTGCAACGCCAGTGGCATCGCGAACACAAACGCTTTGCTGCATACTTTGGCACTAGATGGCGCTTTGTTAATTGACATGATATATTTAATAAAAGACTTCATTCTACCTGTACCTACATGGAGCTCGACGAGAGACAATGAGTCGACCTAAATTAAAGACTTCATATAGATAATGATAATGATGGCTGATTGCAGAAAGAATCAAAAATGGAAAAAAAAATCTACCTGTGTCCTTCGGCCATATTATTTGTGTTATGGGTACTAGATATCTAATATACTACTTATATATTTTCCTATTGTAAATAAATAGATGGAAATCGAATTTTTTTTCTCTGTTACCCGTCATCTCAATATTTACACCTGTTTTCATATCGTGGCAAACAACGCGCTGACAAACCGCGCGGAACGAGGTCCAAATATTTATAAAAACAGCAACAATCTACGACGCAAGCGCCGCCACCTGCGCCAGAGGTCGTTCCAAGCTGTTAGAGCATATGCGCGTCCGTGCGCTCTACACATAGCCAATAAAAAGTGAATAAAATATACGTCTATTACGAAAATAAAAAAATTTGTAACTCCCCACATAATGAAAATTATAAATAAATAAATAGTGACCTATAATATCGGTGATCTTGTACCGGCTCTCCGCCTCGTCCTCGATCAGCTGCGTCTTCACCGAGCCGAGAGGCCCCAGCCTCGAGTACGCCTCGGGGGTCAAATACAGGTACTTGAACCCGCGCTCGGGCCTCTCGGAGTCCACCCACGCCACGTTGAACTCCGCCTTCACCTCCTCAGCGACGCCGATACGCGCTCCCGAGTTGACACTTATGTATATCTACAAACAAGTTTGAACCTCTTTATTTATTGCTGTAGGACAACAAACAGGCTGACGGTCAGCTTAGAACTTAACTGTTACCCTCGCCTATGGGTGTTTGCAGCACGAGTGGTATCGCAAACACGCTGCTGTCCCATAAGGGCACAGGAACTTGGGTCACTAATGCCGGAACACAACACAAGGTTATTATGGCGGCATACTTAACCGAAGGTGGTCGCCATCCAGACGGGCTTGTTTTGTCACCTTTTACGACAGGCCTCTGCACGGACAGAAACCACTTAATAGTAAGCAGTCACCGTCGCCTATGGATGTCCTGTAGGGGTACAGGGACCTGGCGGCATCGCCTCCTCCTCCAATCGTTTGCTCACTGCTGAGCGTCGTGATGCTCCCGACTGATATCACGACAGCACCGCTTCCACTGCTCTCTGTCTTTGGCGTGATTTAGGGCGTCTGTGATTCGTGAGCCCAACTTTGGTCGGACCATCTTGTGGGGCTGCGACCCCGGGGTCTTCTCCCCTCCACTTTTCCCGTAACTATTAATTTCTCCAAGTTATCGGTGGGTTTTCAGGCAATATGGCTGAAATATAGCAGCACTCTCTGGAGGCAAATGCTCGACAAACCTGGCGGCATACTTATAGACTAAGGGTGGTTGCTATCCAGATGGGCTTGGGGCCCTTACCACGTAGCTAGGATTATGTCGCCTTTTACAACAGGCCGTCTCCGGCTGCAGGGGTTAGTATTCTTACTCCACCATTTTTTTCACACCAACTCCCTTGTTCCCTGCCGCTGTCATAGTTCAGTCGAAGTATACTTTATTTTTGACTTTTTAGTTCAATTTGTCAATAAAACGTGTTTTATTTTAACTATATTCTAATTTAAATTTACTTTAAAAATTTAATCAGACGTAATATATCAACATTGTTTTTTATCCTGGCAATCTTAATCAGGATAATGAAATAATATTATCAAATTATTTTATTGTCATCGGTCAAGCGTTTAAAATGTGTCATACATACAGCAAGTGAAAGTAATAAAAGGGTATTAAAAAAAAGAAGAGGAAAAACGCGGGTTCGAATCTCACGACGTCATGGACAGCTTAAGTATGTAGTTATTATGAGATAAGTGCAACGTACGGACGGTTAAGAAAGCATCATGAGGAAACCTATATACTGAGACTGCTTGTGCAACCCGCTAATCCGCCTTGCCAATCCGACAAGCGTGGTGAGTATACCGTTCATTTCCTCTAGGGGTATTCTAAACCCCAGTAGTGGGACGTCACGGACCGTTATTTGTATTTTATTATATAAAGATCCCAATGTATATAACTGGATATTAAATAGATACCAATGTTTATAACCGGATAATAAATAGATGGTAGTAGATTGTGCAAACATCTTAAGACGCACCGGTGTCTTGGGCCTAGAGTATGTCGATAATCTCGTCTATCTGGGATCCAACATTAGTAATAACGGCTCAAGTGAGACGGAGGTGAGAAGGCGAATCGGCATGGCCAAGGGCGCCATGGCTCAGCTCCACAAAGTTTGGAAGAACAGAGGAATCTCCTTGAGAACGAAGACAAGGCTTGACCGCACACTCATATTCTCAATCTTTCTGTATGGGGCTGAGACATGGACCCTACTGGCAGCTGACCGGAGGCGAATCGATGCGTTCGAGATGTGGTGCTGGAGGCGCATGCTCCGAATACCCTGGACAGCTTTCCGAACCAATGTGTCCATACTCCAGCAACTAAAGATAGGGACGAGGCTTTCCACCATCTGTCTCAAGCGGACACTGGAGTACTTCGGTCACATTGCCCGAAAAGACAATGACAACTTGGAAAAGTTAGTTGTACCCGGTAAAGTGGAGGGCAGCCGATCGCGTGGCCGTAGTCCGACGCGTTGGTCGGATCAAGTTCGCACCGCACTAGACACATTCGTCTACGAGGCGTTGCACGGTGCTGAGAATAGGAAGCAGTGGAAAACTACCATAAGTGATAGACTGGAGGGTGTTGGTCACGACCCTCAGACATGAGGACTACGACTCGAGGAGGAGGAAATAGATATCAATGTTTATAACCGGATATTAAATAGATACCAATGTTTATAAACGGATATTAAATAGATACTAATATTTACAACCGGATATTAAATAGATACCAATGCTTATAACCGGATATTAAATACATCCCAATATTTATAACCAGATCTCAATGTTTATAAACGAATATTAAAGCTTGGTGGTGGTTTTTAGAAAGTAAGTGAGAATTAAACTTACCCTGGGAATTTTCAGCTCTCTGGCGTACTGCGACGCTCGATAGTACACCCAGTCCTCTTGGGGTCCGAAAGACCCCATATAATACGTGAGATCATTCGCTATCACCACGATGTCACGGCCGTCGGGGCACTCCGGCGTGTACAGGGTCAGACGCCACGCCACCATGCCCACCTAGTGGAGATATATTATACATATTAATAGCCGACATAAATCCAGTAGTTTTACAATTCCATGGCTTCAAAACTAGGCGTACTTAAGGCCTATTTCTATAACAATTATTTTTTATTGCTGTGGGACAGCAGATAGGATGATGGCCCACTGAGTAGTAAGTAGCGACCGTTGCCTATTAATGTTAGCGGCGGCAGGAGCACCACTAACATGCTGCCGTCCGCGTATGGGAACTGGAACCTGGGTCACTTATACCGGAACACAACACATGGTTAATATGGCGGCATCTCTACCAGTCAGTATCCTTACTCCGCCCCTGCTCGGGGTAAGCACGATCTCCTATATCGCACTCTTTCATCGTTATCCAGTCAGAAAGAGTGCGGTTTAATAATTTAATTCAGTGACAAGGCGTGTCGTGTTGAAATCACTCGTGTATACTACAGTGCACGCAAATACGATCATTGAAGTGCTACTAGATTTATGGGTCTATGAGAAAGAGAGAAAGAGAGGGAGAAACTTTAATGTATATTAGGGTCTCAAACAATACAAATAGGAAGTCGTCACATCAAATCAGAACACCATCAAATCTTAGCATTGAGTTTAGTTAAGCTAGTTCTGGAAGCCTATTATTTACTGTCCCATTTCTTCTCCCTTCTAGACCTATTTTTGTCTTTTTCTATTTTTGTTAATCCAAATCCTTTCAAGGTAAATATATGTAGTAATAAATCATAGTAAAGTTTTCCACTGTGGTCAGCCTAAACTTTAAATATGCCGCTATAATAAACTAGTTTTCCGGTATAAGTCAACCAGATTCCAGTTCCACTGAGCGAACGGCAGCGTGCGAGTGGTACCATCCTTAGACGGCGGAAACTGCTTTCTATTAAGCTCGTCGCCTGCCTCTGCTGTTTCACAGCGGTATATAAAAAGAAATGAAGTGAAGTCTAAGAAGTGAGTAAGTGAGTTTTTTATCCATTCAGGGGCGGAGAAAGAATACTGACCTCTGCGGCCGGGGTCGGCCTTTCATAAAAGGCGACAAAACAACCCCAGCTACGCGGTAGGGCCCCAAGCCCGTCTGGATGGCGACCACCTTTGGTCTTAAGTATGTCGCTATAATAACCTTGTGTTGCGTTCCGGCATTAATGACCCAAGTTCCTGTACCCCTATGGGATAGCAGCGTGTTCGCGATGCCACTGGCGTTGCAAACTCCCATAGGCGACGGTAACTGCTAAATTCTAAGCGCGCCGTCAGCCTGTCTGCTGGCCTACAGCAATAAAAAAAAGAATTCTAACTGTATGAAATACATTAAGAGAGATAGTTTCGGAGACATGGATGGAATGGGTCAGTGATGCTAGAACTATATTAAAACGGCAATCCTTTTTCGGCAACGGAGTTTTTAGGTGTTTAGGCGTTCCTCTAGGGAGGTAATTCCACACTTCTTCCCTCCCCCGGCGACTGTTTGAAGCTGCAAATGTTTTCTTCGTTATACAAAAAAAAGGAACTCACATTATTGTGTCCAGGGAGTCTGGTGACCTCCATAATGCCCCTGTCTCCATCCGGCTCGACTACCAGCTCCATTGAAGACATGACATTGTCCGGTGGAGGACCTAGAAGGAGGATATCGCATCGTAAATTTCTATATTTCAAGGTCCACGGTTGTCACACGGAGAAAACTAATAAACTAGATGAGTTTTGCTAGGTGGTAGGGCCCCAAGCCCTTTTGGATGGCAACCACCTCTTGTCTCAAAACATACCGTCATAATAACCTTGTCACTAAACAAGGCAAAAGTGAGAAGATCCTCAACGCGCAGAAGAAAAAAAACCCGAGTTAAGTCCCCAGCGCACGTAGTTTTTTTTTTGTTGATCGATAAACATCCCTGTGCCGCGAACCCACCCCCGGGTGTAGTCGTATAGACTAACGTATTCTTTCTTTTAAAAAAATTACTTAATTAATACAATTTAGTTCGTTTTGTTTATATAAACTATTTTATAGTAGTTACGTTTTTCTAATACATACATACATATAATCAGGCCTCTTTCCCGTAGGGGTAGGCAGAGACCACTTCTTTCCACTTGCTACGATCCTTACATACTTGTTTCGCTTCGTCCACTTTCATTATTCCCTTCATACATGCCCTTCGGTTTAGGGTACTCTTGACGTGGCCTTTTTCAAGACGTCCCTGATTTGGTCTCAAAACGTCCGCCTTTTTTATTTTATTCTTAGTCATTATTTTTAATGATTTCAAAATAATATATAGCAGAAGAATACGGTATTGAATGTAAAAAAATCTTAAAATGGCTCTCATGTAAAATCACTAAAAGTACATTTAAGACGTTGCCATACACCGACGACGAAGGAACACACCATCACAATGACACACTCAAATCACGAGTATAAACCCGACAATCCACTTTTGGACAAGCTTGAGGGGAGGAATACGTTCCGTTCTTTATTGGAGGGTTCGAGGCCAGCAGTGGGACGTTTTGGGCTGTTATATCTACTGTGATCTGATTCCCTTAATCTAAGAAGTAAGATCTTGCATCTTGTGCATTGCATAATTGGGTACACTCGATGTGTTTGAGTTGGTCTCCGAAGACAAGAAGAAGGATTCCCTTCTTCTTGTTAAATTGTCATTTATTCAAATGTAATCCAAGCCCAATATGGTTGATTATGCGCTTATTTTTATTAGCTGAAGAACAGCAGACAGGCTGACGGCCCATTTAATAGTACGCAGTTGCCGTCACACATGGATGTATGCGACGCTAGGGGCACAGCGAATACGCTGCTGTCCCATAAGAGTAACGTGCATTCTTCACATTTATTGCTGTAGGACAGCAGACAGGCTGATGGCGCTCTTAGAATTTAGCAGTTACAGCATGGGTGTTTGCAACGCCAGTGGCATCGCGAACACGCTGCTGTCCCATAAGGGTACAGGAACTTGGGTCACTAATGCCGGGAACACAATACAATGTTACTATGGTGGCATATTTAAGACCAAAGGTGGTCGCCATTCTGACGGATTTGGGGCCGTACCACGTAGCTAGGGTGGGTTGTTTTGTTGCCTTTTACGACAGGCCGACCCCGGCCGCATAGGTTAGTATTCTTTCTCCGCCCCTGCATGGATAAATCCACTTACTCCTGAAATATACTCCACTCACCATCAACGCTGCCATTTTCGATGCACTCCCTCCATCTCTTCTCAACGACCTGTCTGAACATGTCAGGCAAATCGTACACGTATGTGGTCCCTTGTGATGTTGCCTACAAATTGAAATGAAATAAATACACGAATATAAATGAAATAATAACGAATAAAACAGCGCCACCCAGTCCCAAAATTAAGTAGCGGAGCGCTTGTGTTATAGGTACTAGACAACTGATATATTAGCTACTAGCTGATAGTTACTCGCGACTTTGTACGCCTGCACGCTACACCGCTTGCCCCACTTCTCCGCGGCAAGAAAACACACATCACAGAACACGTAGTGCTTATAAAAATCTTTGTTTCTTAAAACTTGATTAATTTTATATTAAATTAAGATATCGCAATAATTTTTTTTTAGATAAGGGCCAAGTGTCTAAGGAATAAAAGTTAGAAAATTTAATTGAAATCTATACAGTAGTTTTGCCGGGATGCGCGTACAACTTATATATATATATATATATATATATATATATATATATATATATATATATATATATATATATATATATATATATATATATATATATATATATATATATATATATATATATATATATATTGCAAATAAATACATATTATAAACACCAACTCGGGGTGGGTATCGAAACAGCGACCCCAGTAAGCGATAATATTAATGTATTTGTTTTCTATCTTACTTCTTCAGGGGAGAAGTTAATTAATTTCATAACTTCGCAAATTTAGCATCGGTTGACTTGTTTAACAGAATATTCTTCAAATATTAAAATCACATTCTATTTTAAAAAAAATGGTAAAAAAAGTTTTACTACCCTACCACTCTTTAATTTTATGTGTAGTTAAATAATCTTGTCCCTTTGGCATTGTCTGCAAGTGTAACAAGAGATTATAAATAAATAGTGTCCACTGTTCATCATCATCATCTAAGCTTAGTATCTCGGTTGCAACCTAAACTTTCGTTTCGGTGCCCGGGGTCCGCTTTCCGAGTTTTTCTACTCCACTTCGCACGGTCTTCAGCATCCCTGGTAGTGGGCCCATTGGCACGCATATCACCCCTTACCACTACCCCATATCACCACCAGTGTCCACTGTTCTCTTCCCTAAGTTATATACGATTCATTCTGGGTCCGTGAATCATACATCAACATTCTTCTTTTCTTCTTTTTTTTTAATTGCTAAGGAACAACAGATCGAAGCCCACTTAATACTAAACAGTTACCATCGCCAATGGATGTTTGCGACGCCAGAGGCACCGCCAACACGCTGCCGTCCGCGTAAGGAAACTGGAACCTGGGTCTCTTATGCCGGACACACAAGGTTGTTATGGCGGCATATTTAGAGGCAAGCCACCACCACTACCACATAGCTAGGGTCGTTTTGTCACCTTATACGACAGGTAGTCCCAGAGTTCAGGGGTGGCCCGTGAAGGGAGTAAAAAAGCAACTCACCAAAAACCTCTTCTGCTGCAAGTAGTCCTTGGTGACGTACGGTGTCGAAATCGGCAGACCATGCATCGGCCCCTGTCTCGGCCCGTACGATTGGAACATTATCTGGAACAATGTCGCATTTCATTCAAGTTTGCAACCCCTTTTTTAAAAAGAGGGGTGTTCGACAGTGCAATTTAAAATC
This sequence comes from Malacosoma neustria, assembly GCA_963693495.1. Lineage (NCBI taxonomy): Eukaryota > Metazoa > Arthropoda > Insecta > Lepidoptera > Lasiocampidae > Malacosoma > Malacosoma neustria. The sequence continues at coordinate 2,783,295 of OY856399.1, read as the reverse complement.
GATTAACTCGACATTAATGTAAGAGAGTAAAAGAAATTCCGTTAAACCATTTCCATAGATCTTATAATTAGAGGTAGTTCATTTTGGTTAGATACTGGGCCGGATACATATGTATGTAAGTTTGTATGTTTGTGTGTTTACGTATAGGTGAGTATGTGTGTTTGCATAAAAACGTGTGTGCGTGCGGGTGTGTGTTATTGCGTGCCTGTATACGAGCGAGCGTGCGGATGTTTGTGTGTACGTGTGTGTGTGCGTATGTTTGTCTGCGTGCATGGGGGTGTTTGTGTGTATACGTGCGTGTGTGTTTATGTGGGTGCATGCGTGTTTGTGCCTGTGTCTATGTTTATCTATAACATGTAAGTTCTTTATTTATACTTATGGTGAATATAATAAATATTTTCACTCATTCAAATTATATTGAATGAGACAGAAAATTTCAGGAACGGAAAATCAATTTACAATCGATGTTAGATATATAGTATAGGTTCGACACGACTTACCACCCCGGTCCTGGGATCGGACACCTCCTCGTAAGTGTACACGTCCAGGGAGTAGCCGGAGCCGTTGGAGAGGCACAGCCGGACGTTCTTGGTGCCCGCACCGGGGGCCATCTTCAACGTGAACCTGATCTCCGCCTGGAGCACCCTCAGCTTCCACAGGCGGGGGCCGTAGCGCATCACCATGCCAAGCACAGATTCTTCGATCTATAGGAAGATGTGTTTTTATATATGTCAGGTGGGAGTAAAGTATCATATTAGGCGCAATTCAATATCAAGTGCAATTCTTACGATAGCATGCACTAAAACACTAGAGAACTTCATCATCATCTTAGCCAAAGCTAAACGACGACTAAGATTGTAACCGAAATTTAAAAATGCCGGTTGCAATCCAAATTACCGCTTCGGTAGTCGGGGTGCGCTTTCCAAAATTTTCTTCTCCACGCCAGCACACATAATATACAGGGTGACTTTGACAAAACCGTCCAAATTCACACAGAAGAACCTTTAGTAAAAGTTATGAGAAACATGTATTTTAGTTTAGTATCACAGTCATCCAAAGAACTTGCAATTTACACAATACGGCGCGCAAGTGTCAATGACCTCTCCATCTGTACCGCAAAACAGTGGTGCAATGACCTAATACGAGGCCGAGGACGGCGGTCATTGCATCTGTGCGAGCGAATATTACGCAATACTATTTTGTACGATTGAATTAGTGACCGTATTTTCCTTGGAATGAAATATTTTATGGTGAAAATTTGACATACAATTTTTTTTTGCAAAAATGGGTTCCTTAAATGATGTTTAGTGCGTAAAAAAAATTTGGACGGTTCTGTCAAAGTCACCCTGTATAGACGTAAACACTCAGAAGCGGAATAGGAATCGATTCCATAATCTCTAATGGCGTACCGACGACAGCATTTGCACCAGATAAGTCACGAGCCGATGATCGTCCCACGTGTGGACGTTTATATATTTATTTTAAAAACAAATCTATGTAAGCAGTTTATCTGTTGTCTAGTACCACAATACAAGTCAACGCAATGCCACTCACTTTGCAACTAGATGGTGCTGCATCAATATATTTATTATAATATAATTTCCACATCTCGTAACTCAGGGCTTGAATTACAAATGTTTTAAAAGTACAAAACTGAGAGGCCAAGTTGGATGGAATAGATGAAGAAGACGATGCCATGTTTCCATTAGCTGGTTAATGGAGTCCTTGATCTCTTCCATTGTTGTAGATATAAGACTTCAATGTGTTATCAGAATAGAAAAACAGACACTTAGGAGATGAGGAATGAACTCGATAGCAGATAAATGAGGTTAATTATTATTATTAATCATATCATATTATACACTATTTTAATATGATAAAACAAATAAATATTAATTTAAATATACAGAGTACCGTCTTAAGGAGTATGCTACCGCTGGACCTACCTTGGCTGGATCCATGATGACTGTGGGCCCAAAGTTCAGGAATATATGGTTGCAGTCCGTCCTCTTGGCCAACGGATGGGAGTAGGCTACTTCCAGCTCGTCCATGGCTTCCAGCAGAACCCTGAAGAAAATTAACGATTTGTGCGTGTGATCCATGGAGGACCTTCGTCTATCCATCCCTAACACCAGCTTTTCAGCTCATTAGGAGGGGGTAGTTAGATTATTTACAGATCATATACCTAGCGTTGCAAACATCTGTAGCAGCACCACGATTTGCACTTCACTGTTACAAACAAGCGCGACAAATGCGGCGAGCGCAGAAAACCGCAACCATATATATTTACGGCGTGCGACACGATACGCACTAATCTTCCATCTCACTCACACATTTGCAATATATCGTAGTAACTTAGCATCTATTACCATACCGTATATATACAACGCATTTTTAGTAATAAATTATGGAAATATGGAAACGTATTTTATTGAAACACTGCCTCAACAAGAAACCTATTGGAGGCCAGGAACCCCGGCACCTCCAAACATCCATAGGAGACGATAACTGCTCTCTGTTAAGTGGGCCGCCAGGAAAGGAACGTAGCAACTCAAAAATGATGTAATAAAAAAATACCTTTCGCCTTCATTTTGTAGGTACTCGAAACTGGCTTCCTTGGTGATGAGATCCTGGTGTCTGATGATGGAGCGGATGAAAAATCTATAGTCCGTGACCTCTTGTCCTTTCTTTACCTGAATGAAGTTCAAATATTTTTTAAAATAAGTTTTTAAAGTATTTATTAATAAATTAATAATATATAACACGCAGTGCTTAGTATTCTTTCTCCGCCCCTGCACGGATAAAAACGCTTTTGTTCTTTTTATAAGAGTTTCTAATATAATATTTAAATTCATAATATACATTAGTAAATAAGTAATAATATTATACAATTATTAATAATGTATATTTAACAACCCACCCTAGCTACGTGGTAGGGCCTCAAGCCCGTCTGGATGGCGACCACCTTCGGTCTTAAGTATGCCGCCATAATAACCTTGTGTTGTGTTCCGGCATTAGTGACCCAAGTTCCTGTACTCTTATGGGACAGCAGCGTGTTCGCGATGCCACTGGCGTTGCAAACACCCATAGGCGACGGTAACTGCTAAATTCTAAGCGGGCCGTCAGTCTGTCTGCTGTTCTACAGCAATAAAAAAAATATTTAATAAATTAACATAAATTGTTTATAGGAGGCTTAAGTATTTGATTATATTCTCTTTGGTCTTATTGAATGTAAAAAATTGACAGTAACAAAGAATGAAACATTGAAATTGTTTTTATTTATATATTTATTTATAATTTGTGAAATACATCTTGAGAAAATGGTGTCTATGTAATCTGAATTGATTTACTCTTGTCTATTTGTGAGAATATTGTTTACAAAATGCGAATATATGGTCATGAAACGGATCTATGATGCAGGTTTTGCAATGCAAAACATTTTGAAGTTTTACAGTGATGCTGTTCAAAGTGATGTAGGAATATGGCAAATTAACCGAGTAGCTATGAGGAAACCTTGGATTATACGAGGCATAACCTTGGAGAAAAAAGCCTATTTAAGTTCGGATTTAAAAATTAAATGAATTGTGGTCGAATTTTAACCACTACTTGAATTAAATATATAAAATATGGATCAAGTCTGTAATAAACGATTATTTCATATATAAAGCGCCATGTAGGTGCAAAGTAAGCAGAAGAGCTTTAGTGTTATGGGTACTGGACAACTGGACAAATATTTGGATTTTGTGGACCAAACTGGTGTTCCGGTAAAGGTTGCCTGTGGGGTAACTTACCTTGGCCTTCCCCAAATACAAATGCATCTTCTGATTGCTGGTGGGCAGGGCTTCGAGCTCGTAGCTCCTCATGCGGTACAGCTCCAGCTGGAAGGCGGACGCCGGCTCCAGGTGCCGGTAGATCGTGTCCTCGGTGAAATCGTTGCGAGCGCGGTACGTGAAGAACTTCGGGAACTGACGCCTTGGGGGAAGGAATGGAAAGATTATTTGGTTACTTAATATATCTCCATCAAGCCAAAAGCCAAATTTAGTATTTTTTATTTATTGCTGAGCCACTTAATAAGCAGTTACCGTCGCCTATGGATGTTTGCGACGCCATGGGCAACGCGAACATGTTACTTTCTATATAGAAGTACTGGAACCTGGGTCAGTAATACCGCAACACAACGCAGGGTTATTAAGCCGGCATGAACCGGGGGTGGTTGCTGTCCAGGCGGGCTTGGGGCCCTACCACCTAGGTAGGGTTGTTTTGTCGACTCTTACGACAGGCCGCCGGGCCCCATGTTAAAAAAGAAATTAGTAAAACTTTTCGTCGCCCGTACCACTGGTAGCAGCACTGCGAGTTTCGTACGTCTTTACTCTTTCAGGCATTCGCGACGGATGCGCAGAGCGTCAATCAGGGTCATCTACCCCTTGTGCAGGGGAGGTTAGGGCGTCGAGGGACAAGAAGAAACACAAGAATATGCATAGTTTATTATTTGTTAACCCCTATAAAATTTCAAGTCAAAATGTATATAGTATATATACACTTTAATCAGCCATCATACGCAAGAAGACCGCCTCCCTACTGCAGCGCCTGCGGGGCAGCACCAACGGCCTTCTGAAAGCCATTGCTGCCAGGTTTGACTGCCCCATCCTAAATCACTTGATAGGGGTAGTAATTGGAAAATTTTATGTTATTATAAAGTGTTACTAACAATACTAACATTCACCGATGTCAGAAAAGTATCTTGCTCCAACATCGCCTTAAAAACATCGTCGTCGATCAAAGATGGTCGCCCAGAACGTGGCTTATTATATATATATATATATATATATATATATATATATATATATATATATATATATATATATATATATATATATATATACGTTTATATATATATATATATATATATATATATACGTTTATATATATATATATATATATATATATATATATATATATATATATATATATATACTTTGACTTGAAATTGAAATTTTGCATGGTTACCGATTCTATGAACGGATTTTACAGAAAACCTATCCAAAATGTATTTCTTTTTTAAAAAATTACTCCCTGACAACTGCCATCTGACTGTAAATTCCAACTGGACAATGTTGACTCACTTGATGAGAGACATGAAGGTGATCCGCCTGATCCTCTTGTGATGCAGCTCGTGGCGGTGCGCGCGACAGAAGTTGCCGAAGCGGCGCGAGACTGCGCTGTCATCGCACTCGCCGTTGTCGCGAACACCGATCATCAGGATGTGGATCGGCTCCAGCGGCTATTGAGAGGAAAGAATATTAAAAAAAATCGCCATGATATCCCACTACTGGAGGCCATCCAGCCATGATATCCCATCATTAGGCCTATCCTTTTATACGGCTGTGAAGCGTGGCCGGTGTTAGAGCGACACAAGCAAGAACTGCGTGTCACGGAGATGAATATGCTGCGGTGGGTGTGTGGAGTGACGCGGAAGGACCGCGTTAGGAACTCACGCGTTCGCGGCAATCTTCATGTCCGTGACATTGCGGATAAATTGGAGGAGTGTCTGCTCCGTTGGTACGGCCACGTTTTACGGCAACCGGATGCTTACGTGGGAAACAAATGTCTGGCCATGTCGCCTGCGTCGGGCCCCGGCAGGAGGGGTAGACCCCAAAAGTGCTGGCTTGATGTCGTAAAGGGTGATATACGTGCCAATGGGCTCACTACCAGGGATGCTGAAGACCGTGCGAAGTGGAGCAGAAAAAGTCGGAAGGCGGACCCCGGGCACCGAAACGGAAGTTTAGGTTGCAACCGGAATACTACGCTTAGATGACAATGATGATGATCCCACTGCTGGACTAGGATAGCACAGCAGAACGCAGCCCGCGCACACATGGACGAGGCGAGGAGAGGGGAGCGCGTGGGTGATCCGCACGCCATGCGGGTGATTCTCACCCTGCGTGAGAAAGATCACGCGGCCCATCATACCCTGGCTTTGAAGACGCTTGCGAGTAGTCCAACGCCAGTCGAGGAAACATATATACATACATACATATAATCACGCCTCTTTCCCGTAGGGGTAGGCAGATACCACTTCTTTCCACTTGCTACGGTCCTTACATACTTGTTTCGCTTCGTCCACTTTCATTATTCCCTTCATACATGCCCTTCGGTTTAGGGTACTCTTGACCTGGCCTTTTTTCAACTTCACCTCCAACAAATGGATAGAATAGCGATGATTTCGGTAATTTTTTTATCACTGCGAAAGTATATTTAATAGTAAGGAGGTGCCGTCGCCTATGGATGTTTGTGACGCTAGTGGCACCGCCAACACGTTACCGTCCGCGTAGGGGAACTGGAACCTGGGTAAGTTATGCCAGAATACAAGGATATGGCGACGAATTTAGAGATAGTATTATCCGTGCAGAGGCGTAGAAAGAATACTGACCTCTGCGGCCGGGGTCGGCCTGTCATTTAAGGCGAAAATACCCTAGCTACGTGGCAGGGCCTCAAGCCCGTCTGGATGGCAACCACCTTTGGTCTTAAGTATGCCGCCATAATAACCTTGTGTTGTGTTCCGGCATTAGTGACCCAAGTTCCTGTACCCTTATGGGAGAGCAGCGTGTTCTCGATGCCACTGGCGTTATAAATACCTATTGGTGTTATGACGGTATCTGCTAAATTCTAAGCGGGCCATCAGCCTGTCTGCTGTGCTAAAGCAATGAATAAAAATGCTGTAAGAGACTTACCAAATCTTCCGCATCAGGCGGTTTGTAATCCATGCCGACGTTGATACTGGTGCTGTCCCGACTTTCACTGCCCTCTTGCAACGCTGCCAAGTCCTGAATAAACAGGATCATTTTAATCGTGAGCAATTACTACTCTCACTCGTTGTAATTCGTGACAAGTTAAAAAGGCACGGGGATGTTGTCAATTTTTCTTGTTTCCCTTTAATTTTAGGGTGGATCCCAAAATGTATTCTCGGCTTTCTCTTTTGACATCAAATCCTTTACTTTCTACTACTCAATTTTAATCCGCGTGGAATAATGTCTGGGCAGCATTTTTTGGATATATCTTATGGTTTATTTTGGATTACAAACCCTATAAACCCTAAAATACGTATAAATAAATGAAATATACAAACTGCGTTCGAACCTACAAAGTCCAGCCTAAGCTGAACCTTACTTTATATGATTGATGATATAAATCTGAGGTCAACTTAAATTAGATTTATAAAAATCCAAAACTGATCACTATTAACTAAAATCATTTTTTTTCTAAATAAAAGTAGCCTAAATTACTCCTTGTTACATCAGCTATCTGCCAGTGAAAGTCCCGTCAAAATCGGTGCACCCATTTCAGACATTAGCCGGAACAAACTGACAGACAGACAAAAATTGTAAAAAATGTTGTTTTCGTATATGTACCGTGTATATATCCAAATACACTTAGTAAAAAGCGGTTATTTTAATATTACAAACAGACAACTCCAATTTTATTTATTTGCACAAATGCACAAATATGCGCACGCGCTTAATCACAAAGTAGCTAGAGAATTATTTTGCGATAAGGCCGCCTATTATATCACTGAAACTTATTCTAATGTGAATAGAGTGAATTGTTTTTCATTCATTCATTCATTGTACGCCACATTCGCACACAATCCAAACTCACCTCCCTCCGCACGGTCGCCTCGCTGGCGAAGTCGTACACCAGATCGAGGAGTTCGTCGGCGTACTGCGCGAACTGGTCGAAGGAGGCGAACGCGGCCAGCGCCCCCGTGCGATGGTGGCACTTCCTCATCGCGGCCGTGCACAGTTCCGCCGGTATACCCTCCTGGTCTTGGCCCGCGGCCAGTTCGATCTCAGATTGGCTCAGGGGAATCCTGAATAACAAATTTACTACTTTGTAATAAACATTTTATGGACATTTATGAATTTAAAATTTTAGACGCCATATTGATTGACGTGCCATGTATATGAATGAGAAGAATGCCATATAACAAGGAAAAGGCCACAAATGAGGGTAGATGGACACAAAAGGAGGGAAAAGAAAAAATAGATCAATTGTGTAAAAGATGATATCGCAAAAAATATGTGAATATTCAGATGACGACCAATAGAATAAGCGCAGGAGCAGAATGGAGATTGAATGAAATGCAAATTGTAAAAATAATAAAAATTGCTTTTTTTTGCTGTAAGACAGCAGACAGGCTGACGGCCCGCTTAGGATTTAGCAGTTACCGTCGCCTATGGGTGTTTGGAACGCCAGTAGCGCCTTGTGTTGTGTATGCAACGCAAATGGCATACACAACACAAGGTTATTATGGCGGCATACTTAAGACCAAAGATGGTCGCCAGTATTCTTTCTCCGCCCTTGCACGGATAAAAATGCAAAAGGAAATGCTTATGATGCTTAAAAGGAAAGAAAAAAGGATGGGAAGTGGGGAATAATGAAAGTAAAGATAGATGAGACGACGAAAGGAAAGAGGAAAAACTAAAAACATAAAAAAGAAACAGAAAGATGGAAGATTGAAAGAAGATAAAAGACGGATGAACGAATGGTTTAAAAATGTTTATAATATTATAAAAGAATGATAGAAAACAGAAATATGAAAAAGTAGATAACAGAAGAAATAGAAAACGGAAGTCGATACTTTAATTAAAAATGAAAGATAAAAGAAGAAAGAGTATTGGAGAAATGACCAAAATTGACACGTTAGTGTTTGAGAAAAAGGCTTAAAGTGTATAGAGAAAAGTAGAAATGGAAAACGAAGACTAGAAACAAATTGAGTATTTGAGACATTAGAAAGAGTTAGCGAAAAAATAACAGAGACAAAAGACTAGTTTATTGTATGATAGATAAATGAACGTCAACATTCAACAGTCCCAAAGTGAGGAGTACAGCACATGTGCTATGGGTACTAGACAACTTATGTACATCTCTATGCTCACCTATTGGGATGTCCGGTGGGAAGAACGAACTGGAAGTGCACCACGCCGAGCTCCCCCGACAGTGCCAAGTGTTGGAGGCAGGTGATGTCATACGACGTATACGCACGACGGACGTATACCTCCAGGGCGGCGTTGCAAACCTAATTCAATCGAAATTTTTCAACACAGTTTTTACTGCTGTGGAATTTAGCAGTTACCGTAGCATACGGGTGTTTGCAACGCCAGAGGCATCGCGAACACGCTGCTGTCCCATAAGGGTACAGGAACTTGGGTCACTAATAACGGAACACAACGCAAGGTTATCATGGCGGCATACTTAAGATCGAAGGTAGTCGTCTTCCAGATGCGATTGGGGCCCTACTACGTAGCTAGGACGGGTTGTTTTGTCGTCTTTTACGACAGGCCGACCCCGGCCGCAGAGGTTAGTATTCTTTATCCGCCCCTGCACGGATATAATAATAAGCAAATAACGCCGCCTATGGATCCGTCTGCATAGGAGAACTGATATATTTTTGAAGTGAAATGTTCTTTTTGCTCCAGTAATACTAACCTTATTAATAATGGCTTAAGGCTTATTCTATAATGTAATTATTAAACGATTGCATTACTTATACATATATATTCGAATTGCGACTTTATTGCAATGACATACAGTTGAGTTTTGTTTAATAAGATATAAAATAATATTTCATAAATTCTCTTTTCTAAATTTATTAGAAGATTTAAAAATTAGTTTGCCAAAGAAGTTTCACTTCTGACATGTGTAATTTGTACGCACACATTTTTTTTATCTCCACTGATATAAAACACGTGTTGTAGATTTATGAATGTTTGAGTAACTAGTGTGAATATAGTAACAAGTTTTCGGCTAACTTCATTATGTCGGTGTAGTATCAAAAGCGCCAAAAGATGGGGTATAACATGAAAAACTCACCGCAGCGTTGGAATGATAGAAGAAATCGTGCAATATATCGAAGATGGACGTTTCGGAGAGTATCAGCTTCTGCAGGTTCTCCGGGTGGAAGTCGTGGCCGTACATGTCCACTGCCGAGAGGAATATGGACTCCATCTGATTGTGACGGAGCTCGTACGCGGGCTGGTGCGCCGCTATCAACACCTGGTAGGAAATCAAACTTGGGCGGAGTATTATTTTTTTTATTGCTGTCGGACAGCAGACAAGCTAACGACCCGCTTAAAATTTAGCAGTTACCGTTGCCTATGGGTGTTTACAACGCCAGTGGCATCGTGAACACGCTGCTATCCCATAAGGGTACAGGAACTTGGGTCACCTTGGGGACCAAAGGTGGTCGCCATCCAGACGGGCTTGAGGCCCTACCATGTAGCTAGGGTGGGTTGTTTTGTCACCTTTTACGACAGACCGACCCCGGCCGCAGAGGTTAGTATTCTTTCTCCGTCCCTGCACGGATGAAAATTATTTGGTTTTGTAAAAAGTAATGCTCAATAATAATAATAATCAAGAATTTTTGTTTCATTAATTTAGCAACCAGTCGACGGTACGCAGCACCACACACTGGTTGAGAAAGAATATACTGGGACAATGCGAACAGCGCCATCTAGCCCCAAACGCGCACATGTGTGCACTAAATAATTGATTTACTATTTATATACTTTTCTTTTGTAAATATTATACTAACCCCGTGAATTACCCGTCAAAAAGTTTAAAGAGATAGTGAAACACACTCTACTCTCCAAAGAATATTATAGCACGAAACAATATATGGACGATAAAAATCTTCGGTCCCCTCCTGCATACGGCTATGATTTTTTTTTAATGTATGTTCATTTAGGTTATTCTCAGCTGTATCCTTTTAAACACTTGCATTTCCTCGGCCTACTGACAAATAATATATCAATTTCGTGTTCTATAATTATGATACTTCATATTAAAATAATAAAATGTTTGTACAAAATACATCCATGGAGTTTCTTGTTTGTTCTTCTCCATACGATTCACTTTTGGAACAGGCACCTTTGAAATAAAATAAAAATTGACTTTGACCAACACTCAGGCTCGGGACGTGAATCGAACCTGTGGTCCCCGCGTTCGACGAGCGAAAGCCGTTAGCGAAAGCGGTCGTCAAGAACCATTGCGATTCCATTTTTTTACCATATACTAAGACAATATATACAGCGACATCTACTTCCAAAGTGTTATAAGTATCATAGAACTATGTATTATTTAATGGATTTGGTTTAGAATGCATTCATTATCATGTTAAAGCTGAAAATTTAACATTTAAAAGTATTTCTTTTTTACCTGTCTAGCTCTTAAAGCGACTCTACTGTGCTCGGCTCGATGCAGCGATGTCAGCTCGTTCAACGTCGCTGCCAATTCGTCGGTTAATCCCGGTTCGTTCGACCACAGGTGGTCGATCAATAGTGTTACCTGATTAAAAAAATAACATTAGCCATGTTTTCGCTTTAACAAGAACGACTATGGTTAAAAAAACATTACATTTTATTTGTAAACGGGCGTGGCCTATTCAAGGGGCGTGGTTTGTTCATTAGCGTCACATTTAATGGCAGGTCAAAATATTAGTATAACTTTCTTATAAAAATACCTGTAGGTGACAGCGAGAATTAAAACACTAATAGCTAAATCCGCTGTTACTGTTTCTAGACGTTCCGATATGTGAATAGAGTGTAAATGTTTTATAAAATCACTCGACTTAATGACAAACTCTTTAAAACGCCCACATTGCTTGACTTTGACTGGTTTGCCTTGTTTTCTTTGTTGTTATATAGCGTTACGCTCACTCTATTTAACGACAACTAAACGGCATATATAAACAATGATGATCCTGTCTGTCCACCAGGCTTCAATACAAGCACTTGCTGCAGCAGAACTATTAGAAAAATACTTTTTTAACGCAATAAGTGTTGTTATTTCTATGAATAATAATGTTCGTGTGTAAGATGTGTAATATATTAGCAAATACATACATATTATTATAATATCCGGATGACCGAGCTTTGCTCAGTATTTTTTTTTATAAATTATGTTTTTAGGAAATTAACAATTGATTTTCTTAGTCTAACCTCAAAGCAAACACTCATTGACTTCTTGTTACTTAACAACGCCATCTGCTAGAATAGCTTTAGTGTTGTTGTGTCGTTAAAGTAATTTAAAAAAATTGTATTATTATTCGCCGATAGATGTCAGGAAAAGTCACGTTTTTGTTATTTTTCTTCAAATAAAAAAAAAGCGAATAAAATGACATTTTCTAGAAATGATTCCTAGCTAGATCGATTTATCGCCCCTGAAACCCCCCGTATACTAAATTTCATGAAAATTGTTGGAGTCGATTCCGAGATTCCAATTATATAAGTATATATACAAGAAAATTGGGAATCTATTTCACTTACCAACAAATTCTTCTTCGCCACTTGATTGTGCGAGAAGATTATGTTGGAGACAGCTTGCATGTCGTCCTTGTACCGCTCGCGCAACGCCACTACGCACTTGTCGTATGAACCTGTCAAGTGTAGTTATTATATTTGACATCTATGTCATCATGGCATTATTCCCCTCTAAATGGCGGGTAAATTCAGTTTCCATCGGCTACTTTCGTCTTCTCGACACACCCACATGGTCGCTGACGTTGTGATCAACGCGCGCGCGGTTCTAGAGTGGAGGGGGGGGGGAGCATTTTACCCACAATATGGCTGCACTGATAACTCCTTGCAGTGGAACGCTACTATTAAGATCTAAACCTGATACAAGTGTATAGTTAAAATTCAAGTAGTACATACATTTCTAATCAAACCATAATAGTGGGTACAATATCACAAAGGGGTGATATTGTGCCCACTTCGGGACTTTGAGTGTAGAATACTTCCTAAGTTATACCGATAACCTGCGATGAGGAAAACAAGGCCGTCCGTGTAGGGGAGGAGTAAGAATGTTAACCCCTGCGACCGGGGCCTGCTCGTCTTAAAAGACGATAAAACAACCCTAGCTGGGTGGTAGGGCTCCAAGTCCGCCTGGCCTTGCACCCACCCCTGGTCTATATTCTGAGGGGCTTATGTAGATATGCCGCCAATGTAGGTTCCTCAATGCCGTGGAGCATAGGTAAAACACCTGGTATACTCTAGTAACTTTATTATATCAGATGAACACCAGTGGGCACTGGTGTTCACTGGTGGGCACCGGTGCGGACTGAATTTATATAATTATACGACTTTATATGGACAAAGACGCACACTACTCGGTACAGTTACATAACTGCAGTACTTACATAACTGTATGTGTGTGTGTGTCCCTACAATATCTATAAATATGCCCTCACAATAACCTCTGTATTCGCATCAGTGACGCAGGCACCCTTAATGTCGCAAACTTTCGTACACGACAGAACTACGGTGCTTACTAATAAGTGAGCCATCAGCCTGTATGCTGTTTCTCAATAAAAAAAAGGCTCTCACCCAAAAGTGTGTTCAGAGTGGAGTGTTTATAACGCTGCGAACACTCTAGTGTCTGCGTGTACACGCGCTTGTCGTGTGTAAGTGTTTTAGTTTCGTTAATATCCCGTTTAGTTTATTTCAAAAAGTAATTTTTCAGGGTTATTATACTTTTTTAAAAAGAAAGACTGTAATGTCTTCTTACATCTACCAACTTTCTACTTTCCTTGTCACGCGTCATCCTTCCCTTCATTTTAATAAAGATCTCTGGGTGTGGAAATTAAATTAGGACTTACCTAATTGGAAATTACTCTCGACTTGGTAATATTGTTTTAATAAATCATGGACGGCCGCTTTCATTCTACCACGGATGCCATTTCTATAAAACAAAAAGTTTAATTAAAAATATTGTTCGGTCATTTGATCGGCGGCTCCCGGGGGATGCGTACGCGCATATCACTTTTATTGCTGAGATACAGTAGAAGACTGACGGTCTACTTAATAATAAGCAGTTACCTTCGCTTCAATGGGCATCAATCAGAGGCTATCAAACACAGTGCAAGCTCGCATTCTCACTTTCTTTGGACACGTATCACGGCGCGGAGGCGAATCCATCGAATGCCTGGTAGTGCAGGGCAAGGTTGAGGGCACCCGACCACGCGGGAGATCACCGATGAGGTGGACGGACCAAGTGAAAGGCGCCGTCGACGTTCCTCTGCACGAATGCACAAGGAGAGCGGCAATTCGCGAAGAGTGCGAAGAGGCGTCGTATTGTAAAACAGGCTACAAAAACCTCAACGTGACGGCCACGACCACTCTGGCAAGAGTGTAACGCCAGAAAAGAAGACCTTCGCTTATGGATGTTTGCGACGATAGGGGTACTGCGAACACGTTGCTGTCCCATAGATAACTTGGATTGCCAAAGACTGTATGTTAGGTTAGATCCCAAACCAGACGTGTGATGGTTGATGGAAATGCAAGACATTTAATTGATCAGCCAATAACAGTGCTGTAAAAATCAGCGGCCATATCTGTTTAATAAATTTACTTACTACCCACACGCAATAAAAGTGTAGTGTTATCTGCAACGGTGTTCTATACAAAAAAAGAGGGAGAAATCGCTTGTGGCCACGCCCCGTGCAGCCGCCTCCTTCCGCAGGCGATGTAAATACGGGGGTGCGAGACATGCCATTCCTAGCTATGACACCGTGCTGTGTTCATGTAGTCGCGTCGTCGACTTTCGTACGCAGCGCTCGTGTTTGTTACTTGCCGCCCTGGTCCGACTGGTCCCTGATGATATTATTCTCATCGACCGAAGCCTCTTTCGAGAAATGTAATGCAGGTGTAGAAGAATGATGGCAGTGCTTCAAGGCGTGGATGGCAGATTCACGTGACATTTATATAACCAAACAGTTCTTCTCAGAGCTAATACTTTTTTCTATAAGATTTGTATACCTGTTATACGAGACGAATTAATATTTTAGAGGGGGGGAAGTGAGATTTGAGCATCTTAAAAAAATTTTACACTTACCTATATCTTTGTACTAAGACCACTAGCGCTTGGGTGCTCATGAAGAACACATCCCTGTCCGCCCTCTTGGCGAGCGATGCTGCGTGGCTGTGAGGAAATTATCACTAATACATTAAAAATATACAAGAAAGCAATCATAATCAATCAAGAGATGCACTTAAATCTGGAAATGTACTTAAAAGTCACTTTTATCACGAATTTTCACAATGGCCTATCATTCATACATACAAATAATCACGCCTCTTTCCCGTAGGGGTAGGCAGAGACCACTTCTTTGCACTTGCTACGATCCTTACATACTTCGGTTTAGGGTACTCTTGACCTGGCCTTTTTTCAAGACGTCCCTGATCTGGTCTCGAAACGTCCACCTAGGTCTACCCCTTCCAACACTTCCATTCACACTCGCCTTATACACTTTTTTCGTCAATCGTTCTTCATTCATTCTCTCGACATAGCCAAACCATCTCAGCATACCTTTCTCAATGTTTGTCACTACATCTTCTTTCAGACCACATCGTTTCCTTATCTCACTATTTCTAATCCTGTCACTCAGTTTAACTCCTATCATACTTCTTAACGCTTTCATCTCAACTGCATTTAGTCTGCTTTCATATTTCTTCTACCATACCCAACTTTCACTTCCGTACATGAGTGTCGGAACCAACACCCCCTTATGCACAACCAGACGAGCCTTATTAAACACCTTCCGACTGCTCATAAAGGAGTGCAAAGCTCCATTCACCACCATATATAATTTAAAATCACATAAACACATGTATATTTATAAACATTTGAGAAACTACCGTGAATAGAGCTATGAGTTTTACACTGAAACTTTAGAGACAGTCATCAGCTAACTTCATTATGTTTGTATGCGCCGGGCGTTGAGCATGCACCGGTCTTCTCCTTTTCCGCTCCTACACCCGCTTCCGCTATCCGCTGCCGCTCCTACACCCGCTATGAGAGGGACGGATACCATGCTGCTGGCGAGCACGGCCGAGCTCTCGCGGCGATCGGCCCCCCGCGCCACAGTCCACTTCGAACCGCGCTAAGAGGCAACCGCTGCCCCCGGCCTTGACCAAATAAAAGAAAGGGGAGCAAGATCCCGTAGTGCCCGCTTCCGATACGAACCAGTGCACGGGGTCCCAGTGGCGGGTGAGTAATCCTTTTGATTTGAGGCTCATCCAATGTTGCTTTTTAAAAAAAATCTCTCATGTTTTCCAAACGCGCCAAAATACGTGTAACATCAATAAATAAATAGGTATTGTTGTTCTCACTGGTCGATGACGCTCGCGATCTGTTGACTCGGGAACTGGGCGAGCACGCTCGTAATGTTCCTCTCGTACAACGCCATAAGCTTGCGAACTTTCTTCTCAACGGCCACGGGTATACGGCCCGATGTTGATGATAACACCTGAATAAAAAAAGAGGGTAGATTTTTAAAAAAAATTTTTTATTGCATAGGACAGCAGACAGGCTGACAGCCCGCTTAGAATTTAGCAGTTACCGTCGCCTATAGGTGTTTGCAATGCCAGTGGCATCGCGAACACGCTGCTGTCCCATAAGGGTACAGGAACTTTGGTCACTAATGCCGGGACACAACACAAGCTTATTATGGCGGCATACTTGTACACCAGGGGTGGTTGCCATCCAGACGGGCTCTTGGCTCTACCACGTAGCTAGGGTTGTTTTGCCGCCTTTTACGACAGGCCGACCCCGGCCACAGAGGTTAGTATTCTTTCTCCGCCCCTGCACGGATAAAATCCTGTAGGGTAAAAAAGATCCTGTAGGGTAGTTTGCTTTAAGCTTCGTTAGGTGGTAGGACTTCAAAGCTTTTGTCGTGTTCCTGCATAAGTGACCTAGGTTCTAGATACGCGAACAGCAGCGTGATATCGGTGCATGGCGTCACAAACATACATAGGCAACGGTAACTGCTTACTATTAATTGGGCCTTCAGCCTGTCTGCTGTTTCTCAATCAAAAAAGAACTGCATCATGTTTTAGAAGTTAAATCAGATATTTAATGTCCTTCTTCCTGTTTTTATCCCAAATATGTGGGGTCGGCACCACATGTTCTCTCTTTCCACTCTCCTCTGTTAGCCGTCATCTCAACATTAACACCCTTTTTCCCCATATCATCTTTTACGCAATCCATCCATCTTTTCTTTCTTCCTGTATCCATTCACTCTAGTTTGTTACTTTTAAAGTTTTTAAACCACTAGTCCTTCTTTCACACTTCCTCAAATATACAAAAATAATATATGACGGGTGCTCGGTGATAATAATGTTTTAAAAATGCGTGGCACCAGCAGAGCTGGCGCCACTATCTTCGACAACATCGTTGGTATTCATGGTGAGTGAAGCAAAACACAAACTTGGTTACTAATAGGTAGTTTATTCACAATATCTACCAAAGAGCCGATTCTTTGAGGCGCGTACAGGTGACGATTCGTATCGGCGGTTAGTACTTGACTGACTTGTGTACTGCCAGAGACCTCGTATTTATACGAAATTCTGAGGTAAACAATATGTGCTCGGGATTTTCCAGTCGGTATCCTCAAACATGGGCTTATTCCCCTAAATAATGTTTATGTAAACATGTTTTTGTGTTTGTTAAATAGTTATACTATATGATCTTGATGCCGACGTGTTTTTCTATTATGCCGACAAAGAGTTGTTTTGATACCGGTGTCCTTTGACTTCGCGCCGACATGCCGGCCGACAAAGAGATTTTTAACGTAAACATGTTTTTTTTTTGCTAACAGCTGCTTTGTTTTCGTGTTGAGTTGTTTACATTTCGTCCGTCTTTATTTTGATACCGGCTTCCTTTGACTTGGCGCCGGCATATACCTATATATTTATAATAAATAATTGAAAAATAATAAAATACCTCTTGCAGTTCCAGTAGAGGAAGCGACGGATCGCGCAAACTCTGCATGAACTTCTCAACGACTTCGCGCAGACGGGGCGTGTTGTATGGTTCCGGCAGGCAGTAACCTACGAATCACATTGTATATTAAACAAAAGTTCCAACGTATTTTGAACTAGCTGACCCGGCAAACGTTGTTCTGCCATAAAAATAATAAAATGTCAAAAAATAAAAAATAAAATTTAGGGGTGGACTACCCCTAACATTTAGGGGGATGAAAAATAGATGTTGGCCGATTCTCATAGATACCGGATAAGCACAAAAAATCACTAACTCAATTTAGTTATCTGCCTACTGCCTACCCCCTAAGAACGATGGCGTGATTATTTATAGCCTATGACCATTTCTAGGTTATCATCTATCACCATACCAAATTTCATCAAAATCCGTTCAGCCGTTTAGGCGTGAAAGAGGAACAGACAGACAGACAGACAGACAGAGTTACTTTCGCATTTATAATATTAGTATGGATTTAGCACGAAGAAAATTTGACAGTTCTTTTCAAGTGAAGCTTCTTTAGCACCGTTGTGATTTAAAAATTCGATGAAACTTAACCTTAATAACTAAATTCTTAAACTAATGTAAGATCGCGTGGCCGTAGTCCGTCGCGTTGGTCGGATCAAGTTCGCACCGCATTAGACACATCCGTCTACGAGGCGCTGCACGGCGCTGAGAATAGGAAGCAGTGGAAAACTACCATAAGTGATAGACTGGAGGGTGTTGGTCACGACCCTCAGACATGAGGACTACGACTCGAGGAGGAGGAGGAAACTAATGTAAGTATATTTTGAATCGGCGCCAGTGCCCTCACGTGTGTGCCCTTTCGGGTGGCTGTCTCGCTGACATTAACTCGTAGTAAGCGCTCGGCATTTTCCGGCGAAGGGGCGTGTCACGCTGCGCCACCGCCGCGCATCACACTTTACATAATCAATTAATTTGCTTGGTTGGCGCCTCAAAATTACTTAGGGTTACTTACATTAGTTTTAGAACTTAGTTATTAAAGTTAATAAAAAGGTTTATTATTTTTTGCTTTTCAGTTTTCTCGGCGGTTTAATTTTTTTGTTAAAAAGTTTTTATTTTATAATTTTTTTGTGGCTATAATTTATTAATTACTACATGCTTAAATAAGTCAATTCTGTCAAAAGTTATGCATGGTCATAGATATAATCAGTGAATGAACAATCATTCTCTGTGTTCGTACTCTTAAAGTTGGAATTTTTTTCCCCAAATTTATATGGTACCAACTTCGGGGTATCCCTTTCCAATAAAAAAGAATTTTTAAAATCGGACTACTCTGTAAAAAGTTATGCGTGGTCATACATAATATATATATATATATATATATATATATATATATATATATATATATATATATATATATATATATATGACGGCGGAATAGCTAGCGCCATCTATAGGAGTAACACTGTGGTGAAATACTAGCGCCATCTACAGGATTGATACTGTAATACTTCGGCAGAGATACAGGAAAGGGGTTCTCACCGGATTGCGACGTTTTGACGTTTACAAAAAAGGATAGCGGCCATGTTGAGTAAGAACCGGCGAATGGTGTGTGTGTTCGTGTGCAAGTATCGTGAATTACAGATATAAAAAGTAGTGCGCGGTACGTTTCTTGCAAGAATACCGATTAAGAGGTAAAATGGCAGACAACGAGAGCAACAAGGATAAAGGTACGCCTTTATATATATACGCTTCGAATTGAGAACCTCATCCGTTTTTTCGTCGGCTAAAAACGACAATAAAAAGACAGTAACATATTTATAAATAGGAATTTAACCTGTGAGAGAATGAGATAGAATACCAGTACACAGTGTTTCCTGTAATCTTCGTCTATTTGTTCGGGCTTCCGTAGCTTTTATACGTTAATATAAGAAATGTTAGCATTAAAGTCAGGCTCTCCACAATCTGTTATCGGAATATTCTTGGGTACTTTGGTCACAATGCCCGACGACAGCCGAATAACTTGGATAAGCTGATCGTGACGGGCATGGAGGAAGGAAAGCGACCCCGTGGCCGATCACCTATCCGCTGGTGAGACCAGGTAACCGCCCTCACTGGACTCCCAATAGCAACCGCTGTTCGAGAAGCTGAGGACCGGACGAAGTGGAAACAGCTTACGAGAGGTCACGGTTGATTTTCAAGGACACGACCTTCAGTAATGAAGAATTCGACTAAGAAGAAGAAGATATGTTACTTTTCTGAAGTATCACTTCTGCCGTATGTGAATTGCACACAAACACACACTTCTTTTTTAATTTTAACGTTCAGGAATAAATTGTTTGCCTTGGACAAACCTTCTATTATGACAAGCAGCAAAAAATATCGATTGCGTAATAATTGAATAATCATTTACGAATTTTAAGGAAGGTAGAATATATTTATCTTGTGCAAGCACTTAAAAAACATGAATCAATGAGGCTTTTACACAAGCACGCCTTGCTTGAAACAAGCCAAACTTGAAGATCATGCGGCACAAGTGTGAAGTTGGATGTAAAAGAAAACCATTAAGCCCTTTATCGTCGGGGAAAACCAAACTACTTTCCGAACAATCTTATTTATGTAGAGAAAACTAGCTGTGCCCGCGACTCCGTCCGCGTGGAATAGTGACTTTGGGCAGCATTTTTTGGATATATGTTATGGTTTATTTTGGGTTACAAACCCTATAAACCCTAAAATATAAATAAATGAAATATACAAACTGCGTTCGAACCTACAAAGTCCAGCCTAAGCTGAACCTTACTTTATATGATTGATGATATAAATCTGAGGTCAACTTAAATTAGATTTATAAAAATCCAAAACTGATCACTTTTAACTAAAACATTTTTTTTTTTCTAAAATAAAAGCAGCCTAAGTTACTCCTTGTTACATCAGCTATCTGCTAGTGAAAGTCCTGTCAAAATCGATCCAGCCGTTTCAGAGATTAGCCGGAACAAACAGACAGATAGACAGACAAAAATTGTAAAAAATGTTGTTTTGGTATATGTACTGTGTATACATCCAAATGCACTTAGCAAAAAGCGGTTATTTTAATATTACAAACAGACCCTCCAATTTTATTTATTTGTATAGATGTATAAATGATAGATGTCTGCAGTTGTGCGCGCATCACGGCAAACTAGAACTAAACAAACTAAATATATATATAACATATATATATATATATATATATATATATATATATATATATATATATATATATATATATATATATATATATATATATATATATATATATATATATATATATATATATATATATATATATAACAATTTTCATGAAATTTAGTATACGGGGGGTTTCGGGGGCGATAAATCGATCTAGCTAGGAATCATTTCTAGAAAATGTCAAAAGGTGGCGTTTGAGTAGTCCCAATTTAAACTGAAAAATGACTCTTCCTGACATCTATCAATCGGAATCGGGTCCCCAAGATACAGGTCAACCTAGTTTGGGGACCAATGATTTAATTGTTATGGATTTTTATATGTCAATAAACAATTTATTATTATTATATTATTATCTATCGGCGAATAATAATACTATTTTTTTTAATTGATTTAACGACACAACACTAAAACTATTCCAGCAGATAGCGTTGTTAAGTAACACGAAGTCAACGAGTGTTTGCTTTGAGGTTAGACTAAGTAAATCAATTGTTAATTTCCAAAAAACACAATTTATAAAAAAAATGCCGAGCAAAGCTCGGTTATCCGGATATTATTAAGTTTATATAAAACATACCTGATAAAGTGTTCTCCAATATGGCCCTGTATTTGTTGTGGGCGTGGTTTAACTTGTCCGATACTTGGGGCGTGTCTTCCATTGAGAATTGACCCTTGTACAGTTGGGCGGTTGTTACTAGCGAAGGGTCATCCAATTCTGGAAACGTGAAATCGGAATAATATTGTTTGTAAGCGGAAATCAAGAAGAACTTTATACTTTGTCTAATATTGTCAGAGGGTATGGAGAAGTGAAGAAAATCATCTCTACCGGGTGTACCGGAAAGTCATTACCCTATTTCCTAACAGATGTACTATTTTATTCTACTGACATCAAGCTTCAAAACTATACATGTTATATTTTGCGAAAGTAACACCGTCATAAATTTATACCTCTTTGAAAATGTCAAGTTTCGTGCCTGAAAACGTCCATTTGTGGCACGTAACCCGTACCCTTACGGGACAGCAGCGTGTTCACAATGCGACTGGCATTGCAAACACCCATAGGCGACGGTAACTGCTACATTCTAAGCAAGCCATCAGACTGCCTGCTGTCCTACAGTATTAATAAAAAACGTATTACTTTTCTTACTTAATCAAAAGAAAAAAGCCGCTGAGTCATCGCTTGCTGACAAAAACTTACGATGAGCATGCTCTAATCTTGATCTAAATGAATCTAAAAAACATGTGAAGCGTCGTTTCGAATATTCAACTGTTTTTGTACCGGATTTCGATGTTCAAGACAAAGAGCGTTCCGGTAAACCGAAAAAGTTTGAAGATGCGACACTGCAGGAGTTATCGGATGAAGATCCCACCCAAACTCGAAAATTGGCAGAAGCGATAAATGTGGCCCAAGAAACAATTAGCGACTGATTACGAGCGATGGAGAAAATCCTTTTTTTTATTGCTGTAGGCCAGCAGACAGGCTGACAGCCCGCTTAGAATTTAGCAGTTACCGTCGCCTATGGGTGTTTGCAACGTCAGTGGCATCGCGAACACGCTGCTGTCCCGTAAGGGTACAGGAACTTGGGTCACTAATGCCGGAACACAACACAAGGTTATTATGGCGGGCTTGAGGCCCTACAACGTAGCTAGAGTGGGTTGTTTTGTCACCTTTTACGACAGGCCGACCCCGGCCGCAGAGGTCAGTATTCTTTCCCCGCCCCTGCACGGATAAAAATATGAAGCTAGCTATGAAATGCTGTTTCAAATGTACGATCGTAGGTCATTTCTGCATTAAATAGTGACAAGTGATGAAAATTGGGTATATTTTGAAAATTCTAAGCACAAAAAATCATGTTTGTCACCTGGCGAAGACAGCGCATAGACTCCAAAGCAAAATCGTTTTGATTACAAAACAATGCTTTGTGTTTGGTGGGGTGTATTAAAAACTGTTGAAACCTGGTGAAACAGTTGATAGGGATTGCTACCGACAACAAATGATCAATTTGAACCATGGACTGATCGAAAAACGTCCAGAATTTTTATCCGTACAGGGGCGAAGAAGGAATAACTGACCTCTGCGGCCGGAGTCGGCCTGTCGTAAAATGCGACAAAACAACCCACTCTAGCTACGTGGTAGGGCCTCAAGCCCGCCATAATAACCTTGTGTTGTGTTCCAGCATTAGTGATCCAAGTTTCTGTACCCTTATGGGACAGCAGCGTGTCCGCGATGCCACTGGCCTTGCAAACGCCCATAGGCGACGGTAACTTCTAAATTCTAAGCGGGCCGTCATCCTGTCCGCTGTCCTACAGCAATAAAAAATAAAGAATGGGCCCAAAGCCACGGTAATATGATTTTATAGCACGATAACGCGCCGTCTCATAAAGCAAAACCGTTCAAGGAAGCGTTGAAAACACTTGAATGGGACATGTTATCGCACCCGTCGTACACTCCAGATCTTGCCCCGTCCGACTATCAACTTTTCGCATCAATGGGACACGCGCTTGCAGAGCAGCACTGCGCCAATTTCGAAGAAGTTAAAAAATGACTCGATTAATGGTTTTTCTCAAAGGACCAACAGTTTTCTTGAGATGGCATCCATAAATTGCCCGAAAGATAGGCAAGATGTACATTACCCGAGCGCAATAAGTTTAGACCCGGGGGCGGTGACGCCACAGACGCATGGTTGTACTGTGCACAAAAAAATATCACAACAAGTTTCCGTCTTCGTTCTTCAGTACGAGACTAAGATGTTAAAAAAATGGCGTTGCCTACAGTACAACACGGGAGCTTGAGGGGATGTTACAGGGGTAGCGGGCGGAGGGTTGCATTCCAGGCGAGTCTCAACATATCGCGCACGGGTTATAGAAAAAATCAAATGGCCAATACTTTGAATCAATAAATGTTCTCATTTTCTTGAAAATTATTTAAGTTCTTTTCCGAAAAAAAAACGGTAATGACTTTCCGATACAACTGATATACATGAAAAGTTTCATTCAATTAAGGTGGCACCACAATCGCATCAATGTAAATTAGGATACGGAGGCCATTTCAATAACTTACCAAGAGTGCCGATCAAGGAGCCCATGTCGAGTACTGCACCTGGTCTCAACTGCCACGTAATCTTGCCGGACTCGGGTGAAGACAGGGTCATCACCATTTTCATCACCTATTAGAACAGAACATGTTCATAAAGGCTGGTGAAATTAAACTCGTTTGATAAGTTTGTATATAAGGAAGAAAAGCGAAACTTGTTTGCTGTTTCAAATAACAACATCCATTGGTCCTTTTAAACAAAGGTTTCTGAATCTAAAACAAGCACGGTCTTCTCTGTCTACTCGGTCTTTTCGTTCTACTCACCTCAATCTCAGCATACGGCTGCCCCTTATCAACATGTCCTCCGTCTTCAACTAAAGTATTAATCAATTTCCCAGCAGACGGCGCCCTCAGCTTGGATGGGTCTTTCTCCTTCTCGAAGACCACAGTTTGATTTCCGATTACGATACGATATTTGTCTACTTCGTCTTTTAGGTATGTTGTGAAGGATGCACCGTCGACCGAAAGTAGGGTGCCTGTCAAATATTAAATTATAAAAAAGTTAAATTTGATCTATTAGACTCTATGGATAGGTCAGTAGCATTACATTAAGAGATTTATATCTAGAGATTATCATCATCATCTTAGCGTTGAATCCTAGTTGCAACCCAAACTCGCTCCGGCGCCCGGGGTTCGCTTTCCGGCTTTTTCTTTTCCACTTCGCACGATCTTCGGCATCCCTGGTGGTCAGTCTATTAGCACGCATATCACCCTTTACGACGGCAAGCCAGCCACCTCCTCTGCCGGGGTCCGGCAGAGATGGCATAGCCAGAGATTTGATCACCACGTAACTAGCCGGTTGCCGTAAAACGTGGCTATACCAGCGAAGGCGACTCATGCAATTTATCAGCAATGTCACGGACGTGAAGGCTGCCGCAAATGTGAGAGTTCCTAGTCTAGAGATGCTGGGTTTGAATCCCGCCGTGTCAGGCACCGCTTAGGCAGTTTTCTCGCCTAATATGCTTATTGTAGCATATTTGCCAGGGTCTGACGGTGAAGAAAAACTTCCTGGGGAAACCTGAATACCGTAATCATCGGTATGTGGAATTCTTGTCACCTTATGTCACCTTGGACAAGTGTGCCGGGTATAGTGTCCATCCTCTCTCGGGGGAAGCCAGAACACATCAGTGGAACGCAACGGGCTGTTATTATACCCTACGGATCGGAATACTGGCAGGGGAACGATGAAAGGATGTTACACGCTGCGGAAGTGCGAAATACTGAGATGGGCGGAGTTGCGAAAAAGGATAACATTAGAAATCGGACTCAAAGTAAAAGACTACCGTGGTATGGACATATAAAGAGAAGAATACAATGTCACATGGAAAATGCTAGAAATGAGAGTGTATGGATTTATAAAGACGGATAGATACAAATGATATGGATAAAAAAGTTATAATGACACTGACGTGTCTATCCTGCAGGAACTCAACGTCAAAACCAGGCTCTCCACTACCTGCCTGCGAAGGGTCCTGGAGTTCTTTGGCCACATTGCTCGGAAGGAAGGACATAACCTTGAGCAACTGATTGTTACCGGCAAAGTAGATGGCAGGAGGCCGAAGGGTCACAGCCCGATGAGATGGTCTGACCAAATCCGCTCAACGCTGAACCTGACCTTTCCAACGTTTACGTAATAAATTTTTTGCGCCAATATGAAAATTTCTCCGTCAAAGGGAAGCAGAATTGAGCATTGTTGCTAAGTTAAAGAGTATAATGAGCGAAATAAAAATTATTTGCTAAAAAGTGCAAAAATCCCATGTTAATTAAATGGGAAAAGTATCGTTATTTAGGCAGGGTTAAACGGTCTCGTAAAATTTTTTTTTTGTTTCTGAAATTGTTATTAGGTCAAAAAGAAACGATTTTGACGATATCCAAGTCGAAATAGCCAACTTGGTAAATAACGGACACCCTATTGGGCAGCATCTGAGCTTTACATTTTTTTTTCTTTTTTTATTCTTCTATAAAAATTTAATAACATCTAAATTTAAGTGTCCCAATAAAAGTCTTTATGATTATTATAGTAAATTTAAGTGTATATTAGATGGGAAATATTATAGAGTACTTAAAATTAAAAATTAAGAGCTCTCCTTTGGATAGGATCTTTTTTTTTCAGCATATAAAATGATAAATCACCCTAACTTCTTCTTTCTTTTATCCGTGCAGGGGCGGAGAAAGAATACTGACCTCTGCGGCCGGGGTCGGCCTGTCGTAAAAGGCGACAAAACAAGCCCGTCTAGATGGCGTCCACCTTTGGTTTTAAATATGCCGCCATAATAACTTTTTGTTGTGTTCCGGCATTAGTGACCCAAGTTCCTGTACCCTTGTGGGACAGCAGCGTGTTCACGATGTCACTGGCGTTGCAAACAATGCTAAATTCTAAGTGGGCCATCAGCCTGTCTGCTGTCCTACAGCAATAAAAAAAAATCTCTTTGCTGTGGAGTAACAATACTAACCTCTGCGGCCGGGGTCGGCCTGCAGTAAATGGCGACAAAGCAACTTAAGCTAAGGGTCCAAGTTCGTCTGCATGGCAACCAAAACCCTTGGTTTATAAGCATGCCGCCATAATAACTATAACTTGTGTTGCGGCATTAATGACCGAGGTTCCAGTACCCCTAAGTGAATTGTAGGGTGTTCGCGGTGCCCCTAGCATAATAAACTCACCACCATCAGTCATCTTGTGCACTTCCAGTTCCTTGAAACTGCCGTTCATCGCGAGGAAGTATGAAGTGGGGCCAGACTTAGTCACCGAGACTCTGTATTTATGGCCATTGTGTATCAACTCCACCTCCACGCTGTTCGAGAGCTGACTGGACCCTTGGATCTGACCCCTGCGAATACAACCTTGTTACATTTTTGAAGCGATTTAGTCTATGGTGTGCTCTTAAAGCACGCTTCACCGTCTCGTTTGTCTATGGATAGTTGTCAAATGTCACTGTCACTGTCAAGAGCCACGGCCGAGTGAGAGACGGACATGGGCGAGCCAGTGATGCATGCACAAAAATAACATTTTTTTAAATAAAATAAATATACTTCACACAGCGCCATCTAGTTCCAAAGAACAATACCATTTCTGTTATGGGTATTAGACAACTGATATACTACTTATATACTTTTTTTTTCGTAAATAAATACGTATTATACATAACCGTGCAGGGGCGGAGAAAGAATACTGACCTCTGCGGCCGGGGTCGGCCTGTCGTAAAAGGCAACAAAACAAGCCCGTCTAGATGGCGTCCACCTTTGGTTTGGTAGGATCCCAAGCCCGCCTGGATAGCAACCATCCTTGGTCTACAAGTATGCCGCCATAATAATCTTGTATTCCGGCAATAGTGACCCGGGTTACAGTATCCCTATGCGGACAGCAGCGTGTTCGTGGCGTCCTATGCGTCGCAAACATCCATAGGCGACGGTAACTGCTTATTATTGTATGGGCCGTCAGCCTGTCTGCTATTCGTCAGTAATAAAAGAGAGAGAATGAGCATGTCAGTGTGTGTTTGTTTGTGTGTGTGTGTGTGTGTGTGTGTTCACAAAATTAAACTTACTTCTCCAAAGCGCTCTTGAACTCTTGGAAGTTGGCGGTGATGATGTTATCAGCAATCAGTATCGATCCGCAGATCACGCCGAGCATTACGTCCGGCTTCTCTGAATGCACCTGTATATGAAGTTGGTGGTTGATGTATATAATAAAATTTATCATATATGTCGGCGCCAAACCAAAGGAGGCTGGTATCAAAATAGAGACGCGCGAAATGTAAACAAACCAAACACGAAAACAAAGCAGCTGTTAGCAAAAAATATGTTTACGTTAAAAATATCTTTGTCGGCTGACATGTCGGCGCGTTATCAAAGGACAGCGGTATCAAAATAAAGTCTCACGAAACGTAAACAACTCTGTCGGCGTAATAGCGAAATACGGCGGCACCAAGATCAAATAGTATAATTATTTAACAAACACAAAAACATGTTTACATAAATATTATTTAGGGGAATAAGCCCATCTTTGAGAATACCGACTGGAAAATCCCGAGCACATATTGTTTACCTCAGAATTTCGTATAAATACGAGGTCTCTGGCAGTACACAAGTCAGTCAAGTACTAACCGCCGATACGAATCGTCACCTATACGCGCCTCAAAGAATCGGCTCTGGTAAATATTGTGAATAAACTACATACTAGTAACCAAGTTTGTGTTTTGCTTCACTCACCATGAATACCAACGATGTTGTCGAAGATAGTGGCGCCAGCTCTGCTGGTGCCACGCATTTTTAAAACATTATTATCACCGAGCACCCGTCATATATAATAAAAGAAAATATTATAAATACTTGTATTATAATATAATAATACTAATAAGAATGGATGGATACAAGAGAAGGGTTAGACCAAAGAAAAAATGATATGGTTAAATAAAAATAAAAAAAAACGTGTACGTCTAGGGATGCCCGACAGAAGTGATAAACTAATCTAAGTTGAACTATTTAATATTGAAATTGTTTAACTTGAGAAAAGTTTAGGTTATTATTCTATATATTATATTAATATGATAATGCAAGGAATGTTGGCGCCTGATCTATTTACATGAAGACGCGCAGTTAAGCTAATTGCTATACAATATGTAAAGGCGTTCGAATATTTATAATAAGTGAACGTTTGGTCATGTATCTATCTTCATGACATGACTTGTAAAAAATCTTTTAACGACAATACAGCAAGCTTATCACGTATCCCGATATTTTATTTATTATTCCCGAAGTTCTCAACAAGGAAAGGTTATTTATTAATAAAACCAAAAATAATTCAAAAATAATTTATTTTTAAGTTTACGAACTACCAATTTTTCCAAAAACTGTTTCAAAATTATATTAACTTAAATTATTCCCTTATGTAGATTTTTATAAAGAAAAAAAAAATCAACTGTATTTCACTGTAATAAAGTCGCAATTCGAATAGATCTAGCGCTGTGGGTTAGAGTGAGAGAGGACGAGCCTGCCTACCGCTGCCGTATGCGTGAGAGAAAGGGAAGCCAGACAGACTGGCGCCGTAACGCGTTACGTAACGAAGCGGTTTACCTTCCCATAAGATGTTATCACTTTCAGATGACGACTAATAGTGGAAGGAGTTACGGTTTTTCACACACACTGAATATACGTCACGGCAGCACGCCATCTCTTGGTGAGAAATGGGTATTAGGGTAGTGTCATAGGATGTACAGGTGTGAGGAAGATGGTAACTCTGCTAATTGTTAATTGATATTCAGTAATGCCAGATGATTAGAAGCCCATTCAGTGCTTGTATAATTTCCAACTATCCGATCTGGCACCCTCACAATGCAGGGAGACTTTAAAACTTCTCCACTTACCCTCTCAGCTATGAGCGCGTCCAACCAGCTGGTGTCGATATTGTTGTCTTGGAACGCCGGGGTCTCCAGCAAAGTGATCAGATATTCCACCGTCGTACGGAAATCGCCTCGTATACTCAATTCTTTCAACGCAATTACGAGGTTCCTGTGGGGGGTAAATTTAATTACAGTGTCTCTCTGTGCATGGGCGTGAGGTCAGCCTGTCGCAAAAGTGTAATAAAGCATCCCTAACTAGATGGTAATGATGGTAGCTGGTCTCTATACCGCCATAATACGAGTAACTTTATGTTATGTTCCAGCCTTAAGTGACCCAGGTTCCAGTTGTCTTATGATAACTTTTTTTAATGCTGTAGGACAGCAGACAGGCTGACTGCCCGCTTACAATTTAGCAATTACCGTCACCTACGGGTGTTTACAACGCCAGTGGCATCGCGAACACGCTGCTGTCCCGTAAGGGTACAGGAACTTGGGTCACCTTGGGGGACCAAAGGTTGTCGCCATCCAGACGGGCTTGAGGCCCTACCACGTAGCTAGGGTGGGTTGTTTTGCCGCCTTTTACGACAGGCCGACCGCGGCCGCAGAGTTTAGTATTCTTTCTGCGCCCACTACTTGCTTATTTTAGTGCATACTATAATTGCCATGTAAAAACGATGAAGAAAAACACCGTGACGAAACTTTTTTTTTATGGGAGTTGTTAATGGCTGACGCCCGTACTACTACATCGCTGGTAATCCCACTAAAACCACCCTGGTGTTCCTTTTGGCCTTGAGTGCAGAGGCCGCGGGACGCGACGAATTAGTCACGCCGCGGCCCCGACTTGCACTGGCCCGCCTTCACGGGCCTCTTCAAACCGGCATATTATGTAACCTGGCAATTCACCTGGGACAAGCGTGGCGGGTGTACTATTCTTCCGCATGCCCCATGCGCAAGCGCAGCTATGGGACATTTTGAGCTCATATTAATATGTATATACTAGGCTTGACGTCGTAAAGGGTGATATACGTGCCAATGGGCTCACTGCCAGGGATGCTAAAGACCGTGCAAAGTGGAGTAGAAAAAGTCGGAAAGCGGACCCCGGGCACCGAAACGGAAGTTTGGGTTGCATCCGGGATACTACGCTGAGATGATGATGACTAGGCGTTCTCGCCCGCTACGCTGAGCAAATAATATAAAAAAAAATAATTAAAAAGGTTCGATGGAGTCCAAAAAGTAACTTAGAACCATCTATCAGTGCCATCCCATTATGTTTAGTAGTTTTGAAGTTATGATGCCTTAAAATAACCCCAGTTTCCTTTTATATAGACTAGCCAAAGGTTGAATCCATCTCTATATCAAAATTCACACATGTTATACCAAAATATTGTGACAATGTGGCATACATGAAAAACAGAACATCTCTTATCGACTCACTCTCTAGCCTGCTCCCTAGTCTCGCCCCAAGAGAAGCAATGTCCGAACTGCGAATCAGCGAACTCGTGAAGCCCCCCCGAAGCCGCCACACTGAAGTAGCCCCACACGTTCTTGGAGGAACGGAAGTTCAACTCTTGTACAGTACCGGATGATGGTTTGAAGCCTGAACAATTATATATTTACTTGTAAATAAGTTTCTTTTTACACGCTTTATATTAACAATATCCGGATGACCGAGCTTTGCTCGGTATTTTTTTTTTATAAATTGTGTTTTTTGGAAATTAACAATTGATTTTCTTAGTCTAACCTCAAAGCAAACACTCTTTTACTTCTTGTTACTTAACAACGCCATCTGCTGGAATAGCTTTAGTGTTGTTGTGTCGTTAAAGCAATTTAAAAAAAATAGTATTATTATTCGCCGATAGATGTCAGGAAGAATCACATTTTTGTTATTTTTCTTCCAATAAAAAAAAAGCGAATAAAATTACATTTTCTAGAAATGATTCCTAGCTAGATCGATTTATCGCCCCCGAAACCCCCTGTATACTAAATTTCATGAAAATTGTTGGAGCCGATTCCGAGATTCCAATTATATAAGTATATATATACAAGAATTGCTCGTTTAAAGATATAGGATAACCTGTATATAACTGAATTTTCAGACTCAATTTTTACCCACTTTGAACAAACAAAAATATTCAAAATATTGCACACTTGTCAAGCCATGATGACAATACACAAATATAATAATTTTGTCCCAATCCTTATCAGAATTAACGCTTTCTTTTCCTTCTGTCGATACGCCATCTGGAGTTAAATTAATAAAACTGTCGGAAGATGGCATTAATCGACAACAAATAAATTATATTTTATAGTTAATCAAACGAAAAAGTAAAAATTAATTCATAACATATGAATACAATTATTGACGAGAAAATTACCGTCACTGTTCTAAAAAGCGTTTTTTTTAGTATTATTAAACTATTTTGGAGGATTAACCGGACCTCCTATGGGGTAGATTCTCTAAGCGAGATATTTAATCAAACACGTATTCACTGGCTCACTATTTTTAATGGTGGTGTGTATCATGTTATTGTGTGATACTTTATTAAATATTACAAAAACTATTTAATTATATAAAATAATTTAGTGACAGACTCCGAATAATATTCCTACATTTTTGTATTGACATAACATAACTCTCGAAAATATCTCAAAAAGTATACATATAACTAGAAAGAAGAATATATGTATATGAAAGTATACAATTATTCGATTTTAGCAGTGTAAGAAATCAGGTGGCGAGTGAGGCGCCACACCATAATTTTTTTTTCAATGTAAGAACTGTAAACGCGGAATGCGTGATATAAATGAAAATAGGTCCAATTAATACAGCTCCATCTGGACATAAAATGTATAACACAGTACTATTGTTATACATACATACATATAATCACGCCTCTTTCCCGTAGGGGTAGGCAGAGACCACTTCTTTCCACTTGCTACGATCCTTACATACTTGTTTCGCTTCGTCCACTTTCATTATTCCCTTCATACATGCCCTTCGGTTTAGGGTACTCTTGACCTGGCCTTTTTCAAGACGTCCCTGACTAGTGTTATGGGTAGTAGAAAACTGATCTACTTTTGTAAATAAATATGTATTATACATGAACATCCATACTCTAGTCAGGAATCGAACCGGCGACTTTTAAGCGTTTCGACGTGCGAAAACCTGACCTGTGCGGCCGGGGTCAGCCTGTCGTAAAAGGCGACAAAACAACCCACCCTAGCTACGCGGTAGGGCCTGAAGCCCGTCTGAATGGCGACCATCTTTGATCTTAAGTATGCCGCTATAATAACCTTGTGTTGTGTTCCGGCATTAGTGACCCAATTTCCTGTACCCTTATGGGACAGCAGCGTGTTCGCGATGCTACTGGCGTTGCAAACACCCATAGGCAACGGCAACTGCTAAATTCTAAGTGGGCCGTTAATCTGTCTGCTGTTCTACAGCAATAAAAAAAAACGGAGGTCGTCTGATATGTCGTCTTAAGAGTTAACCGGATGGACATACTGAATGTAAAATAATGGAAAAATGGCAGTGCTATCTCAATGATGCTGATAAGAGCAAGTCCACCTACAAATTTTCTTAGTGAGTCGTAAAAGGCTACAAAATAATGGTACCTTTCGGTTTCTTATCAATAGATTGTCACAAGTGTTATCTCCTGGTTGCGGAAACAATGACACGGAAGACTAATAACATAAACGGGGCTTAGAAATAAGAGAGAGTAAAAGAAAAGAGAGCATAAAAAGAGCACCATACCCTCGTCAGGATTCTCAGAGGTGATCCTGGCTGCGATGACGTGTCCCCACGGGGACGGTCGCTGCTTGGGATCGTCCAAGTTCACCGGGGTCAACCCCCATGGGGACTCGCCGTATAATAGACGGATGTCCTTGATGTGGTACAATGGGAGACCCATAGCAATCTAAAGGCAAAAAAAATTTAAAGAAAATTTATTATGAAGTAAAACTTAGCTTCGTTGTAATTTGAAAATTCGATGAAACGAAAAAGCGGCGCTAAAAAGAGAAACATATTGGTGAATAGGATTTAGCCTGTGAGTGAATGAGATAGAATACAAGAATACAGTGTCTCCTATAATCTTTGTTTCTTTGTTCGGGCTTTCGTAACTTTTATACACTAATATAGGTATGTGTTCGTGAACGCGACTTAATTATTTTAATTTGATTTTGAACGCATCTGTTTTTTTTTTTTTTGTTTCAATGAGGTTACCGCCTTCCATATTTTTTAAACATTCAGAAAACATATAACGCAACTCCATTTTGTGATCTATGTATTATTTTTCAAAATAAAACAGTAATTATAAAAATTCTTTAATTGTGGAAAATACAACCAAACAATCGCGTAAACAATATTAAATGTTACTTTTCTGAAGTATCACTTCTGTTGTATGTGAATTTCATTGCCAATCAGCTGTGTATGTATCTATGTGTGTGTACACACACATTGACACACAGCCAATCAGGTCCTAAAGGAACGTTTACATTCTATGTGACTTGTTTTTGTAAATTTTTCATCACCTTTTAGTGACCATCAGTAGCATATGAGAAAATCCCCGACGCCTCGCTAACTAGTTTTCACGTAGTAATTGATAAAAAACTTTATTTTTGGAAACAACCAAATCAAAAACTCAACTGTATTTCATTGTAATAAAGTCGCAATTCGAATAGATATGTGTAAGTAATGCAATGCAATCATTTAAAAGTTACATTATAAAATAAACATTAAGTCATTATTAATAAGGTTGGTATTACTGGAGAAAAACTCCCTCCGTCTTACAAATTTTCTATCAGGTCACCTGTCCTGACGCGAGTTTAACATTTTTTTACCCATCACAAAAAAGTGCACAACGCCGCTAAAGAAGTTTTCACTTCAAAAATCTTGCATACGATATCACTCACCTGCAATTGAGCGGCTGGCAGATTAACATCTGCCACCATCTCCGTGCAAGGATGTTCCACCTGCAGTCTAGGGTTCAACTCCAGGAAATAGTAGGCACCGGTCCCTGGTTCGTACAAATATTCCACGGTTCCCGCGCTCACGTATCCCACCATTTTCGCGAGACGTACCGCTGACTGGAAGAAATTACATTTTAATACATTTCCTGCCCATTCGGATCTGTATGGGCGGGGCCTCTTAGCGGTGCCGCCCGCCAAAATCTGCAATATAACGGCTATTCATTTTAGCTCTCTATATATCCTGACCGGGGAAACATTGTTCTGAAATACATATTGTTGATGAATATTATATTTTTAGGTTCTCTTCTTTTTCTTGCTCAAATACGTCCTTGAAAATCAACCGTGGTCTGTCTCGTAAGCTGTTTCCACTTCGTCCGGTCGTCAGCTTCTCGAATAGCGGTTGCTATTGGGAGTCCAGTGAGGGCGGTTACTTGGTCACACCAGCGGCTAGGTAATCGGCTACATCTAGGTCGGTCTAGGTAGCTAGGTCGATTCCCTTCCACCTTATATTTTTAGATAGGATTTCCGTAAAATCCGTTCTTAATGAGTGTCTACGTCGTTATATATACCCTTTTTTTGCTCCGGAGGTGGTAAAATGCTTTTACGCACTACCTGCTGTACGAGGCTGTACACAGCAGGCTTGAGTGCGGCTCGCAGAACAGTGTCGTCTATCCACTAAAAAATCACCCCAAAGCTCCTACTTCATACGCTTGTGTACAGAGTGCCGGCCAGTGGGCACGGGCCTCACCGTTTCAGAGGAATACAACCACCGGTCGCCCGAGGCTATTACCACCTCCAGCGTTGTCTTCCCGTTTAGGATGGGTGAATACACGGAGACCCAACACACCTCACTAAGCGGATATTGTGCAGGCAGCTTATTCTTAATGCACTTAGTAGAACTCTGCTTCTTACTTTAAACACCTAAGTCTTAGGGAGTGCTCAAGTATTACGTAACGAATTTGGGGGGGGGAGGTCAATAATCTCCAAAAATTGCGTTATGTAATACTTGAACGCTCCCTTACTTTCATGGCAGAATGTTTATGTTCAACAAGGGACTCCGCATCGGATTCAGGTATACCTTCTCCATCTCAATGAAGACGTCGGGTCTGGCGATGGCCGCTGGCGCCTCCTCTATGATCTTCTGGTGGCGCCGCTGGATGGAGCAGTCGCGGCCGAACAACGAAATCGCATTACCTATAACAAATTCAATGGGAATCTGGTAGATAAGTGGTAATAAATTGTGATTTTTTTGTTGACGACCTCCTGGCGTAACGACTAACGCACGTCGGTACGCTTGCGAAGAACGGGTTCGATCTGGGTGGTTATCAACAGTATGTATTTATTTACAAAAGTATATATGCAGTATATAACCTCGTAACTCCTACAACCATCATCACAGCGTTAAATCCCGGTTGCAACCCAGGTTAATAAAGTCGCTTATTGTTAGTGAGAGCTTCCGCAAATGCGGGAGTTATTAGCGCAGTCTTTCCGTGTCACCTCACACATCCACCGCAACTTATTCCCCTCGGTGATAGGCAGTGGGCATTGTTGAATTTTTTTTAAATGTTGTAATTGAAAAATTATTAGTATTAATTAATTATGAAAAATATTCACATTTTATTGGTATTTTTGATAAAATATGATTGACCTTCTCTGCCCTTCAAATTTCACTGTATAGTTTGTATCGTTGCCTCAGAAAATAAAAAGTGAGTGGCAAGTATTGATAATCTCATCATCATCATCATCATCATCTTAGCGTTAGTCCCGGTTGCCACCCAAACTTTCGTTTCGGTGCCCGGGGTCCGCTTTCCGACTTTTTCTACTCCACTTCGCGCGATCTTCAGCATCCCTGGTAGTGAGCCCATTGGCACGCATATCACCCTTTACAACGTCAAGCCAGCACTTTTTGGGTCTACCCCTCCTGCCGGGGCCCGGCGGAGGCGGCATGGCCAGACATTTGTTTCCCACGTAAGTATCCGGTTGCCGTAAAACATGGCCATACCAACGGAGCCGACACTCCTGCAATTTATCCGCAATGTCACGGACATGAAGACTACCGCGAATGCGGGAGTTCCTAACGCGGTCCTTCCGCGTCACTCCACACATCCACCGCAGCATATTCATCTCCGTGACACGCAGTTCTTGCTTGTGTCGCTCTAACACCGGCCACGCTTCACAGCCGTATAAAAGGACAGGCCTAATGATGGTCTTATAGACCTGTCCCTTCAACTTTACCGGCATCTTGGGGTCACAAATGACACCAGTTACCTCACGCCATTTGGCCCACGCGGCAGCAATACGTGCCTTGACGTCGCAATCGATGTCACCAGACGCATGAAACACAGATCCCAGGTATTTCACATGGTCCGTGCGCTCGACCGTGTTGCCGTCTATGCGTACGGGTGTGGGATCTGTGGAGTTACAGGCCAAGTACTCGGTCTTCGCCACATTGATCTTCAGACCACCGTTTTCAAGCGACTCCTTCCACGCCTTCACGCGTTGCACCAGCCTACCCCTGTCCGAATCTGCCAGCGCGATATCATCAGCATACATGAGCAACCACGGGGGCTGCTCATGTGAGTTTCTGATGCTGTCTGACAATACGTCTAATACCACGCTAAACAGAAACGGACTAAGGACGGATCCTTGGTGCACCCCGACGGTGATGGGGAAAGGTTTTGTGTCGCCAACAGCGGTCCGAACTACGGAATCGGAATCACGGTACATGTCTCGGATGATCCCAACATAGGCCTCTGGAATCCCCTTGTACCGCAATGCCCACCAGATTATCGCGCGAGGAATACAGTCGAAGGCCTTCTGCAAGTCAAGAAACAGACAATGCAGAGGCGTATTCTTCGCCCTGTATTTCTCCGCGACAGTCCTTAGGGCAAAAATAGGGTCCATTGTCCCGTGACCAGGGCGAAACCCATATTGACACTCCGAGACAGTGCACTCCTGTCGAATCCGAGAGTCGATAACCCTCTCGAAGAGTTTCATGGTGTGGGACATGACCTTTATACCGCGGTAGTTACCGCACTCCTGCACCGATCCCTTGCCTTTGAAGACTGGAGTAATGATACTCAGCCTCCATTGGTTCGGGATCGTA
The DNA here is from genome assembly GCA_963693495.1 of Malacosoma neustria. Classification (NCBI taxonomy): domain Eukaryota; kingdom Metazoa; phylum Arthropoda; class Insecta; order Lepidoptera; family Lasiocampidae; genus Malacosoma; species Malacosoma neustria. Next base: position 2,745,788 of record OY856399.1, on the reverse strand, counting down.
CCGGTGAGGAGTGTCCGGTTAAAAAGGTCGGTTAAAGTGCCCACACCACGAGAGCCCATCGCCTTCCAGGCTTCGATGGGGACTCCATCGGATCCAACAGCTTTCCGATTCTTCATGCGGCGAAGACAATTCTGGACCTCTGCAGGCGTTATCGGTGGCGCTAGTCCTTGGTTCGGAGGAAGATCTGGCGGCTGCACCTCTTTATGCTGCTTGTTCAGCAGCTCGTGGAAATATGAGCGCCATCTCTCCTTCACCGCGAGGTCCTCGCATAACAAGTTGCCCCCGGGGTCTTTTACACAGCGGCACTTGGAGATATCCTGTGCCGCTTTGACCCTGGAGCGCGCCAACTTATATATGAGCTTCTGCCCCTCAGACGAGTCCAACTTATCGTAAAGTGGTTGTAAGTGGTCTCGTCTGGCTCTGGCTACAGCTTTCTTGGTGGCGCGTTTGGCATCTCTGTATGCGTCGCGATCTTCAGGAGATCTGGACGCTTGCCACTTCTTAAAGAGGGCTTTTTTCGCCCTGGTCTCCCTCTGGACTGAGTCGTTCCACCACCAAGTCTCCTTGTCACACTTGCGTCCGCCCTTAGACACGCCAAGCACCTCTCTCGCCGACCCAAGGATAGCCGCCTGAATCCTGTCCCAGTAAGCTTGAACCGGTTCGCCCTCACCTCCGGCGCACTTGTCGCCGATGGCAGAGGCGAACTCCTGGGACTTGACTTCATCAAGCAGCCACCACCTGATTCGGCGTTGAAGGCGGTCGACACATTTGCCTTTGGGCTTCACGCAGAGGTCCATGACAAGAAGACGGTGTTGTGCAGTGAGACTCTCACCGGGTATGACCTTGCAGTTGGCTACTTTGCTGATGTGGTGTCTCCTAGTGAGTAGGAAGTCGATTTGGGTAGCATTCCTCCCGCTCTTGTAGGTGATGAGATGCTCGGGTCTCTTTTTGAAATACGTGTTCACGATGGCAAGGTCGGCAGCCGCACACGTATTGAGGATGTCCTCCCCTTCCGCGTTGCGGCTACCGTACCCAAATCCACCGTGAACACGCTCAAATTCCCCACATTCATCACCCACATGACCGTTCAGATCACCCCCCAAAACGATCCCCTGTGATAATGGGATTCCACGGAGCACTTCTCCGAGTTGATTCCAAAACGCTATTTTATCGGCGTCGTCACAACCGGCCTGTGGCGCATAGGCACTTATCAAGTGGGTAACTACCCCATCGATAAGCACCCTAACGACCATAAGCCGGTCGCTATGACGTTTCACTTCCAAAATGTCGTTCTGGAGCTCCTCCGAGAGCACTATGGCAACCCCATTCTCCCCACCAAGTGCACCTGTGTAGATCAGCTTGTAGCCATTCCCAATGAACCGGGATCTGCTGGCCTTCCACCGAGTCTCCTGCAGGAACGCCACGGCCACCCTCCGCCTGGAGAGCACATCGGCCAACTCTCTCGCGCGTCCGGTTAACGTGCCAATATTCCACGTTGCGAAGCGGAGTTTCCTTTTGGATGGGGCTAGTGTCTTTAGCCGTGCTCGCCCACGGCACGGCAGCCCTAGTCCACTTGTCACAGGAGTCGGGCGAAGTTCCTGCGCGTCGTTTTGCGGCGACGCCCTATCCGTGACACATCCTTTTCTTGTTTGAACCATGTTTTATTTGGCTTGTTTTGGTTTTTACGGGAGCGACTGCCGTCCGACCTCCCAACCTCTAAAGGGAAACCTAGAGGTGTCCTTCCCTCGCCGCATGCAAGCTGGCAGAGGGAGTGACCCATCAGTCGGCTTTTACGACTCCCTTGGGATGATTTGGGGTGGCCCTATTCTTTCTTCGGCCGGGACCACACGGCACTCGGCCGGGACCACACGGCAAGTATTGATAATCTGTCATGTGTTAAATTTATAAAAGTCAAAAATAATAATTTTTCCTGCGACTTCTCTTTTTTTCGTATAAACTTTGACAGATATGAGATGGATGACATCGTGTTGACAGCTTTCAATTTTTTAAATTATTTCTAGTGAGGCAACGGCACACTCCATTGTGCCGTATGATGACATCGCTTACCTTTAAAATTGAAAATATTTAAAAAAAATTTTAAATAACCGTTGAGCCAATCTTCAAAATATTCAAATTAGTTTCTCAAAATACTCTTAATTTTCAAAAAATAAATTAAAATCGAATGGTTAAAAATTTTAGACAATCCCCGTTCCTGTTTGTGTCGCTCCAACGCCAGCCACGTTTCACAGCTGTAGAAAAGGATAGGCCTAATGATACACTTATATACCTGTCCCTTCAACTCAACCGGCATCTTGGGGTCACAAATGACACCAGTCACCTCACGCCATTTGGCGTGCCAATCGATGTTACCAGACGCGTGATTTTTTTCAAAATAATTAACGATAATAACTTAAATATATTTACCGTATTGATCCGCCAAGAGCTGCACTTCAAGATGGCGGGCTGATTTCGCAAGTTTCATCACGAATATCGGCGAACCGGGTACTTCGGCTTGTACCTAAAAATAAATAAATATACTGGGACAATTCACAAAGTAAATAGAAAAACACTTATGTTATGGGTACTAGACAACTGACATAATACATAGAGTTTTCTTATATAAATAAAAATACATATTATACATAAACACCCGGAAACCTCAAATCTTACCATTCGGTGATTCCAGCCTACGAGGGGAAAAAGGAGTAATTAGTTATTTATCTGTATAGTATATTATTCAACAAAGCACAGAATGCGCACTCGGTATGCGCGTGCGCACGTTTGCGTGTAAAAACTCGCTTAAATTTACAATTAGTAAGAAGGAGATCCCAAAACCCTTCGTCCTCAAACCAAGTCAATTAATTTTCTCGTCAGTAATTATCTACTTACATTTATTAAGAACTATTTTTTACTTTTAATTAACTATAAATGCGTGTTTTTTTAGTTTTTTTTACTATAATTTACTTTTTTTACCTCTATTTTGATTTATTTCACTTCAAAATTAGTTGGAGCAAATCTTAACCTCTACAAATCGATTGTTTATTTAGAAAATTCAAAATCCAAGGAGGATTTTGGAGGATTCGAGAACTGTAACTGAAATTTTTGGTAATCTCCTTTCAAGATCAACTTACGTAGGTTCTACGGTACATAATATACGCCTTTCTTGGATTCAGGGCGCCATATTGTACATTAGAACAAAAAAAGAAAAGAAAAGTTTCTTTAACAGAACAATTTTTAACGAATTTACTGCCACAATTGTATATCCACTAAATCAAATTGACCACTCAGCGTGGCGATGTGTCAAAATTATCTGCGCCAGCGCAGGAGATTCGTTTCAAACACTAAATTCTCAAGCGCACTGTGAAAATAAATAAATAAATATGATACCTGTCGAAACATGTTGCTGAAGTCATCAGGACTTTCCACTTTCCTGATACCCTTCCCACCGCCCCCCTCGGAAGCCTTGATCATTACCGGGAATCCTTAAATGTCATACAATATAAATAGATATATGTTACACTATAGCTGTGCCCGCGACTCCATCCGCGTGGAATAGTGCCTTTGGGCAGAATTTTTTAGATATATCTTATGATTTATTTTGAATTACAAACCCTATAAACCCTAAAATATAAATGAAATATGCAGTCAGTATTATCGAATGCAACTGTTACGCCATGCGCCTCCGGAATACGTACGTTGGAACCAACAAAGTCCAGCCTAAGCTAAACCCTATTTCATATGATTGATGCTATAAATCTGAGGTCAACTTAAATTGGATTATAAAATTACCGAAACTTATCATTTTTAACAAAAACTATTTTTTTTTTCTAAAATAAAAATAGCCTAAGTTACTCCTTGATATATCAGCTATCTGCCAGTGAAAGTCCCGTCAAAATCGATGCTGCCATTTAAGAGATTAGTCGGAACAGACAGACAGACAGACAAAAATTGTAAAAATATTGTTTTGGTATATGTACTGTGTATACGTCCGAATGCACTTAGTAAAAAGCGGTTATTTTAATATTACAAACAGACGCTCCAATTTTATTTATTTGTATAGATGTATAGATAAGAACTGAAGTAAGTATATCCTATCACTTATTAGAAGTCTAAAAAGGCGGCTAATTGATCGATCCTTCTGCTAGAATTTTTTTTATTAAGTAGATAGTTTACGACGCTAAGAGCACTGCGAACACGCAGCTGTTCTATAGGGGTACAGGAACCTGGGTCACTAATGGCAGAATACAATACAAGGTTATTAGGCGGCATACTTCAGACCAAGGGTGGCCGCCATCCAGACGGGCTTGAGGCCCTACCACGTAGCTAGCTGTTTTGTCCATCATCTAAACAGTATACAACCAGTTTAAGTTTCAAGGAATATTCCAACAAATAGATGAATGAGTAAAATTATTCAAAGTCACGGATTCATATCCGGCTCGAAGGACTACCCAATAAATCGATACCAACATATAAAAACCCCTAAAACCTGTGCTATATTACAAAAATCACTTACCGATCTTATGCGCTGCTTGAAGACCATGTTCTGGTGTCGAAACGCATCCCTTCGCGAACAGTTCTGATGATATTTTGATTTTCTTTGTGTTGTACTCTGCTTTCAGTTCTGTAAAAATTTGAGTATGTTAAAAAGCAGGCAACTTTTTGAAGATTCTTTAGGCGCGTATGGAAAATTTTTTGAATAAAATGTTCAGCTGTCTCTAAAGTTTCCGTGAAAACTTGTAAATATATTCACACTTCGATATATTGCACGATTTCTTCTATCATTCCAACGCTGCGGTGAGTTTTTCATGTTATACCCCATCTTTTGGCGCTTTTGATACTACACCGACATTTTTTTTATTGCTGTAAGATAGCAGACAGGCTGACGGCCCGCTTAGAATTTAGCAGTTACCGTCGCCTATGGGTATTTGCAACGCTACTGGCATCGCGAACACGCTGATGTCCATAAGGGTACAGGAACTTGGGTCAATAATGCCGGAACACAACACAAAGTTACTATGGCGGCATACTTAAGACCAAAGGTGGTCGCCATCCGGACGGGCTTGAGGGCCTACCACGTAGCTAGGGTGGGTTGTTTTGTCGGCCTATGTAGGCATATTCTGTGTATTAAAAACTATCAGTTGAAATGAAATTCATTTGGTTATCAAAAGTGTGAATGAAGGTGATGAAAAAAAATTGATTAAAATTAATTCAATTAAAAATAGCTATGAACACTTTTCGATAGCCAAGCTATCATAGGCATGTTTGTTAATAAATTATATTTGATAAAAAATATGTCTCATCTGGTTATCCGATGGGTGAAGGTCGATCTCCCACCGGCTCTTAGACTGTAATAATATGTAAGATCTAAAGTTTTAATGTAATGTTTAATATAAATAGCTGTACTATTGTAATAGTCAAATAAGATAGTTAAACTAATAGTCCAAAAATAAGAAAATAGTTATAAAAACCCTAAAGTTAAAATACAACATAGAATTTTCTGAAATGTAAAGTAAGCTACGTTCAAAATATTCGCATGTACCTACATTTAATTTTTACAAATTTATATCATCCTAAAGGGTACACACTAAATAATTTAGCGTTCCAAGTTATTAATGTAATGGAAATGCGCACTTGGAGTTAGGAATACTGGCCCACTGAGATACAGTATTCACCAGTTCAGGGGCCAGAGTGATCTTCTCCATACTAGTTAGTTGTTTGTACATGAACTGTTGTGCTATGTGTCTTTTATGTTTAAAACTAGCTGTGCCCGCAACTCCGTCCGCGTGGAATACTGACTTTGGGCAGCATTTTTTGGATATATCTTTTAGTTTATTTTGGATTACAAACCCTATAAAGCCTAAAATGTACATAAATGTAAATAAATTGTAAATAAATGAAATATGCAAACAGTCAGTGTTATCGAATGCTACTGTTACGCCATGCGCCTCCGGAATACATACGTTCGAACCTACAAAGTCCAGCCTAAGCTAAACCCTATTTCATATGATTGATGATATAAATCTGAGGTTAACTTAAATTGGAAATTCAACCTGCAATGTCCAGCCTAAGCTGAACCCTATTTCGTATGATTGATGATATAATTCTGAGGTCAACTTAAATTGTAATATAAAATTTCCGAAACTTATCATTTTTAACAAAAACTATTATTTATTTCTTAAATAAAAATAGCCTAAGTTACTCCCTGGTACATCAGCTATCTGCCAGTGAAAGTCCCGTCAAAATCGGTGGAGCCATTTCAAAGATTAGCCGGAACAAACAGACAGACAGACAGAAAGACAGACAAACAGACAAAAATTGTAAAAAAATGTTGTTTTGGTATATGTACCGTATATACGTCCAAATGAACTTAGTAAAAAGTGGTTATTTTAATAGAACCACCAATTTTATTTATTTGTATAGATTGTAATTCATGTATAAATAAATAAAAAAAATATTGAAAAAATATGGTAAATCATTTGTTGTGGGTATGAAATGGAATTTATGAATATGGCACAACGTTTACCGGATCAGCTAGTATTATAATACAATTGTCACGATGAGGGAAAACATCTTGATGAAAGCACACAGAGGTCACCGGTACGTGTATAATGTGTTTTATATGGGGAGACCCAAGGCCAACAGTGGGACATTCTGGACTGTTATTTTTAGATGATTATTGCTTACCACTTCCACTCCAAGGTAAGGTAGGTATGTCAGCAGTTTGGGCGACAATGGACGAAGCAATTTTATCTCCCAAAGCCCACATAGCCTTCTCTGGGGGTCCAATAAACATAACCCCAGCACGGTGGAGGAGCTCTGGAAGCTTGGGGTTCTCGGAGGCGTGGCCCCAACCAGCCCATACGGCCTGTAAATTTAAAAGAACATTGTAGCTGAAGAGCCTTTTTGAGGATATTTTTGAGGTGCAGTGGTTCCTGGCTTCCAATAGGTTTGTAGTTGAAGGCAGATTTCTCCTTCGGAGGTCTTCATGGGAGGTGTGTTTCAATAAAATTCCATGGTTCCAGGATTCCATGATTTGATTTCCGAAAATATGCTATTATACGTATAAAAATAGATACGCTATTTCACGTCACTCGCCATAAATAATAAAGCTTATTTCTGTCCCTGTCATTCGTCTCGCGCGCCGTTTGTAGTGCAGCGCTGCGGTTCGAATAAGAATAGGAACGTCAATGACCTCTATCTGTCAAATGTCCACTAGAAAAGTAACTGTTTGGAACGAAGCCTCATTTGCGTATCAATAATGGTGAGTGGAATCAGTGCTGCCATGTGCACCGTAATTACGGTAGATGCACCGTAATCAACAATAATTTACCACATACCGTCGAAGCCGGGCAACGGTGATAAAATCCACCGTAATTTATAGAGGTATGAATATTTAAAGAAAAAAAAACTTTGCGGGTCACTGCTTAGCAATTTTTTACAGCAAATGTTTATTTATTTGAAAAAGTCCGTAGTCCTACAATTTGAAACCATAATATGTTAAGGTTAACAATGATATCTTGGCAACATCGTGACACTGTTACCTTTATTTGATTGAAGGACTCTATATCCACGGTCATGAATGAATTAAAAAAGTAAGCTTTTGTGAAAAGTATTTCATTGCAAACACAAACTGAATAAATTACATTTTAAGAACGCATCCTTAACCTTACCGATGAGTTGTTGCTTGGGGATTTACCCATGCATTGCCGCAATATAATGCGACAAACTTGAGTAGACGTATTAGGCGTTTTAATTTCAAGTAATTTGATAAATATTGCATTTAGTTACACTACATTAAAATATGCACTTGACGTATTCTTTGAGTTATTGTTTTGGAAGTTTATCACATACTTAATTCACTTTTTCGCATAAAAACTAAAGAAAATGAGTGGAAGTGACTCTAATACTCAATCTGAGATGGAAGTGCCAAAGAAAAAAAGAAAGCAATAAGTACAAACAGAAGTTCCGAGAAGACTGGTTATTGAAACCAGTGTTTCGCGATTGGCTAAGAAAGGACAAGAAAAGTGAGTACGTTGCAGTATGTCATATGTGTAATAAATAATATCCAAGTGTACTAAATTTTAATAATATTCTTATAGTATAGTAGTTATAGTATATACAGGGTGACTTTACCTCACCCGTCCAAATTCACACAGAAGAATCTTTAGTAAAAGTTATGAGAAACATGTATTTTAGTTTACTATCACATAGTACAAAAATGTTGAGTAATCAGCATCACAAAGTTATCACAAGAACTCGCAATTTATACTTGACACCTACACTCGACAAGTGTCAATGACCCCTCCATCGGTACCGCATAATTCGCTACATTTCATTGATAAATACAGTACCTAACATAATGTCGAAATACAAAAATTTCATTAAAGGGCGCGTTTGTAAAGTAAAAAAATACGTAAATCTTTAGTGATATGTACAATAATTAGTAAAAAATCAATTAGAGGTTAACTTACCATTACTGCTTTACACGTATTTTAATAAATGTTCAAAATGCAGTCCGTTTGTCTCTAAGCACAGTCTAGCTCATTTTTGAACATTTTCCTTTACCTTTCTAAGCACTACAGTGTTATTACGCACATCTTCAAACGCTCACACAATTTTAGTTTTTAAGTTCGCGAGGCTTTGGACCTCTTCCACATACACGTGTCTTCTAATTTCACCCCACAAATAAAAGTCCAATGGTGTTAAATCCGGTGATCGAGGCGGTCATGGGACGGGACCACCACGACCGACCCAACGATTACCGTATTCCGTATTTTTGCACTGTCGACGTCGCGAGAGAACGAACGGTAAACACAATGCACCAACGCGGAAACACGCGGCCGACTGATTATTAATTAATTATAGCTGTGTGTCGTTCACGAATGAATGTTTCAAATGAAGTACTTCAGTTACTTTCTGTCCTTCATTCTTTACTTCAGTTACAATTTAACCATCTCTTTAGTTCAGTTGTTTAGTTCACCGGCCGCGAACGAACTAAAATCAGCACTGTTCGTATCTCGTTCGTATTTCACGAACGAGACTTGTGCAGTGCTGAATGCTGATTGATAATTTGTTGTCACGCTCTGTTGTACGTACCATAATGATGTTCTATTTCTTTCACTCAAACGTTCGCTCGGTACGTACCCAGTTCTTAAGCGGTCGGGTCCTCTAACGATTTGTCATATCTTTGTCTAACTTGTCATACAAAAAAGCTAATTTAGAACTGTCAAGCAAAATGACAATGTACTACTATAGTAACTACAGTTTACAATATGTTTGTTCGAGTTTCAAATTTTAAATATTAAATGAAGTGCATTGTTTTCATTCTTAAGTATAAAAACAAATAAGAAAGCTGACTGATCAGACTATCCCTTCTATCACAAAACTGCTCCAAAAATTTAACACGGAGTTCGAAGGAAGGTTTAATTTTATTGAATTTTCCGTGTTACATACGGAAGAAGCTTTGTAATACAAAAAAATAATGGAAATTATCTAGATTGTCAGCCCTAAGCCTGATCAAGTATGAAAGGAAATCTGTGCTGTAAGTTTTTTTATTGCGTAGGGCAGCAGACAAGCTGACAACCCGCTTAGAATTTAGCAGTTACCGTCACCTATAGGTGTTTGCAATGCCAGCGGCATCGCGAACACGCTGCTGTCCCATAAGGGGTACAGGAACTTGGGTCACTAATGCCGGAACACAACACAAGGTTATTATGGCGGCATACTTAAGACCAAAGGTGGTCGCCATCCAGATGGGCTTGAGACCCTACCACGTAGCTAGGGTGGGTTGTTTTGTCGCCTTTTACGACAGGCCGACCCCGGACACAAAGGTTAGTATTCTTTCTCCGCCACTGCACGGATAATTTTTTTTATCGGAGTTTTATTTTTACGAACCAATTTCTCTGAACAGATATACGTATTAACTTCAATTACCTATTTAACTATTCGATACGAGCTCATGTCTCAACTCGTCGAACTAATTTAAGTTTCCAATAAGATGACTCATTGAACTCTTCTTTTAACAACCTATTTCATATCTCTTGATAAACTAGTGAACGAAAACCGATCTACAAAGAAAACAATTTTTGTTGAACAACTGAACCTTACTGAACTACTGAACTAAAAGATGGATATAGTTCAAAGTAATGAAAAGACACATTTGTATCTTTTCATTTCAGTCACACATTTTTCGCAAGGATAATTAATTATTTACGGCAGCCAGGGTTGGATTCGGACCCTTTGAAAATTATTGTGTATGGAAATTAAAATACTACTTGACTAAAAATTATACTACGTTTCTGGTTTCTTCGATTATGTTTTGAATAGAAATAAAATAGGTAGCATTTTTAGTGTGATTATTTTTATAGGTACTAATTAATTTAATAGGTACTAAATTTTTACAAATGAATCAAATTGAAGCAACTGGATGTCTGTCTCAGCCAATACGTCAAACTCCTCTTTCAATACGTTTCCTCTTTGGTGTTGAAACACCACACTTTTCTTCGTCCTCGCTTTCACTCATCACTACAAATTGTTGAAAAGAATGTATAAGCACAAGAACAAAATGTATAAATACTCTAAAATTAGCTTCTTCAAATTCAAATATTCACTATCGACTACCGACTTACACTAATGGGTCTAATGGACAATATTATTTTGTCGTAATATCATCGTCTCACTCACACTCATGCATAAAAAAACATGTATCCTATTCTGTCAGAACGACCGGTATAGTAAAACATTACGTTGGGTAAATCCCCAGTGGTTGTCGTTGCCTGATTTGATGCTGCCATACGTACAGAAGAACCCTATAATATTGTAGGGTACATTTTTAAAAGCAAAATCACCACCAAAAAACAAAGGAGTCCGGTCGGCCTGAACATAAAATAATGGTATTTTCGCGTAGTATACTTGCATTACGATACTACATACTACATATCACGAAAATATGGTACGAATAATACTAATACTTTGGTTGTATAATTATACAATTATACTACCAAATCCAACCCTGCCGGCAGCCGTATTTCGCACGCCGGATTTCCCCGGCAGGCCTCCACTCGCTCAAGACCACACACACCGCTACGCTGCAACCGACATAGGGCTGCCAAACTAAAAAATAAATCAGGGTATTTATTTATAAATGTACATAGTAAAAAACATAACTTCACTAGCTTCAATGATTTGTTACAGTAGAAACCGAATGTTGACGAAACTACACTGTACACTCATTTTAAAGCCTATAATAAAGATTCATATTTTTATGGTGGGCTAAAAGTCCCACCTGAAACGTTTAGAAAAAGTATTTTTAAATAATTTTGACAACGTCTTAATGAATCGGCCTGGTAGCACCATTTTCTTTTTTTTTGGTCTCAGGGAAAAACCTCTCTTGACGGGTTCCCCGGCCCGGGGTGACCGAGGGATATGTGGGACTCCGGGAAAGATGTACCCACTAAAAAACTTGGGTCACTAATGCCGGAACACAACACAAGGTTATTATGGCGGCATACTTAAGACCAAAGGTGGGCGGCATACTTAAGACCAAAGGTGGTCGCCATCCAGACGGGCTTTGGGCCGTACCACGTAACTAGGGTGGGTTGTTTTGTCGCCTTTTACGATAGGCCGACCCCGGCCGCAGAGGTTAGTATTCTTTCGCCGCCCCTGCACGGATAAAACATTACACAATACATTTGATTGAATAATAAAAAATATGGTTGAATCGCAACATTCGTTTTATTACAATAATCATCATAGGTACAACCCTAGCGCATTCTTACGAAGACGTGTTGACACGTGTCCCGCACGGCGGGCAACACAGTCTCGACTCTTTGTACGCGTACTTAAGGTACATTTCTTCTCGTTTACAATACCGAGGAGGAGTTAGGTAATAAAGGTCAATGTACGAACCTTGGAACATATGATTATTTGCACGATTGAATGAGCAACCAAGTTACTAAACATTTTCCTTGGGATGAATAATTTGATTTTGAAAATTTTACATACAATTTTTTTTGCAAAAATGGGTTCCATAAATGATGCTTAGTGCGTAAAAAAAATTTGGACGGGTGAGGTAAAGTCACCCTGTATAGTATGTATAGTATATATAGTAGTTTTCCCAATAAATAGTGAAGTTTATGCTGAAATTGTAGTTTTATTAAAAATTAATGCACCACCATATTTTACACCGTATTCCTCCTGGCACAATTACCGTAATTTCTGTGAACCTACCGTTTTTTTTCAACGGAATCACTGTCGTCCTGAGTTTTGACATGGCAACACTGAATGGAATTGAAGTCATAAATACAGGTAACATACCTAATTTTACGTTAAATTTTACACAAGCAAGAACTGCGTGTCATGGAGATGAATATGCTGCGGTGGATGTGTGGAGTGACGCGGAAGGACCGCGTTAGGAACTCCCGCATTCGCGGTAGTCTTCATGTCCGTGACATTGCAGATAAATTGCAGGAGTGTCGGCTCCGTTGGTATGGCCATGTTTTACGACAACCGGATGCTTACGTGGGAAACAAATGTCTGTTGGAAACAAATGGCCATGCCGCCTCCGCCGGGCCCCGGCAGGAGGGGTAGACCCAAAAAGTGCTGGCTTCACGTCGTAAAGGGTGATATGCGTGCCAATGGGCTCACTACCAGGGATGCTGAAGATCGCGCGAAGTGGAGTAGAAAAAGTCGGAAAGCGGACCCCGGGCACCGAAGCGAAAGTTTGGGTGGCAACCGGGACTAACGCTAGGATGATGATGATGGTGAACAGTTAAATTTTAAAAACCTATGCTATGACGTCACGTGGCGCAGTCTATGAATGTTTACAACGCCAGTGACATCGTGAACACACTGCTGTCCCATTACAGGAACTTGGGTCACTAATGGCGGGACACAATACAAGGTTATTAAGGCGGCATACTTTAAGACCAAAGGTGGTCGCCACCTACACGTACTTGGGGTTCTACCACGTAGCTAGGGTGGGTTGTATTGTCGCCTTTTACGACAGGCCGACCCCGGCCGCAGAGGTCAGTATTCTTTCTCCGCCCCTGCACGGATAGTGAATAAATACATATTATACATAAACAAGCACACAGACGCTGAAATCGAACCCTGGACCTTCGCAGGCTTCCAACGTGCCGTATTTATTTAATTAAATTAAATCGGAACAAGTTTATGGTGTGGAAAACCAGGAAGTCTTGTCCAGTTATTTACGTAAGGAACAAATGTCTTGCCATACCATCTCCTCGGGGCCCTGCCAGAGCGGTAGATCATACGTGCCAATGGACTCACTACCAGGGATGCCGAAGACCGTGCGAAGTGAAGAAGGAAAAGTCGGAAAGCGGTCCATGGGCACCGTTGTGAGGTTATGAAAATTAGTTAAAACTCACCTGAACTTGAGTCCTTACAGCGATATCGACAATCAACTCCACGTTGGCATAATTATTGTTGTTCGAACCACCAGGAACTGGCACGTAATGGTCGGCCATTTTTATATATTCCGCGTTCGCTTTCAGATCCTCCGGAGTCACCTGTAAGCATATATCAATGAACAACACTTAGGTATTTTCTATTAAGGTTTTCTAAAGTATTTCTATAAATATCGTAGTTGTACCCTTATGGGACAGCAGCATGTTCGCGATGCCACTGGCGTTGCAAACACCTATAGGCGACGGTAACTGCTAAATTCTAAGCGGGCCGTCAGTCTGTCTGCTGTTACATAGCATAAATAAAAACTGTGTGTGTCAGCTCCGATGCACGACTGGAGTTTACTACTTAAGTACGATTGTCTAAACATACGCAAAAAGAGTTTATTTAACTGAAAAAAGATTAATACCATATGAAAGGGTTATAATAAATTAATTAAAATAATATACATATATAAAAATTATTATGTGTTGATTATATAAAAATAAGAAAATCGTTTCATAAGGAGTAAATTCCAAATATTATACCAATAAGACGACACAAAGTCGTTCGGTCGTGCGTCGCGCGTCGGCAGGGGACGGAACGTAGACACGTCCGTACGTAGCGCTCGCCGGAGCTCGATTGTGTCCTAAATTAGAAAGTTGCGCACCATAGGTGCGCACCAAAAACGTAACGAGGTCATTCATCAATAGATTTTACTCCTCACATTTTTCTCATACCGGGCGCCATATATATGAAAATCGATTCTTAAGGAGTAAACTCCAAAAATTTATGAATGACTGACTACGTGAAAACGAGAGAGGAATGGAGCCTTCTCATATACTACGCATAGCCACCGAGAGCAGAGACAAAACACAAGTGGGAAAACTGTAACAAAAATAAGTAGCGTGCGATGGGTTTTATTCCGGTTTTTTGCTAGGTGGTCAGGATTCAAGCCTGTTCGGATAGCGTCCATCCCTGGTGTCTAAATGTATCACCATAAAGATAGAACGTGGTAACATCCACAAGCGACAACTGCTTATTATTAACACTTTATCGACCGCTAACCTATTAATCGGCTTTTTGCTAGGCGACAAAACAACCCAACCTAGTTACGTGGTAGGGCCTCAAGCCCGTCTGGATGGCAACCACCTTTGGTCATAAGTATGCCGCCATAATAACCTCGTGTTGTGTTCCGGCATTAGTGACCCAAGTTCCGGTACCCTTATGGAACAGGAGTGTGTTTGCGATGCAACTGGCGTTGCAAACACCTATAGGCGATGGTAACTGCTAAATTCTAAGCGGGCTGTCAGCCTGTCTACTGTCCTACGCAATAAAAAAAAACGACGGTTTACTATTACCTTGAATGTATGTTATGAATGTTAGTTTATAAGGCCCTTTTATATAAAACTACTATTATAAAGAGGAATGATTTGATTGTTTGTTTGTTTGCATTGAATAGGCTCCGAAACTACTGACCCAATTTAAAAAATTCTTTCACTGTTGGGAAACTACACTATCCCCGGATGACATAGGCTATATTATATTTACAAAAAAATTAGGGATCCTTACTAAAACTCCAATAATGTAACCCAAGGTGTAAAAAATTACCTAAAATATTATTTAAATCGCGTGCGCGACGAAAACTATTGATGATAGAATAAAATAATGTACTACGACTTTGCAGAACACATCATTATCTACAAAAAGTGTCGTAACAGCATATGTCTAACTTTATAGTTATGCCACAATAAGTATTCTTTTATTTTAAAAATTTAATTGATATGCCGCCCCTAGAAAAGGCTCTTTATTTGCATCTTGGTATTAATCCTTATCAAAATAAATTACTTCATATTCAAAACTGCTTCAATACCTTTATATAACTTTTTGAATTATTCAATTCGGATATTCCATTCGGAAGATATCACGAATTTAAAAATGTAAGTATTAGAAAAAATTTTGCGTGGTAGCCGCTCACTCTGTTCGGCTAGCTAGGCAGCACCTTATGTAATGTAGGCGTGCGTCACTGGGGTTTTACAAAAATTAGAAAAAAAAATACTTATTAAAAAATAACGAAAAATAAATACAAAATAATAACAAAAAAAAAAACATTAAAATAAAAGTTAAAACTTTCTTTATAATTTTATTTTTTTAGTAACCTGACACAAATAGAAGGGTTTATGTGTGTGTATCTAATTTTTAATTTTGAAATTTTTGTTAAAATAAATGTGAAATAAATATCAATAAAATTACATTCCTTTGAAACAAAAGGAAAAAAGGACAACATAATGACTGGTACTGGGAGTAAATGCGTGTGCGACTAAGCCGGTACTTGGAAAGGGGTGGAGTCAAAAACGACTGGTCGATAAAGTATTAAGTGGGCCGTCAGCCTGTCTGTTGTCCCCCAGCTATAAAGTCCATCTTAAGCCGATGAAACTGGTTACTCACCATAACAACGAAGCGGACAGCTCGCTCGTTTTTGAACATTTCGTAGGACCATCTTCTTATTGAACGCATACATTTCACAGCGCCTATACCGTTGTTGGCAATCAACACCTGAAAGATTTTTAAAAAATCATTAAATGCATGGTCAAATATATTCAGGTTCATATAAATAATAAATCATATTAACAAATTAAGCATTATTATCCGGATGACCGAGCCTTGCTCAGTATTTTTTTTTATAAATTGTGGTTTTGGAAATAAACAATTGATTTTCTTAGTCTAACCTCAAAGCAAACACTCATTGACTTCTTGTTACTTAACAACGCCATCTGCTGGAATAGCTTTAGTGTTGTGTCGTTAAAGCAATTTAAAAAAAATAGTATTATTATTCGCCGATAGATGTCAGGAAGAGTCACATTTTTGTTATTTTACTTCCAATAAAAAAAAGCGAATAAAATGACATTTTCTAGAAATGATTCCTAGCTAGATCGATTTATCGCCCCCGAAACCCCCTGTATACTAAATTTCATGAAAATTGTTGGAGCCGATTCCGAGTTTCCAATTATATAAGTATATATACAAGAATTGCTCGTTTAAACATATAGGATAAATTAATAAAAAGTTGTACAGTAGGCAAACTCCATTTTATTCATGCTCTTAAATTATGTGGGGCACACAAGGGGGCGTGCTATTTTGCATGTATGGGGCCGACGCTAACCTAGGCCACTAGATCGACGGGTCAGTTTATCTATCGACCTAGGCCTTCTCTGGCCGCTATCCCCTTGGGAAGGTATTCTCAAGAGGTCGATATAAAAGAAAACTGATTTTGAATGTCGACGAGGTCAATTTTTTTTATTGCTGAAGACCTGTAGACACGCACGGCCCTCTTAGAATTTAACAGTTACCGTCGCCTATGGGTGTTTGCAATGCCAGTGGCATCGCGAACACGCTGCTGTCCATAAAGGTACAGAAACTTGGGTCACTAACGCCGGACACAACACAAGGTTATTATAGCAACATACTTAAGACCAAAGGTGGTCGCCATCTAGACCGGCTTGGGGCCTACCACGTAGGGTGGGTTGTTTTGTCGCCTTTTACGACAGGCCGACCCCGGCCGCAGAGGTCAGTATTCTTTCTCCGCCCCTGCACGGATAATTTGAAAAGTTCCTACAAATTGTCTTGACAAGTTCTTATTTGAAATTTCGTGATACTGTATATTTAAATATTTTTACCAAATTTGTAAAAATAACTATTAATTACACTGGATATTTACTGAATTATACCTCTATTTATTTTGTTAAATTTATGTAAAGTTTACTCACTTAACCAACTGCAAAGTTTTAATAATTGGCATGTATTTTGTATCAATAGGAAAATAAACTAGGGAAAGTATTTGGCTGAGCTATCAGTTCATTTGAGCAAGAGTTCTCTTGCCAAAAACATCGACTGAAAATTATTTTTTACCTATTAGTTAGATTTTTTATAAAAGCGTGTTTTTTTAGTTTTTTTTAACTATAATTTATTTTTAACTTTTTAATTTCATCAACTATAATTCATAATTATGGTTAACCACCATACCTTAAAACTCTACACTTGTAAATTAACAGCGACATCTATGATTCACTAGCAATACTAATTAAACAAATATTCAAACGAACTTCTATGGTTTTTAATACGTGAACGTAATTGTTCTTGTACATCCTAGATGGCAGTATTTATATTCAGAAATGTAAATTATTTTTTAAACATTATTTTGTAATAATATGCAGAAAAGAACAGATTGTGATAGGAACTAAATATGTCATAATGATAAAATATTACGAATTTTTTTCCAGATAACGATGACTATTTATTGAATAAACATTTATTTTCATTAAATACAAATAACGCGGGATCGAGTTGGAGAGAATCGCACAGTCGATTGCGCCGCCACAACGTACACACTACTGCATATAGACTGTATATATATACCATCATATAGCGGTATGCGGCATGTGTCGCCAGGCCAGAAATCGGTTTTACGTGCGGCTATAGATGTTTCACATCAAAATTGCTTGGTAATCCCTGGTTGATGCGATAGAAGGACCCCTGTCCTTCTCTTCCTCTTCTAATTCCCAGAGTCCCACATACCACATTATGAAGTAAATTTGTAACTAAGTTATATTAACTCACCTTATTAATAGGTTTAGTGCCTTGAAACCTCCTCACAAACTCTTCAGGGGTGGCAACAGTAAAGTCCTTCTCTTGAAAACGATGGCTATGGATAACAGTCCCCTGGGACATAGACGGCCTGAAATATTAAGGATACATTGAGAACTTTCTGGAATAAATAGGATTCTGAAGACTGAATTACAACAGAAAATAAAATTAAAAGGTTAAAATTCATTCATCAATTCATCTTATTTTTTACAGTAATTCACTATTAATATACTATTTAGCGATTTCTAATATGTGTAACAAATGTCTAACCATGCCGCCTCCGACAGGCCTCGGCAGGAGGGGCAGACACAAAAAGTGCTGGCTTGTCATCTGGATTGAATACCAGCGATGTAGAAGACCATGTGAAGTGGAGAAAAAAAAGTTGGAAAGCGGACCCCGGGCACCTAAGCGAAAATTCGGGTTGCAACCGGGATTTAATGCTTAGATTATGAGTGATTCGGAGGTACTGGTGCCTCGGATCTTACACTCAGATCCATGACCTCCAGACATGAATGTCAGACAGAATGTCCAGACCATGACCCGGTGGCATGCACAGTTGACCTCTCAAATGTCTTATGTTCATACTGCTGTACGAGAAAACACTCGAAATGTCTTATGTACCGCTTAGGTACATAACAGCCATCAATAGTGACGGCCGCCATTGGTCATAGATATTTGTCTATCTATGACCAATGGCAACCGTCACAGTTATATGAACATAAGACATTTGAGAAATTAAGGCATTTCTTCTCACATAATGTGCATATTATACCATAATGTGAGGAAACCAGCATACCATGATCACTGGTATGTGTAGTTTATCAGTGTAGAGGTGGAGAAAGAATATATCCTCTGCGGCTGGGGTCGGCCTGTCGTAAAAGGCGACAAAACAACCCAACCTAGCTACGTGGTAGGACCCCAAGCCCATCTGGATGGCGACCACCTTTGGTCTTAGGTATGCCACCATAACAAACTGTTGTGTTCCAGCATTAGTGACTCATGTTCCTGTACCCTTATGTGACAGCAGCGTGTTTGCGATGCCACTGGCGTTACAAACATCCATAGGCGACGGGAACTGCTAAATTCTAAGCGAGCCATATGCCTGTCTGCTGTCCTACAGCAATAAAAATAGAAATGTAAACCACCACATTGGCCAAGTGTGGCAGGTATACTGCCCGTTCACTCAAAGGGAGGCCAGTTCAAACACTGAGAAGCTAAGGGCTGTTAATATTATGCAATGAATAAATAGTATAAGCTTAAGTGCATGTTTACACCATTACTTGTTGGAACATTTATTTATCACTCACAGCCAGATACACAATAATAAAACGTATTTACAGAAAGACAAAGTTCATCTTTGTTATGAAAAATAGGACTCAGTTCAATATGTCCCACTGCTGCACATGCTGGACACTGGTTTTAAACTGACCCCAGAAAAACCCTTAGCCGTCTCACGGTTGATACAGTTAAAACTAGTTCTGGGACTAGTGGAAACAATTGTGTTATATATGATAAAGAATAATGTAGTGTTTTAATCTGAATAATGTAATCTTGGTACAAATATGTTTAAGAATGTACATCATCGTTTTCAATATAGGTATGTTGATATAATTTATGCATACATACAGACAAACATATAATCACGCCTCTTTCCCGTAGGGGTAGGCAGAGACCACTTCTTTCCACTTGCTACGATCCTTACATACTTGTTTCGCTTCGTCCACTTTCATTATTCCCTTCATACATGCCCTTCAGTTTAGGGTACTCTTGACCTGGCCTTTTTTCAAGACATCCCTGATCTGGTCTCGAAACATCCGCCTAGGTGTACCCGGTCCAACACTTCCCTTCACATTCGCCTTATACATTTTTTTCGTCAATCGTTCTTCTTTCATTCTCTCAACATAGCCAAACCGTCTCAGGATACCTTTCTCAATTTTTGTCACTACAACTTCTTTCAGACCACAACGTTTCCTTATCTCACTATTATATAATTTATGTATACTTGTATTTTAATTTTAAAATAAATAATAATATTTATTGGGACAGCAGCATGTTCACAATGCCACTAGCGTTGCAAACACCTATAGGCGACATAACTGCTAAATTCAAAGTGGGTAGTCAGCCAGTAGGACTGGCAATAAAAAATAATAATAATTACAGTAAAAATATTGGTCTTAAAAGAAAAAAAAACATTTAAATCCTAAGATGTAGTTTTAAATATTACATACATACATACATAGGTACACACTTGCTGAGGAGCAACAGACAGGCTGATGGCCCACTTAATAGGAAGCTGTTACCGTCACCTATGGATGTGCTAGCTTTGCTAGGGGAACCATAAACAAGCTGCTGTCCCATAGGGATACAGGAACCTGGGTAACTAATGCCGGGACACAACAAGGTTATTACGGCATCATACTTAAAAACCACATTAGGCAAGAAGTGCCATCAGATAGGATTCTAGACTGGTCTTCGAGTGTCTACTAAGCTACCGGGCACCTCGACACTTACACTCAATATATGTACAGTATAATATAGTAATTTTACCTAAACATAACTGTAGAACATTCGTCATCGTGTTTTATGTATCCAAAATTCATAAGATCCAATAAGGAACAGTTGCAAAACATGTTTAACATGCACAATAAACACATAACATTAGAAACTCATTTGATTTAATATTAAAAAAGGATTGATTTTTATTAAACTAGGAAAATATAAAGGATATTTCCACGTCAATACTGGTTCAGTAATTACGACCTTGCATTACACGCGTATGGAATACAAGAAAGACGAAAGAATAATTAATTTTTGATTGCTAAACCAATGCTAGTAAGTGAAATTAACATAGTGACACACTTTTTTAAAATTTTACACATAAAATTAATTATATTTTCCACTGTAACTTTTACAAACTTCATAAATAAGTATAAAACGAGTTGCGTATGTATCGTTATCATATACAATTTAAAAATAAATTAAATACAAACAATTATTGAATTTATTTTATTTGTACTAACCTGTACAGAGCATCGGAATATAATCCATTAATTCCTGAATACATTTTCAAATACTAAAATTTGTAACTACAAACTTATAGTACCTATATGTAAATTAATGTTAAATTTAATAAATAAATTACATTTAAACATTTCGTATAAAAAAACTAGAAACTATAATGTTTTCATTCTTCTGACTTTACATTACACTACTACAGAACCTCCAATCAAATTCAAATGACGGATCATACGATCCTGCCGTCTCTCTTTTTCTTATTAATTAAAAAAGGTGGAAAAGAGATGCAAGAGTATAATGATGTTGCCATAGTATGAAAATTGCACGAGAAAATCGTCATGTTTCCGCGCATTTGTTTACGTAGTGATGTGAAGGGTCAAGATTATCGATAAGTAAAAACATTATCAGTAATTATGCAAATTACATTTGACCTTTTGTTTATTATTTCTGACAAACAAAAAAGGTTATAATGCGTTATTAGGAATACTATATATTTTTCGATAACTATAAAAAAGAAAATCATTGCTTTTATTGGCAATATAAACAATGAATGAGAATTAGATAGTTAATTAATAAATGATAATTACTCAATGAATCATGATACAATTAACATAATAAATTTTTATTTGCAATTTGTCTAATCATGAAATATACTATATGTATCATTGACAGGTGGTCATTATCTTATCTTTATATGATGTCAAATATGAGCAATAAGTTTATTTAAGTGATTCCGATGTTCTAAAATTTTATGTATCCTAAGTATTAATTGTAACATGACACCTCTTTAATATAGGCTAAAAGGTTACATCAAAAGGATTTGGATTTGTGGAGTTAATAGTTTTTTTACACGCTTTATTTATATTAGCTTCACTTGTATGTTTGTATTGTAACCGACTCCTTTGGGGGCGGTTTTGACCCACTTTAAACGTCCAGATTTTGTTCAAACTTTGTAGATATATCGAGGGCCGATGACAATGCAATAATCTGTGTAGTTTGTATCATTATCCTTACCAGGATCCTCAGGATTAATGAATTTTCGGTTCTCGTCCGATCACCAAAGTGAAGGAGCGTCAGGCGCGGTTAGTACTTGGATGGGTGACCGCCTAGGAAAATCGCGTAACGGTGGATTTTTATTCATTTTTATTCTTTTTTATATTAACTTGACTGTAATGTAATGGAATTTTTCGGAATTCTACTCGATTTTTACTTACTTTGAACAATAAAATCAAAATTTTGCCGAAACGCCATCTGGAGCGTAATTAATAACATTGCCAGAAGATGGCGTTAAATTAATAATAACGTAGCCGGAAGATGGCGTTATATTAATAAAAATATATACCGATTGGATATTGACTATATTTTATTTTTTCTTTTACCTTCTTGGTCAAGATAAGTCACCTTCAAATATTGGCACACTGAAATGAAATTTTACTCAATGACCTTAATGAGCTTTGGATGCAATTGTTATAGTCTTGAAGCAGCACGGTCCTCGATGAGGTTTTTTGAAGTGAAACTTCTTTAGAATCGTTGTGATTTCAAACCGGATGCAACGAAAAAACGACAGGTAAGAGACACAAATACAAAAATGTGTAGGATGAAGCCAGCAAAGAATGAGACAGAAATATGTATATTTCGGTCTCTCCTATAGTCGCCTGTAATTAGTGAGCCAGAGCGAGAGAGTAAATGTCGGTGTGTATTTAATACTTGCTTGTATTTTTGTCGATTTACTGAAGTTTCACTTCTATCGTGTGTGAATCGCACACATGTTTAGTTTTTTTTACTAGAGTTCAGCAGACAGGCAAACGGCCCACCCTGACAAGTGGTCACCGTCGCCTATATCCATACTAATATTATAAATGTGAAAGTCATTCTGTGTGTCTGATACGTTTTCACGCCTAAACTGCTGAACCAGTTTTGATGAATTTCTCTATAGATATAGATTGTACCTTGGATAAGGAAGTAGGCTACTTTTAGTTGCGAAAATTAAACTCGAGGAGGATGAAATAAATAGGGTGAAGGTAATTAAGTTCTATTTTTTTTTAAATTCATATGGAACAATAATATCGCCGGGTCAGCTAGTTTATTAATAAACATAATAAAGTTTTAGGTTCAATTCTACGTCACGTGCCAGATAACAATTATCATCAAAGTGGTTAATTCCGGTAACATATAAATGCTTGCACTTATTGTAAGTCATCTTTTCTTAACCAAGAAGGCGCATACGCTAGATGTGGCTGAATATGGTTAATAGCGTAAGCCATACCACCATCCCGAACAGTGTTGGTTCACACATACAAAATCCCCGACCTGAGAGCAATTAATTCCCCTAGTTTCCCCTTCGTAAATAGACAGAGTGAGCGTGGCTTAAAGGTGGCAAAATTAAATATAACCATTAACCAATAAATTGACCAGTAAAAAAAATTATCACTTTTATTCGATAAATAAAATTAACCAAAACTGTTAAAAATACCGTTTAACAAAAACACTGCATGTAGTCGCGTAGGTAATTAATGGAAATTATATACATGGAAGTTTCAACTTTATTCCTCGACGCATAAGATTTATTTCCGCCTTGCAGGTGTTTTCAACTTATCATGTAAATATTGAATTTTGATGATTCGATTGTATGCTCTATGGCCCTCAAAATAAAGCACAACATTAAGAAACTCAACCATTCGAGTTTAACAGTAGCAAAATTAAATCAACGAAAAGATTTAGGGCGCCTTCAAATTAGCCGCAAAGTGTCGCGCAGCAGCAGCGCGGCTGCAGCGCTGCGGCCGCGCTGTTTTCTAATATAAATCCATATAAATCAAAAACGCGCGACTGCAGCGCTGCAGCCGCGCTGCGGCCACGCATCAGTTCTAGTGATGTGAATCGATTACGATTTTCAACACCAGTATGTACTGATTACTTTGAAAATAAACCAGTTTTCTTTAGCGTTTTTTTAAAACCAAAATACACTACTATAATATAATCACAAGAATGTTGTTTATTTTTTTTTAAATAATCGCATTAATTGTACATAAGAAATAATCATCAAACGGACAGAATATGTAACCAAAAAAATTCTATTTTTATTTTGCATCTGTTGCTAATAGATCATAATTCTGATTTACAAAATTTATAATTGATTTAGATTTCACTTTAGGCATTTTTCGCAAAAAATATGACGAGAAAAATCATAACACTAAGAGCAGTGTTTCTTCGTCTGAGTCCAACGTGTATACAACACTACGACACTCGAACCAAGCGACAGCAGCGCGGCCGCAGCGCTGCAGCCGCGCTGCTGCGGCGCGACACTTTGCGGCTAATTTGAAGGCACCCTTACCGATATTTGAATGCCCTCTTATTCCTCTCACCTCTCTCCGGACGCCGAGCAGGAAGAATTTCGGCCATTGACCTGTTATTATCTGTCTCTGTCATTCCCGCGTAAATATAAGGCCGCTTTGCTCGCACAGAGCAATGACCGTCGGTCATGACAGAGACAGATAATAAGAGGTCAATGGCCGAAATTCTTCCTGCTCGGCGTCCGGAGTATAGGTTGTTCTCCGTATGCGATATCACTACTTTGGTTAGAGGCCGTCCATCAATCACGTGATGTTTTTTTTTTTGAAATTTTTTAACCCCCCCCCCCCCCTTGGAAATACATGGTGAGGTTTAAGACTACCCCCCCCCCCCCCTCCCCCTATATCACGTGTATTTTTTAGTACCTACAAAGGATCTTAATTTTAAGTATCATCTAATTTTATTATAGAAAATTAAAGACTACAATAATAACGTTTAGAGGTAGACAGAAAGGTTGCAGGTTGTTTTTGACTGACATAAAAATAATGAAAAAAATGCGAAAAACTTTTTTATACTAATACATGAACAATGAACATAATTTAATGTACAGTATCCTCGGACCACGGATTAGCAAAACTTTCTTCAACACCAATAACTGGATAAGCATCTTGCAAGTCAGTTGTTGGCACAGTGCTAAATTCGATTTTGTACGCATTTGACGAAAAAATAAATACACGTGATATGTAAACCCCCCCCCCCCTGTGATATTTCGTGATTTTTATGGACCCCTCCCCCCCCCCCTTTCGAGCCTCACGTGATTAATGGACAGCCCCTTACTTGCTATAACCAAATTCATTGCATTTATTTTCTTGAACTCAGATTATCAGCTCATATGGTCAAGAAGAGAGATATAATGCGTTTTAAATAAGAATAGGATCAACTTTGCGCCACGTTGTGACGTCATACCATAGGTTTTTAATATATATTCCACCAACTGTTGTTTGAATTAAAATTAGTTATGTTACCTGTATTTATGACTTCAATTTCACTCACCATTATTGACACGCAAATAAGGTTTCGTTCCAAACCGTACTTTTCTAGTGACATTTGACAGATAGAGGTCATTGACGTTCCTATTCTTATTTGAATCGCATTGTACGAGCATCACAACACGTGAAAATTTGGCCTATAATTGAACTGAGTTAAACCAGTCGGACTCATAATATATAAAAATAATAAATTCATAAATAATAAATAAATATATTGATACATTTCACATAACGCCATCTAGTCCCAAACTAAATTGCATAGCACTTGTATTATAGGTACTAGACAACCAATATATACTTTCTTTTTATAAATAAATACATATTATACATAAACACCCAGACGCTGGACGAGAATCGAACCCGTGACCTCCGCAAGCGTACCGACATGCGTTAACCGTTACGCCAGGAAGTCGTCAAAGACAAATAATTACCATTGACTAAATTCATTCAGTAAAATATCAATAATATATATTACAAGCATTGTTATGTTATGTAAATAATTAAGAAGCTATACACATGTGTACTTAAAATTAGTAACATTACCAATTTACGTCATCAGTAGAGAGATCAGACCTGTTGAATATGAAAAACTGTAAGAAAAATTACTATGTTTTTACTTTCAATTCCAATTTCAAAAACCTTTATTCACTAAGCAAATCAAATTTACAGTTTAAGCATCTAATTATACAAGTTATTAAAAGAATAAATAAAATAAATGTGAATTACATTTATATAATATTAAAAATTATTATCTAAGGTTATTGGTAATTCGACGTATTCCCGTTAGGAGGTGATAGGGGTGACTATTTGTGATAATTTTAACTTATATAATTACTAGCAGCCCGTCCCAGCTTCGCACGGGTATTTAATAAAAAATTAAACCCTTCTATTTTTTTTCGGTCTCGGGGAAAAACCTCTCTTGACGGGTTCCCCCGGCCCGGGGGGACCGAGGGTTATAAGGGACTCCGGAAAAGATGTTCGACCCACTAAAAAACCCCGCTGTTCTCCTATCGTCTACGCCCGGGCCCACGGATATATGGCTTGCCGATCTCGTGGCCCGGGCCGGCGCCGGCCCACGCTTTGTCTTAAAGCGGGCCCCTTCTAAAGTGCTGGCGCCAGGGGGTCAGGGTTTCGTCCCCCCGGCGCTCTCTTGTAACAACTCTAGGAGTTGAGGGGGGCTGCGGAACAGCACGCGGCCTTCTCCCTCACGGCAATAGTGCGGGCGGCGGATCCTTCCCCGAGAGGCCGCCCGCGGCCGCTTTCTACGGCGGCCGGAGATCGTTGCCCGCCCTCCGGCGCCGACGACGCGGCCTACGTTGGCGGGAGGGGAGTGCGGTGGCGGACTCCCGCTCCCGTTCCGCCGTCTCCCTTGCAGACACTACTGCCTCGCAAAAGGAGGCGACGGCCGTCCATCCAGGATCGCCCCCGACCATGGACAGAACCAGGGCCGGGAGCGACAGGTCCGCGGCCAATTCCGGATGGGACTCGCATCCCCGTCGCGTGCTAGTCAGGCGTGGGTACGTGGGACCCCAATCAGTATTCGCAACCATCCCATCGGGGACCACGCCACGAACAGAGAGCTAAATTGGAAAGGATGTAAGAGGTAGACTGAAAGAAAGGTAGGACTCTGTCGCCTCGAACGGAGAGGGGAGTGAAGCGACGGATGCTCGGGCACCTCGGGTACGCACACCCGTGCACTCCTCGGACAGAGGAGCGCCCCTGGAGGCAAACCCTTCTATTTGCGTCAGGTTACTAAAAAAAATAAAATTATAAAGAAAGTTTGAATATTATTATTTCTATGAGCTTTTATTTTAATGATTTTTTTTGCTATTACTTTTTATTTATTTTTCGTTATTTTTTAATAAGTATTCTAATTTTTGTAAAAACCCCAGTGACGCACGCCTACATTGCATAAGGTGCTGCCTAGCTAGCCGAACAGGGTGAGCGGCTACCACGCAACATTTTTCTAATACTTACATTTTTAAACTCGTGATATCTTTCGAATGGAATATCCGAATTGAATAATTCAAAAAGTTATATAAAGGTATTGAAACAGTTTTGAATATGAAGTAATTTATTTTGATAAGGATTAATACCAAGATCCAAATAAAGAGCCTTTTCTAGTGGCGGCATTTCAATTAAATTTTTAAAATAAAAGAACACTTATTGTGGCATAACTATAATAGTTAGACATATGCTGTCGCGACACTTTTTGTAAATAATGATGTGTTCTGCAAAGTTGTAGTACATTATTTTATTCTATCATCAATAGTTTTTGCAACGCACGCGATTTAAATAATATTTTAGGTAATTTTTTTACATTTTGGGTTACATTATTGGAGTTTTAGTAAGGATCCCTAATTTTTTTTTAAATATAATATAGCCTATGTCACCCGGGGATAGTGTAGCTTCCCAACAATGAAAGAATTTTTTAAATCGGGTCAGTAGTTTCGGAGCCTATTCAAAGCAAACAAACAAACAAACAAACAAACAAACAAACAAACAAACAAACAATCAAATCTTTCCTCTTTATAATAGTAGTATAGATATAGACTAGCTGACCCGGCAAACGTTGTTCTGCCATAAAAATAATAAAATGTCAAAAAATAAAAAATAAAATTTAGGGGTGGACTACCCCTAACATTTAGGGGGATGAAAAATAGATGTTGGCCGATTCTCATAGATACCGGATAAGCACAAAAAATCACTAACCCAATTTAGTTATCTGCCTACTGCCTACCCCCTAAGAACGATGGCGTGATTATTTATAGCCTATGACCATTTCTAGGTTATCATCTATCACCATACCAAATTTCATCAAAATCCGTTCAGCCGTTTAGGCGTGAAAGAGGAACAGACAGACAGACAGACAGACAGACAGAGTTACTTTCGCATTTATAATATTAGTATGGATTTAAAAATGCAACGTCAAAAATTTATTTAAAAACAGTATCAATTTAAATCTCATTTTTTCATAAGGGTGCAGGAACTTGGCTCACTAATGCCGGAACACAACACAAGGTTATTATGGCGGCATGCTTAAGATCAAAGGTGGTCACCATCCAGACGGGCTTGAGGCCCTGCCACGTAGCTAGGGTGGGTTGTTTTGTCGCCTTTAACGACAGGCCGACCCCGGCCGTAGAGGTTAGTATTCTTTCTCCGCCCCTGCACGGATAACGTTCACTATTTCGACTTTTCTGCTTTAATTATCTATTTCCTGTAACATCGTTTGTAGTATGTCTGGTCTGTTTGCGATTATAACAATGTCGTCAGCGAATCTAAGATGGGTTAAATTTTGTCCGTTTACATTTATTCCATAATATTTCAAATCTATATTTCTAAAAACGTTATCTGTAGTGAACATTTTTGGGGAAAGCGGATCTCCCTGCTTGACGCCTCTCTGAACACGAAATTCTTCTCCCTCTTTTTCGAGTTCTACCGTAGCTGTGCAGTTTTCATAGATTTCCTTTACAATTCATATATATTTGCTTTCTACATTTGATTTTGTAACGTGGCCCAGGTATAGTTATATCTCAACGAGTCGAAGGCTTTGCTGTAGTCCACAAAGGTCATGTTTAGATCATATTAAGCTTTTCAGTTATCTGTTTTATCACGTGGATATGATCAATGGAAGATATGTTTTTTCTACTTTAGTATAAATAATGTCTTAAATGTACTAATATCATCACCCGTTTGTTGTCTTGTTGTATTTTCCTACTCGCATCTAGCCGCGAGCGACAATCAATCGGTGGGCACGCTACACTACATTTGCCGAGATGCGATCTCCATAACACGTTTGCTCTAACACTCATCAGTCTTGCTATAAACGTAACTAGCCCATTGCCATTCAGCTAGAATATTTCGCGAGCTATATCGGTTAATTTGATTTTCTTAAACATGTATACTCATTACGTTTTTCATCTATAGAGAGCACCCAACACGGCCCGCTTAATAACTTGAAATCAGTGAACCAGTTCCACCGTCAGTCCACGTCATGACTCTGAAGGTCATTCATTCGTCTTCAAGCACGGGGAAATGGTCTAATGTATAATGACTGTAAATAATGATATACTTTATGTGCAATATACGTAGTGACAATTTTCATGTTAATTAACCTGTAATCGTTGTATCTTTATATATACCTAGTCAGGTCATAAGTATTGTCACACAGTAAAAACTTTTCTTTTAGAATGCTGGCCACAAAAAAGTTTATTGAATTCGAATTTCGAATTGTTCATGAAAATAAAAATGTATAACTTTTAGAATTTTATTCATTTTTAAATATGGAGTGGACGCTTAAAGAAGACCGTGTTGCAGTTATTGCGTTGCATCGTTGCGGTTACGCGCCAATTCAAATTTTTAACATACTGAAAAATTTGAATATTACCAAAAGATTCGTTTATCGTACCATCAAACGATACAATGAAGACTCTAGTGTAGATGACAGGTCAAGAAGTGGTCGCCCTCGGTCTGTTAGGACTCCAGCAGTGATAAAAGCTGTGAAGGCACGAATTCAAAGAAATCCCAAACGTAAGCAGAAGCTGTTGGCCCTTCAGATGGGGTTAAGCAGAACCACGGTGAAAAGGGTGTTAAATGAAGACTTAGGGCTTCGGGCATATCGAAGAAAAACAGGACATCGTTTGAATGCTCGTCTAATGGACCTGAGACTGAAGAGATACCGCGCTTTGTTGAAGCGGTACGCGGGAAAAAAATATCGGGAAATTCTTTTTTCGGATGAAAAAATGTTTACCGTAGAAGAGAGCTACAACAAACAAAATTATAAGGTGTACGCACACAGTAGTGAAGAAGCGAGCAACCGTATTCCGCGTGTCCAACGAGGTCATTTTCCATCCTTGCTCATGGTATGGTTGGGAGTTTCTTATTGGGGCTTAACAGAGGTACATTTTTGTGAGAAAGGTGTAAAAACGAATGCTGTTGTGTATCAAAATACAGTCCTGACGAACCTTGTGGAACCTGTTTCTCATACCATGTTCAATAACAGGCACTGGGTATTCCAACAAGATTCGGCGCCAGCTCATAGAGCGAAGAGCACACAAGACTGGCTGGCGGCGCGTGAAATCGACTTCATCCGGCACGAAGACTGGCCCTCCTCCAGTCCAGATTTGGATCCGTTAGATTACAAGATATGGCAACACTTGGAGGAAAAGGCGTGCTCAAAGCCTCATCCCAATTTGGAGTCACTCAAGACATCCTTGATTAAGGCAGCCACCGATATTGACATGGACCTCGTTCGTGCTGCGATAGACAACTGGCCGCGCAGATTGAAGGCTTGTATTCAAAATCACGGAGGTCATTTTGAATAAACTTTAATGTCATAAGAATTTATGTTTTGTTAAGTTCATTTTGGTATATGAATGGTTACATAATGAATAAACTTGTTACAATTATTTTACATTAAACATGTGACAGAATTTATGACCTGACTAGGTATAATAATTGTATCGTGTTTCCACAATAAAAGTAGAGATGATCAAAATACGATTATTTCTAGAATATCTTATTCTATTAGCAAAAGAATGGATGAAAACCTTATTAATTACTATAGATAATTAACTAGCTGACCCGGCAAACGTTGTTCTGCCATATAAATAATAAAATGTAAAAAAATTAAAAAAAAAAATTTGGGGGTGGGTCACCCCTAACATTTAGGGGGATGAAAAATAGATGTTGGCCGATTCTCATAGATACCGGATAAGCACAAAAAATTTCATCAAAATCGGTCAAGCCCTTTCGGAGGAATATGGCAACGAAAACTGTGACACGAGAATTTTATTACTATAGATAATAATGAAAAACATGCGGACAGTCTTTGGGGACTGCCGATAGAAGTGAAAACTAAAAACTAATTAACTTGTGAATTGTATCGTCGAGCTATTAGATTATTATTTTCCGTTTATAAAAATTGTTTATGATCAAGCATTAAAGTTTAAATTGGCCATTAACACTTCTTAAACGCACCTAAAGAAGTTTTCACTTCAAAAACTCAACTGTATTTCATTGTAATAAAGTCGCAATTCGAATAGATATGTATAAGTAATGTAATGCAATCATTTAAAAGTTACATTCTGAAATAAACTTTAAGTCATTATTAATAAGCTTGGTATTACTGGAGCAAAACTCCGTCTTATGAATCTTACGAATTTTCGATCAGGACAAATGACCTGATGCGAATTTAACATTTTTTACCCATCACAAAAAAAGTGCACAGCGCTGCTAAAGAAGTTTTCACTTCAAAAAAAATAAACTTTTAAACTCAAGAATACTGGGCGGCAGTATCGCTTTTTTATTGCTGTAAGTGCTCAATTTCAACACAACAAGGGACAAATTTGTTCAAAAACCAACAACAAAGTAGTCTTGTGAATATGATCCAATCAATAATTTTTAAATCTTTATTTTTGTCAGTCAGTTACTGTGTTTTGAAATTGGGAAGCCGAGAGGTTTTACTGTAACGAGAACAATTTAATGCTTATGATGTTACAATGCGAGAATATTTTTGGTAAACCCCCCAGAAGTCACCCCCTCCGTGCAGGGGCGGAGTAAGAATACTAACCTCTGCGGCCGGGGTCAGCCTGTAGTAAAAGGCGACAAAACAACTCTAACTACGTGGTAGAGCTCCAAGCCTGTCTGGATGGCGACCACCCTTGGTGCATAAAGTATGCCGCCATAATAATCTTGTGTTGTGTTCCGGCATTGGTGACCCAGGTTCCTGTACCTCTAAGAGACAGCAGCGTGTGCGCGACGCGCCTAGTGTCGCAAACAATAATAGGCGACGGTAACTGCTTATTATTAAGTAGGCCGTCAGCCTGTCTGCTGTTCCAATAAAAAAAGGTCAATTAACGACATTATCAGACCCTTGACACAGATTTAAAGAATGAAAACCAGTTGGCGATGTAATTTTAAAAATTGTAAACTCTTTAACTTTAACTTGTTGGCAACCAAACTTATTTTTATTGAATACTAGCTGTGCCCGCGACTCCATCCGAGTGAAATAGTGAAAACCTTATCACTAAGGGGTATGAAAAATAGATGGTGGCCGATTCTCAGACCTACTCAATATGCTCACAAAATTTCATGAGAATCGGTCAAGCCGTTTCGGAGGAGTACGGGATTATATTTATGATTTATTTTTTATGCTATGCCTTATTATAGGGTACTTAATTCACAACTTCTATGACAGAATAGATGTACTTTTAGGTATATTTGTTTATATTTTCTTTAAATAAAATTTCGAGCGGCGTTTAGTGTGGTATTAATAGAGACAAATACGAAATTCAACATAACGACAAATTTTCAAAAGTATTTGCAATAAATTATTGAAAACCGTATTTATGAATTACTAAGTGAAAACTAGAGGGATAGGTCTTCTCATAGGGGTGATCGCCAAGGGCCGGGAATAAAGCCTATCTCCATGATTGCTGATGGCGTAATAAAGTACAGTCAAAGCTCCTTATTCGCGCTTTCACTATTCGCGGATTAAAAAATTCGACCCAATTCCTAGCTTACCAAAGATTTTATTGCAATATTTGATACTAGCTGACCCGGCACACGTTGTTCTGCTATATAAATAAGTACCTGGATGACCGAGCTTTGCTCGGTATTTTTCGGCTTCGTGAAGTTGGATTGTTTATAACTGAAGTTAGATTGTTTATAAGCGTTTTTTTCCAAGATCGTTTAGGCATTTTTAAGTGAACACGTGCATTAAGAAGACACAAATAATATAAATAAACAATTGATTTTCTTAGTCTAACCTCAAAGCAAACACTCATTGACTTCGTGTTACTTAACAACGCCATCTGCTGGAATAGCTTTAGTGTTGTTGTGTCGTTAAAGCAATTTAAAAAAAATAGTATTATTATTCGTCGATAGATGTTAGGAAGAGTTTAAATTCGGACTACTCAAACGCCACCTTTTTGTTATTTTTCTTCCAATAAAAAAAAAAGCGAATAAAATGACATTTTCTAGAAATGATTCCTAGCTAGATCGATTTATCGCCCCCCGAAACCCTCTGTATACTAAATTTCATGATAATTGTTGGAGCCGATTCCGAGATTCCAATTATATATATATATATATATATATATATATATATATACCTAGTCAGGTCATAAGTATTGTCACACAGTAAAAACTTTTCTTTTAGAATGCTGGCCACAAAAAAGTTTATTGAATTCGAATTTCGAATTGTTCATGAAAATAAAAATGTATAACTTTTAGAATTTTACTCATTTTTAAATATGGAGTGGACGCTTAAAGAAGACCGTGTTGCAGTTATTGCGTTGCATCGTTACAGTTACGCGCCAATTAAAATTTTTAACATACTGAAAAATTTGAATATAACCAAAAGATTCGTTTATCGTACCATCAAACGATACAATGAAGACTCTAGTGTAGATGACAGGTCAAGAAGTGGTCGCCCTCGGTCTGTTAGGACTCCAGCAGTGATAAAAGCTGTGAAGGCACGAATTCAAAGAAATCCCAAACGTAAGCAGAAACTGTTGGCCCTTCAGATGGGGTTAAGCAGAACCACGGTGAAAAGGGTGTTAAATGAAGACTTAGGGCTTCGGGCATATCGAAGAAAAACAGGACATCGTTTGAATGCTCGTCTAATGGACCTGAGACTGAAGAGATGCCGCGCTTTGTTGAAGCGGTACGCGGGAAAAAATATCGGGATATTCTTTTTTTGGATGAAAAAATGTTTACCGTAGAAGAGAGCTACAACAAACAAAATGATAAGGTGTACGCACACAGTAGTGAAGAAGCGAGCAACCGTATTCCGCGTGTCCAACGAGGTCATTTTCCATCCTCGCTCATGGTATGGTTGGGAGTTTCTTATTGGGGCTTAACAGAGGTACATTTTTGTGAGAAAGGTGTAAAAACGAATGCTGTTGTGTATCAAAATACAGTCCTGACGAACCTTGTGGAACCTGTTTCTCATACCATGTTCAATAACAGGCACTGGGTATTCCAACAAGATTCGGCGCCAGCTCATAGAGCGAAGAGCACACAAGACTGGCTGGCGGCGCGTGAAATCGACTTCATCCGGCACGAAGACTGGCCCTCCTCCAGTCCAGATTTGAATCCGTTAGATTACAAGATATGGCAACACTTGGAGGAAAAGGCGTGCTCAAAGCCTCATCCCAATTTGGAGTCACTCAAGACATCCTTGATTAAGGCAGCCGCCGATATTGACATGGACCTCGTTCGTGCTGCGATAGACAACTGGCCGCGCAGATTGAAGGCTTGTATTCAAAATCACGGAGGTCATTTTGAATAAACTTTAATGTCATAAGAATCTATGTTTTGTTAAGTTCATTTTGGTATATGAATGGTTACATAATTAATAAACTTGTTACAATTATTTTACATTAAACATGTGACAGAATTTATGACCTGACTAGGTATATATATATATATATATATATATATATATATATATATATATATATATATATATATATATATATATATATATATATATATATATATATATATATATATAAATGTTAGCTATTGAAGATTTTTATTATTATTTTCTAATTTAAAAACTTCACAGACTAGTTAAAAACTAATAACAATTTTAAGCCAGCCTGCCCCGAGTATTACGACACATTCTTAATAGGCAATCAGAAAGTAATTAAACTGATGAATGTACTTATACATATTATGTCGTTGTGATTCTCATAATCCGTTTTTTAGTGCTGACGGCCCACATAATAGGAAGTAGTCGACTATGGTTGTGGATCGGTCTGGCAGGTTGAAGCTTACCGGACTACAGTTAGAAATGATCAACAAATTCAAATACCTGGGCTCTGAAATCTGCAACGATGGTTCTCGCGAGGGAGAGATTCGTCGTAGGATCGGCATGGCAAAAGGCGCCATGTCACAATTAGAGAAGATATGGAAGAATAGAACAATCAGCATAAAAACCAAGACTAATCTTGTGCGATCACTGGTGTTTTCCATTTTCATATATGGCGCTGAAACATGGAGTTTAAAGAAAGCCGACCGAAAGCGAATCGATGCTTTCGAAATGTGGTGCTGGAGAAGGATGTTGGGCATACCTTGGACAGCACACCGAACTAATGTGTCGATCCTGAAACGGCTGGGCATTGTGACTAGGCTCTCTACCATCTGCTTGCGTAGGGTCCTAGAATACTTCAGCCACATCACCAGAAGGGATGAAGACAACCTGGAGAGACTGATGGTAACAGGGAAGGTGGAGGGAAGAAGACCAAGAGGAAGGAGCCCCATGCGATGGACTGATCAGATTCGCACTGCCCTTGAAACCACTGACCACGACACTTTACACTCTGCTTCCGATAGGGGCAGATGGCGGCAAATAATACGCAACAAAGTACTCTGTCGAGATGATCACGACCCTCAGCACTGAGGAAACCGACGCGAGGAGGAGGAGGAGTCGACTATGGTTGTTTGCGATGCTAGGGTCACCGCGAAACGCTGCTCCGTATAGGGATAGGGCTACTGGAACTTGGGTCACTAATGCCGGAAAACAACACAAGGTTATTATGGCGGCATACTTATAGTCCAAGGGTGGTTGCCGTCCAGGCGAGCTTGTTGTTTTGTCGTATTTTGCGACAGATCTACCCCGGCCGCGGGGGGTGTTATTTAGTATTCATACTCCGCCCCTGCACGGAAAAATAATATTTAAAAACTAGCTGTGCCCGCGACTCCGTCCGAATGGAATAGTGACTTTAGGCAGCATTTTTTGGATATATGAGGTCAAATTAAATTGAAAATTCAACCTACTAAGTCCAGCCTAAGCTGAACTCTATTTCATATGGCTGATGATATAAATCGGAGGTCAACTTAAATTGGAATATAAAATATTCGAAACTTATCATTTTTAACAAAAACTATTATTTTTTTCTAAAATAAAAATAGCCTAAGTTACTCCTTGGTACATCAGCTATCTGTCAGTGAAACTCCCGTCAAAATCGGTGCAGCCATTTCAGAGATTAGCCGGAACAAACAGACAGACAGACAGACAGAAAGACAAAAATTGTAAAAAATGTTGTTTTGGTATATGTACCGTGTATACATCCGAATGCACTTAGTAAAAAGCGGTTATTTTAATATTACAAACAGACCCTCCAATTTTATTTATTTGTATAGATTAACTTTTCTCTAGTTCAAACTTACTAGACAATGAGGGCATCATAGCGCAAGAAAATAGATGCACTCGAAATGTGGTGTTGGAGACGAATTCTCCGTATACCTTGGACGGCTAAAATAACAAATAAATCTATTCTGGACCAGCTTCGCATTAAAGTCAGGCTCTCAGCAATCGGAAGATGCTTGGGTACTTTGGTCACATTGCCCAACGACAACCGGATAACTTGGATAAGCTGATCGTGACGGGCAAGGTGAAAGAAAAGCAACCCCATACCCGATTACCTAGCCGCTGGTGTGACCAGGTAACCGTCCTCACTGGACTCCTAACAGCAACCGCTATCGAGAAGCTGAAAAACAGCTTACGAGACTGGCCACGGTTGATTTTCGAGGACACGACCTTCAGTAATGAAGAATTCGACCAAGAAGCAGCAGAGAGCTTGTGTTGTGGATACTAGAAAATTTAGATATATTTCTTTAATAATTATTGTACATATTAGTCATAAACACCAAGAGTTGAGACGAGACTAAGACCCAGGAACTCAAGAGTAATGCTAGCTAGCCGTTGCACGACGGAGGTTTTTAAATTAGATAAACTAACTTGGTTTTCTTTCAAAGGACCTCCGAAAATAATGCCAAAAATAATTTTGTACTTACTGCAATGTCCCAACATTAGGCGGTCGTAAGAGCTTCGAATCCGCTACCTCAGACGG
Source organism: Malacosoma neustria (assembly GCA_963693495.1). Taxonomy (NCBI): domain Eukaryota; kingdom Metazoa; phylum Arthropoda; class Insecta; order Lepidoptera; family Lasiocampidae; genus Malacosoma; species Malacosoma neustria. The sequence goes on along the minus strand of OY856399.1, from coordinate 2,708,524 downwards.
TTTCTCCTCCACATCCTTACTTTCAGAATCATCTATAATAATCTGAAACTTCTGTGAAAGATTTGCTGGAAGTACTTCCGTACCTTCTGCATCTTCGAAGTTGCTTTCTTCTTTATTATCTCCTAGTACAAATCGCTTGGACGTACGTCGTTTTAGCATATCGTGTATCGTATTCAAATAACCACCCAAATTGTTTATTATTAATTGTAAAGTCATATAAAAATTATGGCAACACTGTTTTACGCATCACTAATTTCAAAAGGTCCAAGTATGCAGAAAAGAAAATAATTTTTGAAAAAAAATCACCAATCTTTTATATTTCACAGTTTATAGCACAATTAAATATTTATTATCCGCTCTATAGTATTTTGCACAAAGAATTTCCTCAGCCCAAATTTAAATATTTTGAGTAAGTTCCTTGTTTTAAACAATATATATTTGTAACCAGTTTAACTTATGTCACCTTGTCCTTAAGTTCTCAGATATATCCGGAGACAGACTAAATTCGATTTACTAAATCTATTTTACTGTTACATCATCACCTGACAACTCTTATGCGACTTTGGCAAAATCAGTGCCAAAATCATTGGAGGCATATACTAAAAAAAAATACTTTTTTAAACGAGGTTGAGTACGATTTTTTCTGATACATCACTGATTTTCAGTGTCAACCTCTATTGACCCATTGTTATGTAAACCTAAACAGCAGAAAAAAATAAAATATTCATCTATTTATAGATATATTTTGTAAAATCTAAAAATCTATTCTAAAGAACTCGAAATATTGTTTAACTTTTGGGTCTTTTTCTTTTAAATTATGGTTACAGTGGTTTGAAGCGCTAAATTCACCAATATCATAGAAAGAATAGAAAAAGATAAATTCTTAAGTTTTCACGATTTATTAATAATTGCTCTTTTTTACATATGTACTGTGTGTGTTTAATAATAAATTTTAATAAATATTTCGTTCACTTTTAAATAATACGCTTTCATAGTCCGTGATATTCGTCGTCTTCAGCCAATCCTTGTCCACTGTTGGATGTAGGTCTCCCAATTTTACAAAACAAATCCTGGCCCCTCACTTTTCGACTGACAACCTCATGTAGGTCATCAGTACATCGGCCTAGGTGTGGCCCTACGTTTGCCGAGACGTTGTCTCCAGGACTCTTAAGATTAGCTTACAACAAACAACTAGTAGTACTAGGAACAGGAAACAGGCTGACGGCCCACTTAAAAATAAGCAGTTACCATCGCCTATGGATGTTTGCAACACCAGTGGTATCGCGAACACGCTGCTGTCCCTTAGGGGTACAGGAACTCGGGTCACTAATGCCGGAACACAACACAAGGTTATTATGGCGGCATACTTAAGACCAAAGGTGGTCGCCATCCAGACGGGCTTGGGTCCCTACCACGTAGCTAGGGTGGGTTGTTTAGTCACCTTTTACGACAGGCCGACCCCGGCCGCAAATGTTAGTATTATTTCTCCGCCCCTGCACAGATAAAAACCTATTGGATAGATTTCAATAAAATTTTCAAGTTTTATTTCCAAGACACTTGGCCATTATCTAAAAAAAAACTCTAGAGGTGTCAAGGGACACTTGAATGGAACGAAGTTCCTTTCGATTAATTAGTGAAAGAATGGTAATAAAATTTTTTTTAAAGTTATTATAATATTTTTTTTATTATTAACAAATATAATGTAATATAAACTTATTCAGTAACTAACCTAACCCCATCAGCAATATCCGGAACTTGTGCAGAAACACTGTCAGGATTCATTATTATTATTTTTTATTATTTATTATGTACAAAAAACCTGTATACACTCAACAAAAATAATCGTCGCGACACCACACTGTTCAATGCGAAATAGAAATGAAAATATCTGGCTTGCTTTCTATAAGAGAGAAAGAGAGAGAGAGAGAGAGAGAGAGAGAGAGACAGACAGACAGAGAAATATGCGCACGCCGCATAGCTTACTACAGCAAAAAGTGTCGTTACAACATTTCGTGAGAATTTTTTCCGTCTCTCCCCCTTTCACAACGCGCGATAAGGAACTTCGTTCCAAAAATTGCGATATCTTAATTTAATATAAGTTATTAGTTTTTTATAAGCACTAGGTGTTCAGTAATGTATGTTTTCTTGCCGCGGAGAAGTGGGGCAAGCGGTGTAGCGTGTATGCGTTCGAAAACTTCTCGTACTTTTTCGATTTACAGTCAAACCTGAGTAAGTGAAAACTGGGTAAGCGAGAAAACTCTATTAATGAGAGTATTTACCAGATCCCGTCACTTTGCCCTATAACCTCTATAAGTGCGATACATAAACCTGTATAAGTGACAGTCGCTTTTCAAGTATGAACCTCTATAAGTGAGATTGATACTTGCCTATACCTCTATAAGCGACAGTTTAACTTTTGCTATTTATGACTCATTCTTAAATTTCGAGGGACTCTTATTTAATTCAAACCAAATGTGCGTCTGTTATTGTTTTCTATAGTTTTAGGAACTTACATTGTATTCGAATGACCAAATAATAATAATAATAAGTGATAAACTAAAAATTGTGAATGCTTTTGAATCTGGGAAATTACGAAATCAAATATGAAGTGAGTTTGGCTTAGCAGACTCCACCTACTATAAAATCAAAAGAATTAATTAAGTCTCAGTGCTCTGAGACGCATACATACACGTATTTTGTATCTAATTACGTCATATTTGCCGTGTTTTTATAGACCTCTATAAGTGAGGCAGACCTTTTCTGTAACTCTGTAAGCTAGAAGCTCGGGTTAGTGAGAAACCTCTATAAGTGAAAAAGAGATCGTGGTCCCTTGAGCTCTCACTTATCCAGGTTTGACTGTACTTTATTACTGTTATTCGACCACCGAAGCGGGTGGGTACGGCTAGTACAAAATAAGACTTGTAAAAATAACATAATACTTTGAAACACAAAGCATAAAATAATTCTATATGTTCAACAATTAATATAGTCGCTATTAATAAATAATTTCCGCGGAAACAAAACCCCACACATTTTTTTCTTTACATTTCTATACATTACTAGCTGACCCGGCAAACGTTGTTCTGCCATATAAATAATAAAATGTCAAAAAATTAAAAAAAAAATTTAGGGGTGGACTACCCCTAACATTTAGGGGGATGAAAAATAGATGTTGGCCGATTCTCATAAATACCGGATAAGCACAAAAAATTTCATCAAAATCGGTCAAGCCGTTTCGGAGGAGTATGGCAACGAAAACTGTGACACGAGAATTTTATTTCTATACATTATTTTCCAAGCAACCAGTGTCGCGATCGCTGGCATATCACTTACGGGGGGAACAACAGGAGTAGTAGACCCAAAAAGTACTGGCTTGAGGTCATAGAAGACATACGTAATGGTCTCACTACTAGTGCCAAAGATAGTGCGAAGTGAGGAAGAAAGTGCGACGTGGGTTCTTTGTTACTAAGGCACAAAGAGACAGAAAGAAGCTCACAGAAATAGAAAAGGGTCATCATAAACTCTACGTCTTACTTTTAGGTCAAACTTGGTACCCCCCCCCCCCCTTCTCCTCTGTGAAACGTAAACGCGCGAAAGATTACTCGATATTTACCGGCAATTTGTTTCAGAAGCTGCGTAAAAAGACTGTGTATGATGAGTTTTTGTAGGATTCTTATTAGATAATGTTCTAGAGACCTTGTAATGCATTGTTAATAGTTTTTATTTGAACCGGAACTTATATGAAGAAGGTTATATATAATATTTAATACCTACTTATCCGTGCAGAGGCGGAAAAAGAATACTAACCTATGCAGCTGGGAACGGCCTGTCGTAAAAGGCGACCAAACAACCCACCCTAGCTACGTGGTAGGGCCCCAAGCCCGTCTGGATGGCAACCACCTTTGGTCTTAAGTATGCCGCCATAGTAACATTGTATTGTGTTCCGGCATTAGTGATCCAAGTTCCTGTACCCTTATGCGACAGCAGCGTCTACGTGATGCCACTGGCGTTGCAAACAACCATAGGCGACGGTAACTGCAAAATTCTAAGCGGGCCGGCAGCCTGTCTGCTGTTATACATACAGCGATAAAAAAAATACTCTGTTGTCGGCGTAACAAACACGACAGTAAGTTTAATACAATGTTTGTGGGGACGAAGTTCTTTTGTACAGAGTGAACTGGCAGAAATCGTCACATAACGAAAAAGCGTTTTTTTTATTGCTGTAGGACAGCAGACAGGCTGACGGCCGGTTGGAATTTAGCAGTTACCGTCGCCTATGGGTGTTTGCAACACCAGTGGCATCGCGAACACGCTGCTGTCGCATACCTAAGGGTACAGAAACATGGGTCACTAATGCCGGAACACAACATAAAGTTATTAGGGCGGCTTGAGGCCCTACCACGTAGCTAGAGTGGGTTGTTTTCTCGCCTTTTACGACAGGCTGACCCCGGCCGCAGAGGTTAGTATTCTTTCTCCGGCCTTGCATGGATAAAAATACCGCTATAAGAACTTGGTGTTGTGTTCCGGCATTAGTGAACTAGGTTCCCGTACCCCTATGGAACAGCAGCGTGTTCGCAGTGCCCTAGCGTCGCAAACATCCATACGCTGTTCTGCTGTTCTTCAGCAATAATAAAACACTTACTTGGATAAATTAAATACACAGATTGGCTTTAGACTACGTTTACTTATAATCGCGTCATGGAATTAGCATAATAAGGCGAAAAGTCAATATTTTACTTAAAACGTCCTTCGTACGTACATTTATGTCTTTTTACATATTCGTTTCGTCAATGTATGACCTATGTACGATGTATTTTAAATCCATACTAATATTATACTAATTATACTATCCATACTAATATTATAAATGCGAAAGTAACTCTGTCTGTCTGTCTGTCTGTTCCTCTTTCACGCCTAAACGGCTGAACGGATTTTGATGAAATTTGGTATGGTGATAGATGATAACCTAGAAATGGTCATAGGCTATAAATAATCACGCCATCGTTCTTAGGGGGTAGGCAGTAGGCAGATAACTAAATTGAGTTAGTGATTTTTTGTGCTTATCCGGTATCTATGAGAATCGGCCAACATCTATTTTTCATCCCCCTAAATGTTAGGGGTGACCCACCCCCAAAAATTTTTTTTTAATTTTTTGACATTTTATTATTTATTATTTATATGGCAGAACAACGTTTGCCGGGTCAGCTAGTTACAAATAAACTGCACGAGTGGCGCGGGCGCACAATTTGCGGCAGCTACATAACAGAATAGTGGAAGACAAATATATAGCCATTTTTTTATTGCTGCAGGACAGCAGACAACTGGTGTTAGCAACGCCAGTGGCATCGCAAACACGGCGCTGTCCCATAAGGGTACAGGAACTTGAGTCACTAATGCCGGAACACAACACAAGGTTATTATGGCGGCATACCTAAGACCAAAGGTGGTCGCCATCCAGACGGGCTTGACCCGGCCGCAGAGGTTAGTATTCTTTCTCCGCCCCTGCACGGATAAAAGCCATGCCTACGCCGGGCCCAAAAACGTGTTGTTCTGACGACGTAAAGGGTGATATGCGTGCCAATGGACTCGCCATTCCATCAAGGATGCTGAATACCGTGCGAAGTGGACAAGATAAAGTCGGAAAGCGCAGGATTGAAAGCTAAGATGATGATGATGATGATGAAATAAATTTTAATTCAGTGCCTGTTTGGACTCAATCATAAATCATAGAGCTTTTCTGTTAGTAAAAGCTCACAATCATAAGCCTTTTCCGAGCAAGGGCGGACTGAAAATACTGACCCCCACGGCCGGGGTCGGCCTGTCGTAAAATGCGACACAACCCCAGATAGGTGTTATTCTACGTGCTGGATGGCAACCTGGTTTTTAAATATATCACGATAATAAACTTATGTTGTGTTGCGGCCTAAGTGATACAGGGTCCAGTTAACTGTTCCCCTGGGATCGCAAACATCTTTAAGCAACGGTAACTGCTTATTATTAAGTGCTGTTCCTTACAATGAAGAATGTTTCTTAGATGATCATTATTTATCTCGGTTCCGCCATTTTGGGGCCCCGGGGTACATTTTAAAGAACTCAGGGCGAAATTACTGTTGCTCTTACTGTACGACGACCTCAAAGGCGCAACGAATTTTGCACTTCGCCTGTGGAGGCTACGCATTCGATACCTATCCCGAGTTTCTGTATAATAATATGTTATTTACAAAAGAATATAAGAATCAGTTGTCTAGTACACATAACAAAAGCGCACTATTTCTTACTTTCAGACTTTGAACTAAATCTCGTAGCCCTGTTTTTCGAACAGGCAGAATTTGGGACACAGCCGGTATTTAATTTTAAAATAATACAAAATAAAGTTAATCTCATCTTACTTAGAAAAAAATTACCACAATCAAACACACATTTAAAATTATTTTCAATGACTAAGAACAATTGTGAAAACTTAAGGAAATACTTATAATTATTGCAGTTTCATAAATTTAACAATAAATGCAGTTGAGATGAGAGCGTTAAGAAGTATGATAGGAGTTAAACTGAGTGACAGGATAAGAAATAGTGAGATAAGGAAACGTTGTGGTCTGAAAGAAAATGTAGTGACAAAAATTGAGAAAGGTATGCTGAGATGGTTTGGCCATGTCGAGAGAATGAATGAAGAACGATTGACGAAAAAATGTATAAGGCGAGTGTGAATGGAAGTGTTGGAAGGGGTAGACCTAGGCGGACGTTTCGAGACCAGATCAGGGACGTCTTGAAAAAAGGCCAAGGTCAAGAGTACCAAGGGTACTCTTGACCAACCGAAGGGCATGTATGAAGGGAATAATGAAAGTGGACGAAGCGAAACAAGTATGTAAGGATCGTAGCTAGTGGAAAGAAGTGGTCTCTGCCTACCCCTACGGGAAAGAGGTGTGATTATATGTATGTATTGCAGTTTAACAAAAAGCGGTCTCAAGAGTTTTTATAACATATTTTGTAGTACAATTATTTCTGAATCAATCTAAAATATTAAATTTTCTTCTTCCGGGCTTTAACCCAAAGTATGTGGGGTCGGCACGACATGTTTTCTCATTTCAATACCCTCTACTAATAGTCATCTCAACATTGACATGTTCCCAAAAATATTAAAATACAATATAAAACAAAAATAAGAAATCAAGCTTCAATAATAACATGTAAATGTGAATTTACCACCCAAACCCCGTCTGTTAAAAAAAACCTTATTGACCAAATACAACACTAAAAATTAGTTATTATAAATAAAACACAACACTAATCGTTAAAAAATTTAGAAATAAATAAAACACTTGACACTCACAACGAAGGCTCAATAACCACTGAGGTTCTGATGCGATTTGCACGTCACAAAGTTGTGGCTATTGAAATAGTGGTGTGACATGTCACCAACCAATGATTTATCGATAGATAACAAACAAGTTATCTGTGATATGTAAATAGATATTATGAGCAATGATATCGCCTTCTTTTAAAAAGTAAGCAAGTCTTTCATCACAATTGTCTTTGAATCACTTTGGGGTTGGTATGGGGTTGGTTAATTTTTTGGAACGAAGTTCTTTTATGCGGTTTATAGAAGAGTGAACTGGCAGGAATTGTCACGTAACGGAAAAGCGTGAAGCCCCCTTCAAGCGACCATCCCTTCTTTTCTCTTTCTTACTGTCTCTATTTTCTATGGTTGTATGTGTGTGTGTGAGGCAAAATTTGACAGTAAACATTGTCTATGTTGAACAATATAACCTCAATTCTTTAACATGTAAATATGGAAGTAATAAGTACTATTACTTCCATGCATGTAAATAACATTAAATATTATTTTTTATGTTTTCATTTTAATTTACACGAGACTTATTTTATATATATAACTTATAATTCGCCATTTTATATTCAAGTTTGAATAAATTACTATTTTTCCCGAATATTCAATAAAATTTATTAATTTAAATCCTTACAATTTTTTTATCGAAAAAGTGATAGAAAAATAACAATGTATACAAATGAGAGAGAGAGAGAGAGTTGAATAGAGTAGGACTGCACTTTTTGGCATGATAAAAATACAGTAGGTAATAAAATTAATAAAAATCTACATTTTAAAACATGTTTTGAGTTTTTTTTTTTATAAAATAAGGGATAACAAAAAATAGTAGAATTGGTTTTTAATGGGTTGACTGACGTAAGTTATTGTGTGTAAATTTTTCGTCTTTATAATGTTCTATAGTATACATTATTTTTTATATAAACTTAATAATTGGTTGATGACATCAGACAGATCCACACGGTAATATGACAAAATATATTCGCATATACATACATAACATAGAGTTACGTACATGTATTCCGGTTCTAGGTGCTTTTATTCGAGAAAAGAATTATTACAAAACTGAAAAGCAAAAATAATAAACTTTCTTTTTATTAACCTTAATAACAAAGTTCTTAAACTAATGTAAGTATACCTAAGCAATTTTGAGTCGGAGCTAATGCCCTCAAGTGTGTGCCAGTTCGGGTTACTGTCTCGCTGACATTAACTTTGTAAACGCTCAGCATTTACCGGCGAAGGGACGTGTCACGCTGCGCCGCCGCAGCTCATCACGCTTTACGTAATTAATTAATTAATTTGCTTGTTTGTTATACTTACATTAGTTTATGAACTTAGTTATTAAGGTTAATAAAAAGAAGGTTTATTATTTTTTGTTTTTTAGTTTTTTCGGCGGTTTAATTTTTTCGTTATAAAGTTTTTATTTCATAATTTTCTATGTGGCTATAATCTACTAATTACTACATGCTTAAATAAATCAATTCTGTCAAAAGTTAAGCGTGGGCATAGATATAATCGGTGAGTGAACAATCATTCTCTGTTTTCGTACCCTTAGGGTTGGAATATTTTTCCCAAATTTATACGGGACCAACATCGGGGTATACTTTTACCATCAAAATAATAATTTTTAAAATCGGACTACTCTGTAAAAAGTTATGCGTGTTCATACATAAAAAAATAATAATACATAAATAAAAACTAAAAAAATATATATACGCATCGACTTGAGAACCTTCTCCTTTTATTTCGTCGGTTAAAAAATAGGATCATTATTTCATAGACTAAGACCGAATAGAATTTAAATAACCAGCTCCATTGCATAATGGCTTCCGCACTATCTTGTGTCTGGGTGTAAAAAAAGTGATAAATAGTATATCAGTGGTATAGGACCCATAACCCAAGCGCTCTGTTGCTTACTTTGGCGCTGTTAGAATTTCTCACGTTTTTCAGCTATCTATGACCTAGAGCGGGAATAACTACTTTGTCACCTATATGATTCTCTATATTATTTTATTTATTTACTAGCTGACCCGGCAAACGTTGTTCTGCCATATAAATATTAAAATGTCAAAAAATTAAAAAAAATTTTTTGGGGGTGGGTCACCCCTAACATTTAGGGGGATGAAAAATAGATGTTGGCCGATTCTCATAGATACCGGATAAGCACAAAAAATCACTAACTCAATTTAGTTATCTGCCTACTGCCTACCCCCTAAGAACGATGGCGTGATTATTTTATAGCCTATGACCATTTCTAGGTTATCATCTATCACCATACCAAATTTCATCAAAATCCGTTCAGCCGTTTAGGCGTGAAAGAGGAACAGACAGACAGACAGACAGAGTTACTTTCGCATTTATAATATTAGTATGGATTAAACTTTATAAGTTAGCCCTTTTAATCCAGTTAATGGGATTAGGCCCTTGTATAGTTGTATAGTTAAGTCACAACTCAGAAAAAGAATGCGACTTTGCCTACGCAATAAAGAGAAGTCACTTCGAGCAAGAATTTTAATTACGCTAAATTACAAAATGTCTTAATTACTATTGTTAATTGTTAATTATTATTACTACTAAACTGTTATTGATTCTAAATCTTATTTTAATTTTTTTTTGGCTTATTTAAATTGGGTATTGTTTTTAATTTATTATTTAATTAATTGGGTTTGTTTATTTATGGAAGTTTTAAGCAATTTGTGATCTTTTTTTTCAGTTTCTTTGAAATAAATTCCTAATTGTTATTAAGCATTGTTGGAGAGCTAAGAAAACAGTTATGTTTTTAAAATAATCTATAAGCCAAGTTTCATAACGTTTTTTTGTTTGTAAGGCATTATAGAGGAGAAATATCTCAAAAAAATATTGAAATAATATCGTTTTTCGCCTCGCATTTTAAATTTGGACCGATAATTGTTGTTTTAATATTGATAAATAACCAATGTTTAATCATTCATCACAAGGAAAAATAAGATTTAAATTGATATTTTTTGAAGTGAAACTTCTTTACGCGCATGAGGGTAAAAATTTTACCGATGAAACGCAATATTAGCGTCACGAAGATGTGAAACGTTTCTTTTGCTCCAGTAATACCAACCTGGCTTAAGGATTATTGAAGTGTTCTATAATGTAATTTAAGAATAATTGCATTGCATTACTTATACATATCTATTCGATTTATCTATTCCACGTATATAGTCACTCATCACGATATCTCTGGAACCATTAGAGCTAAAACTTGCAATTTGGTAGGAATATTCTTTTCACCGAGTAGAGGTCAGCTAAGAACGGATTTTACGAAATTCCACCCCCAAGAGGGGTTGCGGGGGCGTTAATTATTTATATGGCAGAACAACGTTTGCCGGGTCAGCTAGTAAGATATAAAATAATATTATTTCATAAATTCTTTTTCTAAATTTATTAGAAGATTTAAAAATTAGTTTGCCAAAGAAGTTTCACTTCTGACATGTGTGCTTTGTACGCACGCATTTTTTTTTAAATAAATTTTAATGTTGCATTTTTGCCTTATTTTCAAAAAAGTATAAAAATATGATAACTCAAAAATGGTTCACTTTTCCATTATGCATATGGGGTTTAAATTATCGCAAATAGTCACCCCTATCACCTCCTAACGAGAATACGTTGAATTACCAATAACCCTGTATATCATAGGCGCTTCAAACGAACGAAAAAACAATCCAGAGACCTGCGTCCAAAAGGTGCCCCTACTTACACATTGCATAGGGAGGTGTGCTCAAAGTATGGTCTAGAAAAAGGTAAATGGGGCCTCTTTTATATCTTGACCAAAATGTACTACTTATATTGTTCTAGAGGAGAAACTCCGATTCACGAGTTCCCTGACACGGGTTCGGGAGGTATGTGGAACTTTGAGTAAGATGGTTGACTTCAGACTACCCACTAAAAATCCTACTGTTCTTCTATCGTCTACTGCCTGGGCTCACGGATAAACTTGGCCTGCCCATCGCGTGGCCTAGGCCAATTTTTTTTATTGCTATAGGACAGCAAACCGGCTGACGTCCCGTTTAGAATTTAGCAGTTATCATCGCCTATGGGTGTTTGCAACGACAGTGACATCGCAATCACGCTGCTGTCCCCTAAAGGTACAGGAACTTGGGTAACTAATGCCGGAACACAACACAAGGTTATTATGGCGGCATGCTTGACCGAAGACCAAAGGTGGTCGCCATCCAGACGGGCTTGAGGCCCTACCATGTAGCTAGAGTGGGTTGTTTTGTCGCCTTTTACGACAGACCGACCCCAGCCGCTATATTATTCTTTCTCCGCCCCTGCACGGATAATAATATATAATACTGGAAGTAAATTATACTACATTTAAGCATATTTTCAAATTTGATTTAAATCTTGCTTTTATTGCGTATTTATTATTCATTATTATTTTTATCTTAAATATTATCTGTATTTTGAATATTTCTGACTAAACAAATTACTTTGCTATTTTACACTGATTACGATCTTCATGGCAGTTAATCTTCAAGCGTTTTATCCAGGTTCATGAGCACTTGAGTAGTTACCTCAGAGTATGGGTAAGCTGCCTGCAAAATGGCCTCGTGGCATCGGGGCTCCAACCTTACATGGGATAGAGGATACGTAAGTGTGACCCATATCCACTGTGGGGCAACGCTGTTCGAGATCGAGGTAGTCTATTTCCATTTCTCAGTACCTCGGATTTCAGCGATAGAGGAGCCTAGGAGAAGTTTTTCAGTGGGTATGAAGTTATGAACCCCGCGCGCACTTGTTGCGGCCTTATACGGCAGGCAGTGTTGAAGTGCATTTTTCTTCTTCCGGTACAAAAAAATAAGATTAATAGCTCTACTGAGATTATGCCTAGGATTCTTGGTGGAGATATGTCTCTCTCAAGATCCACTAAGACATTGGCTTGTTGCACTTACGCAATATATATATATATATATATATATATATATATAAGATCAGGCGTTATTTTCTTATTGTAGCAAAACACAATGTGATTCATCTAAAACAGAGTTTTATTTATTAATTACAGGTAAGTTTTACATAATAAATATTAACAACTAATGAAATAATTACAAACCTAAAACAGAGAATCGACAATTAAATGTTCATGCTACACTATTTTTATTGAATACTTTAACTTGATTATTTTTATTTCAACTTGAATTAAAGCTAATTCACAAACTGTAATTGTTTTTAAACAAATATTAGACTATTCTAGAACCTAGTAGTAGTATGGTTTTCCTCGAGGAGAGCGGCAAAGGAATTCATGCATAGGTACTCTTATGTCAATGTCAGTGTAAACACAAAGCTTACATACATATATATATATATATATATATATATATATATATATATATATATATATATATATATATATATATATATATATATATATATATATATATATATATATATATATATATATATATATATAAAAGCGTAGGGTGTTTTGTACAATATTTTTGAACTCTGCATTGCGGAGTGAAACTAGCAAAAAAATATTATAATGATTGATATCGAGCACCCCACGCATTTTAGAACAGTGACATTAAATTTCTTGTCAGTAATTTTATTCTTATGTTAAGAATTATTTTTAAACTATAATTTTTATATATAAAGTGACAACTTTTTTAGCGGCATTGTGCACTTTTGTGTGATGGGTAAAAATGTTAAACTCGCGTCAGGTCACGTGTCTTGATCGTAAGAATTCGTAAGACGTAAGACGGAGTTTTGCTCCAGTAATAACAACCTTATTAATAATGACTTAAGGTTTATTTTATAATGTAATTTTTAAATGATCGCATTGCATTACCTAAACACATCTATTCAAATTGCGAATTTCTTACAATGAAATACAGTTGAGTTTTTGAAATGGAAACTTCTTTAGACGCGTTGAGCACTTTTCGGGTGAACAATTTTTGGTTTGTAAAGAAGTATTAATGACTAATTTAAACTATAATGCTTGATCGTAAACAATTTTTTATAAACCGAAAATAATAATCTAATAGCTCGACGATACAATTCACAAGTTATTTAGTTTTCACTTCTATCGGCAGTCTCCAAAGACTGCCTGCCCCGCATGTTTTTTTTTTATCAGGGACCACGCGGATATTATTATCAAAATATACTAGTGATGACGAAAGATTACGTAATCAGATAAGATTAAAAACGAAATTGTTGTCATAATAATAAATGAGGAAACTGTTTTGTTATTTAATGATAAAAGAATTTATATTTTTATCATTCCGTTTTTTTTAATGCTGTAGAACAGGAGACAGGCTGACGGCCCGTTGAGAATTTAGCAGTTACCGTCGCCTACAGGTGTTTGCAACGCCAGCGGCATCGCAAACACGCTGCTGTCCCATAAGGGTACAGGAACTTGGGTCACTAATGCCGGAACACAACACAAGATAATTATGGCGGCATAGTTATAGACCAAGGATGATGGGTTGCCATCCGTCAAGCACTGAGTATATCAAACACGCACACACACAAACTTTATGATAGTAATAGATAAAAAAATATATGTCTACTGTATTGTTATATGTATATATGTATTGTTATCATATTATAAGATAAATTAATATGATAATGGTATAAATTTCAAATATAATTCTACAATGTTTAAACTACCTAGAAAAAAAATCTCATAAACAATGTATTGTGTTTATTTTATGATTGTATGCCGCCATAATAACCTTATGTTGTGTTCCGGCATTAGTGATCTAAGTTCCTGTACTCTTATGGGACAGCAGCATGTTCGCGATGCCACTGGCGTTGCAAACACCCATAGGCGACGGTAACTGCTAAATTCTAAGCGGGCCGTCAGCCTGTCTGCTATCCTACAGCAATATAAAAAAAATTATTATGTCTATATAAAGTATAATTTAAATATGTTTTATATTATTTTGTATTAATAATAATAATATATTGAGACATTTATCACAACACCATCTAATCCCAAACTAAGTTGCATAGCACTTGTGTTATGGGTACTAGACAATTGATATAATACATATATACTTTTTTGTAAATAAATACATATTATACACTAGCTGTGCCCGCGACTCCGTCCGCGTGGAATAGTGACTTTGGGCGGCATTTTTTGGATATATCTTATGGTTTATTTTGGATTACAAACCCTATAAACTCTAAAATATAAATAAATGAATTATACAAACTGCGTTCGAACCTACAAAGTCCAGCCTAAGCTGAACCCTATTTTATATCATTGATGATATAAATCTGAGGTCAACTTAAATTGGATTATTAAAAATCCGAAACTGATCACTTTTAACTAAAACCATTTTTTTTTCTAAAATAAAAGTAGCCTAAGTTACTCCTTGTTACATCAGCTATCTGCCAGTGAAAGTCCGGTCAAAATCAGTCTAGCTGTTTCAGAGATTAGCCGGAACAAACAGACAGACAGACAGACAGACAAAAATTGTAAAAAATGTTGTTTTGGTATATGTACCGTGTATACATCCAAATGCACTTAGTAAAAAGCGGTTATTTTAATATTACAAACAGACCCTCCAATTTTATTTATTTGTATAGATAAACACCCAGACGCTGGACGGGAATCGAACCCGTGACCTCTGCAAGCGTACGGACCTGCATTACCCGTTACGCCTGGAAGTCGTCATAATATATTACTACATCTCCAAAATACAGGCTGTGCCTAGTTTGAAGGCGTAAGGTCAATCAATTGTTACGCTCTTGAATAAATATCGGTTGTTTAGTACCCATAACACAAGTGTTATCAACAGAATTTTTATTTATATATATGTTTTAGAATATTTTTGTTTATCGTTATTAGGTTAAGTTGATCTGAATAAAGGTTATTATTATTATTTCTATATAATATTATATTTTCCAACTTTATCTTCGACGAATTTAAACCAAACTATTAATTTTATTATTTTCATCGTATTCATTGTATACTAATTTACCCATAGAACCATTTGGTAAACAGATTTTTACGTGGTAGGGCCCTAAGTCCGTCTGGATGACGACCACCTTTGGTCTTAAGTATGCCGCCATAAACCTTGTGTTGTGTTCCGGCATTAGTGTCCCAAGTTCCTGTACCCTTATGGGACAGCAGCGTGTTCGCGATGCCACTGGCGTTGCAATCACCCATAGGCGACGATAACCGCTCAAGTCTAAGTGGGCCGTCAGCCTGTCTGCTGTCCTACAGCAATAAAAAAGGTGCAGTTTCAAATCAATCCGACGTTAAAATCACGTTCAAAAATTCCGTTATATAGAAGCATTCATACCAAGCTAATAAAAATGTGTTAAAAAAGACGGAGCTGTATGAATTGTCACAATTTATTTATTACATATTTTTCTTTAGTTAAGCTAGTTTTTTTTTTTATTAAAAACAAAAACTTTTGCTGACTTTAATATTTATCGATAAATTGTTTCGTATCATTTTCCTGTCCCTATCGTGATGCAATACCATGAAGAACATTAAAAATGCTAAACATCACTAAATGATCCTACAAACTAAAGTTTGTAGGATAAGGTTAACCTTTATTTATGCCCGTCTGATGGCGACCAACTTTGGTCTTAAGCATGCCACCATAACAACCTTGTGTTGTGTTCCGGCATTAGTGACCTAAGTTCCTGTATCCTTTTTTTATTGCTGTAGTACAGCAAACAGACTGACAGCCCGCTTAGAATTTAGCAGTTACCGTCGCCTATGGGTGTTGGCAACGCCGATGGCATCGCGAACACGCTGCTGTCCCATAAGGATACAGGAACTTGGGTCATGAATGCCGGAACACAACACAAAATTATGGCGGCATCCTTAAGACCAAAGGTGGTCGCCATCCAGACGAGCTTGGGGCTAGGTGGGTTGTTTTGTTGCCTTTTACGACAGGCCGACCCCGATCACAGAGGTCAGTATTCTTTCTCCGCTCCTGCACCGATAAAAAAGTGTCCCATATGGGACAGCAACGTGTTCGCAATTCCACTAGCGTTGCAAACACTTATAGGCGACAGTAACTCCTAAATTCTAAATGGGCCGTCAGCCTGTCTCAGTAGACAGGCTGTAGGACAGTTCCTACCACAATAAAAAATAAATAAATAGGTATTAGATTTCGAATAAATAACTTTTCAAATATACGTGACACTCAAAAGGGTCTATGTATAATGTATTATATATAAACATGAATAATTGAACTGAATTAAATTCCCTGGATTCCATATATTTTAAAATAAACAATGTTCATAGTCCAGTGCTAGGCTAGCATGCTCTACAGTGAACATACCTAGCACATTGTGGTACAGTGGTTATGATTAAAAAACAAGTACTAACCTTAATCGACTTCTCTTCTCAGCGAGGGCAAGTTGCTGTGCCGGAGTCATCATCCTACGTATGTTAGATGGAGGGACATTGGGGAAGGAGTCGCCACCCTCGTGGGACGGTCCTTCTTCCAGGTCCGGGTCTGGGTCACCCACTATAAAAGTTGGGTCTGCCTGTAAATATTTTTTCTAATATAAGTATGTTTGATTTCGAAATTGTTTATTTTGTACTCCTAAACTTTTTGAAAACCAATTATCATCCTACATGTCATTGGCAAAATGCACAAGTCGTGCCATGCCATTTCCTAAAAGAAAATAAAAGTATTTTTACAATTAGAGTAGGTACTTTTTTCGTACCTGGGTGGAGTTAGAACACTATTTATTCCATGTGGCTAGGTGGTAGGGCCTCGAGCCCGTGGTAATCACTCTTGGTCTCTAAATATGCCGCTATAAGAACCTTGTGTTGTGTTCATAAATGACTCAAGTTCCAGTTCCGCAACGGACTAGTGGCGTAGCTTAGTTGGGGCGGCAGGGGCAGCCCGCTTCGGGCGGCATTTTTCAGGGGGCGGCAAAATTTCACAATATATAATATAAATTTTTGAACCATTTCATATTTTTATCGCAACTACAAATTCGGACCGACTGAAAAGAGCATAGAATTTTTCATTACTTATTCTGTAACGAATTCGGGGAATCTCCTTCTTTGAGTGATATTTTGTATGCGACTGCTGGCAACACCGTCTTTTCTGACTTGCGGGGATTCCCCATAGTTTATTTTGTGCTTGACCTGTATAATCAATCTAACCTGTATAATGCAAAATAATGATGACTGTTCTTGCCGAAAAGTTATCTAGAATTAATGTATGTAATACTAGTAGGCTCGCCCGGCTCAACACGGGCAGATTTTTCATTACCACTCCGATCCTATTGGCCCTAGAGTGATATTATATAGCCTATAACATTCGTCAACAAATGGGCTTTCCAACACAAAAATAATTTTCAAAAGCGGTACAGTAGATCCAGAGATTACCCCCTACAACGTCACAAATACACAAACTTTACCTCTTTATAATATTAGTATAGATATAGTATGAATTAAATTGAAATTCCTAAATAAAAGGGCGGCGAAATTGTCTTCCGCCTCGGGCGGCCGTCACCCACGCTACGCCGCTGCAACGGACATCATCGTTTTTGTGTTACATAGCATCGCAAATACCTCTAGACCACGCTTGCTATTAAGTGAGCCATCAGCCTGTCAGCTGTTATTTTGCATTATAGGGTTGTGTCTTTAAAAATCTAATAAAATTAAATTCGCATTGTTTTATTGCTGGGGAACTGGCCATGTTGCACGCAGGGATACCAGCAATTTGGAACGCCTTGTGACCGGTAAAATCGAAGGAAAACTAAATGAGCCGTCACGGGACGCCTAGCAGATGTGAAACATTATGCAGAAAAGAACAGATTGTGATAGGAACTAAATATGTCATAATGATAAAAACTCTACACTTGTAAATTAACAGCGACATCTATGATTCACTAGCAATACTAATTAAACAAATATTCAAACGAACTTCTATGGTTTTTAATACGTGAACGTAATTGTTCTTGTACATCCTAGATGGCAGTATTTATATTCAGAAATGTTAATTATTTTTAAACATTATTTTGTAAAAGTAATATGCAGAAAAGAACAGATTGTGATAGGAACTAAATATGTCATAATGATAAAATATTACGATTTTTTTCCAGATAACGATGACTATTTATTGAATAAACATTTATTTTCATTAAATACAAATAACGCCGGATCGAGTGGGAGAGAATCGCACAGTCGATTGCGCCGCTACACCGTACATACTACACACACTACTGCATATAGACTGTATATATACCATCATATAGCGGTATGCGGCAGGCGTCGCGACGCCAGAAATCAATTTTACGTGCAGCTATAGATGTTTCACATCAAAAGGCAGAAGTCCCAAACGATGGTCGGACCAAATAGCGGAGGAACTGAAAATACCTGTCAGCGATACACTCCACCAAGCCGCAGAACGGGATCGATGGAGACAGCTAGTTGACGGAATTAAACGGAGTCACGATCCTCAGCAATGAGGGACCGATTGAAGAGAGAGAGATTGCTGGAGAACAGTAGACAGGCTGCCGGCCCACTTAATAGTGAGCAGTTACCGTCGCCTATGGATGTTTGCGACGCTAGTTGCACTAATACGCTACTAGTACAGCAACCTGGATTACTAATGCCGGCACACAACACAGAGTTATTATGGCGGCATACTTATAGACCAAGGGTGGTGGTGCAGATGGGCTTGGGGCCCAACCATATAGCTAGGGTATTTTTGTCGCCTTTTACGACAGGCCGACCCCGGCCGCAGATGTCAGTATTCTTTTTCCGCCCCCGCACGAATAAAAAACAACCTATAAAAAAACATATTTACCTCATTTCTACCCTCATCAGACCCAATCTTCTCGAAATTGTCACTCTCGCTCGAAGATGTCGCTTCTTGCGTTTCAGACATCGTTTTACCTTAAACAAATAATATATAAATATACTATGACAAAACACTTTATATTATCTTTATGGACATTACAGGGAAAGAGATTAACAAAAATATGTAACATAAATAAAATAATTTAATGTTAAGATTTTTATTTTTTAGGTTTATAAAGAAATTTGTATGCCAGAAATGGCGAAACGTGTTGTACATTTATAAAATTTGAACAAGTCACCTATGTATTCACCATGTTTCTTACAAATAAAGATTATTATTATTATTATATTATTATTAACAACGCTCCGTGGCCTGAGGACCTCCATGGTACTCGTATAATGGCTAACGCACACGGTACGCTTGCTGAGGTCATGGGTCCGATTCTCGCCCCACGTCTGGGTGTTTATATATACATGTATACGTATACAAAAGAAAAATATTGTTTGTGAACTATCCCAATATACACAGCGCCATCTAATATTATGGATAGTAAATAACATATAAACTTTTCCGTTGTAAACATACACGGAGTAGGATTGAAGCCGTTACGTCCGCAGGCATTCTGACATGAATCGGCCTTACGGCACGGAGATCGTCAAACGTTATAGTTATGATTATATTTCTAAAGTAAACAAATTCCTGTGCAAAAATCATAAAAGAAAATATAAGGCAAATGGATTTTTTTCCAAACAATATGGGATATGATTTATATCAGCCATTTGGCTTCACATCGTGCTAGGTGGTAGGACTCCAAGCCCGTCTGGGTGGCACCCACCCCTGTTTTCAAAATAAGCCGCCATGATCTTACACCATGTTCTTCAAGGCTGGAAACGCGATGGCAATGCCTTTGATGTTACAAACGACTAAATAAATAAATATTTTACAGCACCATCTAGTCCCAATTGCCAAAGTAAGTAGCATAGCATTGTGTTATGGGTACTAGTCAACTGATAAAAACATATATTTTTAATTTCTAAATCTAAATAAATACCTACATAATTATTAATATGCTTGGTATTTTTATTTTTTTTGGAAATTAACAATTGTTTTTCTTAGTCTAACCTCAAAGCAAACACTCATTGACTTCGTGTTACTTAACAACGCCATCTGCTGGAATAGCTTTAGTGTTGCTGTGTCGTTAAAGCAATTTAAAAAAATAGTATTATTATTCGCCGATAGATGTCAAGAAGAGTCATTTTTCAGTTTAAATTGGGACTACTCAAACGCCATCTTTTGACATTTTCTAGAAATGATTCCTAGCTAGATCGATTTATCGCCCCCGAAACCCCCCGTATACTAAATTTCATGAAAATTGTTGGAGCCGATTCTGAGATTCCAATTATATATATATATATATATATATACCTAGTCAGGTCATAAATTCTGTCACATGTTTAATGTAAAATAATTGTAACAACTTTATTAATTATGTAACCATTCATATACCAAAATGAACTTAACAAAACATAGATTCTTATGACATTAAAGTTTATTCAAAATGACCTCCGTGATTTTGAATACAAGCCTTCAATCTGCGCGGCCAGTCGTCTATCGCAGCACGAACGAGGTCCATGTCAATATCGGCGGCTGCCTTAATCAAGGATGTCTTGAGTGACTCCAAATTGGGATGAGGCTTTGAGCACGCCTTTTCCTCCAAGTGTTGCCATATCTTGTAATCTAACGGATTCAAATCTGGACTGGAGGAGGGCCAGTCTTCGTGCCGGATGAAGTCGATTTCACGCGCCGCCAGCCAGTCTTGTGTGCTCTTCGCTCTATGAGCTGGCGCCGAATCTTGTTGGAATACCCAGTGCCTGTTATTGAACATGGTATGAGAAACAGTTTCCACAAGGTTCGTCAGGACTGTATTTTGATACATAACAGCATTCGTTTTTACACCTTTCTCACAAAAATGTACCTCTGTTAAGCCCCAATAAGAAACTCCCAACCATACCATGAGCGAGGATGGAAAATGACCTCGTTGGACACGCGGAATACGGTTGCTCGCTTCTTCACTACTGTGTGCGTACACCTTATCATTCTGTTTGTTGTAGCTCTCTTCTACGGTAAACATTTTTTCATCCGAAAAAAGAATTTCCCGATATTTTTTTCCCGCGTACCGCTTCAACAAAGCGCGGCATCTCTTCAGTCTCAGGTCCATTAGACGAGCATTCAAACGATGTCCTGTTTTTCTTCGATATGCCCGAAGCCCTAAGTCTTCATTTAACATCCTTTTCACCGTGGTTCTGCTTAACCCCATCTGAAGGGCCAACAGTTTCTGCTTACGTTTGGGATTTCTTTGAAATCGTGCCTTCACAGCTTTTATCACTGCTGGAGTCCTAACAGACCGAGGGCGACCACTTCTTGACCTGTCATCTACACTAGAGTCTTCATTGTATCGTTTGATGGTACGATAAACGAATCTTTTGGTAATATTCAAATTTTTCAGTATGTTAAAAATTTGAATTGGCGCGTAACCGCAACGATGCAACGCAATAACTGCAACACGGTCTTCTTTAAGCGTCCACTCCATATTTAAAAATGAGTAAAATACTAAAAGTTATACATTTTTATTTTCATGAACAATTCGAAATTCGAATTCAATAAACTTTTTTGTGGCCAGCATTCTAAAAGAAAAGTTTTTACTGTGTGACAATACTTATGACCTGACTAGGTATATATATATATATATATATATATATATATATATATATATATATATATATATATATATATATATATATATATATATATATATATATATATATATATATATATATATATATATATATATATATATACCTAGTCAGGTCATAAATTCTGTCACATGTTTAATGTAAAATAATTGTAACAAGTTTATTAATTATGTAACCATTCATATACCAAAATGAACTTAACAAAACATAGATTCTTATGACATTAAAGTTTATTCAAAATGACCTCCGTGATTTTGAATACAAGCCTTCAATCTGCGTGGCCAGTTGTCTATCGCAGCACGAACGAGGTCCATGTCAATATCGGCGGCTGCCTTAATCAAGGATGTCTTGAGTGACTCCAAATTGGGATGAGGCTTTGAGCACGCCTTTTCCTCCAAGTGTTGCCATATCTTGTAATCTAACGGATTCAAATCTGGACTGGAGGAGGGCCAGTCTTCGTGCCGGATGAAGTCGATTTCACGCGCCGCCAGCCAGTCTTGTGTGCTCTTCGCTCTATGAGCTGGCGCCGAATCTTGTTGGAATACCCAGTGCCTGTTATTGAACATGGTATGAGAAACAGGTTCCACAAGGTTCGTCAGGACTGTATTTTGATACATAACAGCATTCGTTTTTACACCTTTCTCACAAAAATGTACCTCTGTTAAGCCCCAATAAGAAACTCCCAACCATACCATGAGCGAGGATGGAAAATGACCTCGTTGGACACGCGGAATACGGTTGCTCGCTTCTTCACTACTGTGTGCGTACACCTTATCATTCTGTTTGTTGTAGCTCTCTTCTACGGTAAACATTTTTTCATCCGAAAAAAGAATTTCCCGATATTTTTTTCCCGCGTACCGCTTCAACAAAGCGCGGCATCTCTTCAGTCTCAGGTCCATTAGACGAGCATTCAAACGATGTCCTGTTTTTCTTCGATATGCCCGAAGCCCTAAGTCTTCATTTAACACCCTTTTCACCGTGGTTCTGCTTAACCCCATCTGAAGGGCCAACAGTTTCTGCTTACGTTTGGGATTTCTTTGAATTCGTGCCTTCACAGCTTTTATCACTGCTGGAGTCCTAACAGACCGAGGGCGACCACTTCTTGACCTGTCATCTACACTAGAGTCTTCATTGTATCGTTTGATGGTACGATAAACGAATCTTTTGGTAATATTCAAATTTTTCAGTATGTTAAAAATTTGATTTGGCGCGTAACCGCAACGATACAACGCAATAACTGCAACACGGTCTTCTTTAAGCGTCCACTCCATATTTAAAAATGAGTAAAATTCTAAAAGTTATACATTTTTATTTTCATGAACAATTCGAAATTCTAATTCAATAAACTTTTTTGTGGCCAGCATTCTAAAAGAAAAGTTTTTACTGTGTGACAATACTTATGACCTGACTAGGTATATATATATATATATATATATATATATATATATATATATATATATATATATACAAGAATTGCTCGTTTACAGATATAAGATAAATACCCAGACGCGAGACGGGAATTGAACCCATGACCTCCGCAAGCGTATCGAAGTGCGTTAACCGTTACGCCACGGAGGCCGTATAATGACAGCATATTTGAAAATCAGGGATGGTTGTCATCCAAACTGGTTTGACGCCCTACAATCTTGCTAGGGTTGTTTTGTCGCTTTTTAACGACAGTCCAACCCGCCGCCGAGGTCAGTATTCTCACTCCACCCCTGCACGAAGACAAAGTTATAATATTATTAATAAATTATATTGTGTTAAATACAATAATTGTGTGAAAAGTGTAATAAATTTCTATATTGGTTCAGCGGTGGGCGTGAAAACGTAACAGACAGACAGACTTACTTTCACATTTATAATATTAGTATAAATGTAAAAGTAAAATATTATAATATTTAAAAAAAATATTCAGTCTGTAGGATTCGAAACCGTGACCTCTGATTTGCACTTCTTGCATAATATCACTTGTTTAATACGCCTGATATTATTCAACAATAATTTGTATTTAAAGTCGTTTTGCTCATAAAATTTTATCAGGCGTTTTTTTTCAATACATCTATACAAATAAATAAAATTGGAGGGTCTGTTTGTAATATTAAAATAACCGCTTTTTACTAAGTTCATTCGGACGTATACACGGTACATATACCAAAACAACATTTTTTACAATTTTTGTCTGTCTGTCTGTCTGTTCCGGCTAATCTCTGAAACGGCTGCACCGATTTTGACGGGACTTTAACTGGCAGATAGCTGATGTATCAAGGAGTAACATAGGCTATTTTTATTTTAGAAAAATAAAATAGTTTTTGTTAAAAATGATAAGTTTCGGAAATTTGATTTCCAATTTAAGTTGACCTCAGATTTATATCACCAATTATATGAAATAGGGTTCAGCTTAGGCTGGTTTCGGTAGGTTGAATTTCCAATTTAAGTTGATCTCATATATCCAAAAAAATGCTGCCCAAAGTCACTATTCCACGAGGACGGAGTCACGGGCACAGCTAGTTCTAACTAATATTTTAAATGCGAAAGGGAATTTCTTTGTTTGTTTGTTACACTTTCACATTTAGATGAATGCGGCTTAGGCCACTGAACTAATTTTGATGAATTTCAGTATAGTCATAGATTGGACCTAGGAGAACGATATAGGCTACTATTTTTAAATTCGTATGGCAGAACACGTTTGCCGGGTCAACTAGTTATCAATGTTTATTTTAAAGCGATAATGCGACAAGAACAATCTATATTCACTATCTTTAAGTCGAGATAAAGAACAAAAACATAACACGAGCGTGGAATATTTCAAGTATTGCCAAAAATTATCAATGAAGAAAAAGATGGATTGTGTAAAAGATGAAACCTATGGCAAAAAAAGATATAAATGTTCAGATAACGACTAATATAAAAGAGTGGAAGGAG
Organism: Malacosoma neustria; assembly: GCA_963693495.1. Classification (NCBI taxonomy): domain Eukaryota; kingdom Metazoa; phylum Arthropoda; class Insecta; order Lepidoptera; family Lasiocampidae; genus Malacosoma; species Malacosoma neustria. Next base: position 2,683,739 of record OY856399.1, on the reverse strand, counting down.
AAGACGTGTTGTTTCGACCCCACATAGCTGGGATAAGGGCAGGAAGAAGCAGCTGACCCGCCAATATATATATATATATATATATATATATATATATATATATATATATATATATATATATATATAAATATACAGTCGACACTTGTTAATTCGAAACTCGAGAGAATCTTAAAATACTACGAATTATCGAGTGTTTGAAATATCAAATGGTTCGAAATTTTTGAGAGAAAAGAAATGAAACTTTGAATTATTGAATTTGATAATGAATTATGATAAAAATATTTATTAATCACTATTCTTTAACAATAACAACAAATGACAAAAGTTAAGAGTCTATTATAAGAGTAAAGATAACTGAAACTTAACTAAACAGACTAATTCGTGAGGAAGTGTGTCGAATTAATCATTAAAAAAATAACTCGTGTATAATGATACAAGTACACATACTCAACTCATGGATTACTCGGGCTCGTTTATAAGAGGATCTGATCCTTTACGAATTATCGAATACGCGTCGTTTTGTTACGTAGTGATGATTTTTTCGTTCGAATTACTAAGTGCATAAAAATATATTGATTTAGTTGAATTATAGAGAGGTTCGAATTATCGCAGGTTTGAGTTAATATATATATATATATATATATATATATATATATATATATATATATATATATATATATATATATATATATATATATATATATATATTCACACATTTTAGCCGAACAATAAATAAAAATTAATATAGCTCGAAAATGTGCGAAATTTCCTAGCCCCATCCCGTGACCAAGCATGGTATTTTGAAGACACCTGAACGGATCATGTGTTTCCCTAAGGTATCTTGAAAAGCTGATGCGGAATTTAATATCATCCGGCACCTCGGGCATTGTTCGCATATTCCCTTGAGCGGAATCATTTAATGAAATCGACGGGATAATGGATCGCCGGATTATTTAAGACGCTGAGTGTACCGTCTTAATTTATTATTCTATAATTCTATTTATTTATTTATAATACTTAATAATAAAAAAATAAAATAAAAATAATACTTAATGGAACGCCTGTGTAGCTAAGTCGGCAAACGTTGTATAGCCATATAAATTTAAAAATTACTAAATTTTGGATAGAATTTCCGTATTATTCGTTCTTAGTGAGCGTCTACATCGCGGAATGAGCAACTATGCAAAATTTCAAGTTAATCGGTTGTATAGTTTTAGAGATGATGATGAGGTGTTTGGCTTATATATTGATGGATTATTAAAAGAAGTTTAATATATGTACTAAATGAGATTTATTACCAAGAATTTAATAATTATATATCTGTCAAAATATTAAAGATTAAAAAATGATATAACATTCTATCCGTGCAGGGTGGAGAAAGAATACTAACCTCTGCGGCCGGGGTCGGCCTGTCGTAAAAGGCGACAAAACAACCCACTCTAGCTACATGGTAGGGCCCCAAGCCCGTCTGGATGGCGACCACCTTTGGTCTTAAGTATACCGCGATAATAATCTTGTGTTGTGTTCCGCATTAGTGACCCTAAGTTCCTGTACCCTTATGCGACAGCAGCGTGTTCGCCATGCCACTGGCGTTACACACACCCATAGGCGACGATAACTGCTTCATTCGAAGTGGGTCGTCAGCCTGTCTGCTGTCCTACAGGAATAAAAAAAAACATTCAAGCTAAATGCACGGCCATAATCATCGCATATCATGAACCACCTTCATGTATACTTCCTGACGATCACACTGTCCTATGTCACCTTCAAGATATCCAAATGTGTCCATTTGACCCGCAATTCGTGATAATGTTAAGATAATGGTTCGAGCACGCATGATCGCACATCTTGCAACACGCGGTCATATGGCGCTTTCCATTAATATGATTTTTTATGCACGCTTAAAAAATACAACCCATAATAGCATGACCTCTACCGATCTATTTATAAATAAAGCTACTAGGCCCCTAAATACATTTAAAAAAAACAGTAAATAGAATAAAACGATAGATAATTTCAGGACAGTGGCGGATTACACAACTCTACAAAAGCAAACATTATTTTTGTTGGATATCTCTACGAATTTCTATGTTTTCAAGTGCGTAGTTTTCGAATATTCATTCAATTTAAATTCATGAAAATAATGAATGTGCTCTAATTTTTATGATTTCAACGTATATAGGATTTTAAAGAAATAAACGAAAATGATTAACTTTTTACTAGGTCTACAAAGTGGATACACAAAATACCGTTGGGTAGTAGCGAATACGTTGCCTGTAGGAAAGTAGAGCAAAGCAACTTCATCCACTTAACTGTCGGTAAAGCCAACGTAATAAAGAAACTATTATTAAACAGCGACAAAATAAAAAGTATGATCTAACAATTTGTTAAAGCGTTAGACAAGGAGGGCGATTCTTTACCTATGAAATTGCCGTTCTGCAGTACTGGCCATTTCAAATCAAAATAATTTTTGTTTGGCCTAGAATTCTAATTTCAAATTAAATTTATTTTAAAAACATGGAATTCTTTTTCCAAAAGTAGTCATTTGTTTATTGATTAGTGTTACATTTTCATCGCATTTCAATCTTTTTCGTCATCATGGATACGTTAAAAATTCGAGTAATTATGGAATATGAGTACCGTCGTGGCAGCAACGCGGCACAAGCGGTACGCAACATCAACGACGTTTACGGAGCTAACACTACAAACCAACGCACCACCTGTTATTGGTTTGCTCGCTTCCGTTCTGGGAATTTCGACCTGAAAAATGAACCTCGCGGTCGTCCGAAAACTTTGGTCGACAATGACGAATTAAAGGCGATTGTGAAAGCTGATGATACACAATCTACGGCTGAATTAGCAGCAGCTTTCGACGTTAGTGTCAAAACAATACTGGTCCATTTGCGTCACATTGGCAAGGTAAAAAAGCTTGACAAATGGGTGCCCCACGAACTCAATGATAGCGAGCGCGAAGTACGCGTTGAGACGTGCCTTGCACTGCTCAACAGACACACAAATGAAGGAATTTTGAACCGCATTGTTACCTGCGATGAAAAATGGATTCTGTTTGATAACCGCAAGCGCTCAGCAAGTTGGTTAGATCCTGGTTCAGCACCTAAACCATGCCCTAAACGAAAACTTACCCCTAGAAAAGTGATGGTCACTGTTTGGTGGTCTAGCACCGGTGTGATTCATCACAGCTTCTTACCAAACGGGGTGAGCATTACTGCAGATGTGTACTGTGAAGAACTGAACACAATGATGGAGAAGCAGGCGCATCTCCAACCAGCATTGGTCAATCGCTCGTCTCCGCTGCTCCTGCACGACAACGCGCGACCTCATACTGCACAGCAGACGGTCTCCAAGTTGCAAGAACTGGGGTTGGAAGTTATCCGTCATCCGCCCTACTCACCAGACCTTGCGCCTACAGACTACTACTTTTTCCAGAATTTGGATAACTTCTTGGCGGGAAAAAAATTCAATACCCGAGAGGCAGTACAAAATGCCTTTGAAGAATTTGTTGCCTCCCGTCCAGCTGATTTCTTTAAGAAGGGCATCAATAAACTGCTACTGCGTTGGCAAAGATGCATTGATTATTACTTCGATTAATACAAAATATCCGGATGACAGAGCTTTGCTCGGTATTTTTATTTTTTTTGGAAATTAACAATTGATTTTCTTAGTCTAACCTCAAAGCAAACACTCATTGACTTCGTGTTACTTAACAACGCCATCTGCTGGAATAGCTTTAGTGTTGTTGTGTCGTTAAAGCAATTTAAAAAATAGTATTATTATTCGCCGATAGATGTCTTTGTCTTTGATGTTAGACTAAGAAAATCAATTGTTCACCGCTAACACGGTGCTTTCCGTGTAGGGGTACGACAATGGTTATTTATGCGGGAACACAATTCACGCTTATTAAAGCTTAGAAACCTAAGATGGTAGCTAATCAGTATGGAGCCTTACCACCTAGCTATTTAGTTGCCTGTTACGACAGGCCGCCTCCCCCCACAGGGACCATTATTCTCACTCCGCTCCTGCACGGAAAAGATCCGGGATTTCTGCAAGCGTTCGGGCGTTAGTCATTGCGCCACGGGGGTCGTTAATTAATATATACATATACTTCACCCGTTTTACCAAAAAATAAAATGTAAACAAATGGTAAAAAGGGTTTTTTGGATGTTGATTTTACAATACGTGATACAAAAATTATCATAGCAACTAAATTATTTATTAGAAATATCTCCTATATTCTTACTTTTTTATTTTACTATTCCTTACTTTTAGAAAAAAAAACAAAAATAATTTTATTTTTACAATAATAATTATGAAAGATAAATATAATGCGTATAAAATTTACATATTTACAACATTAATTGTAATAACTAACTTATATTATAAAGAGCTTTGTTTGAGAAACATGGGTTTGTTTGTTTACATTTTATTTTTTGGTAAAGTGGATAAGTATATACATAAACATTTCATACATTTTATTAATTTATGAGATGATTTGATAGCAGCGTCTTAAATTGTGACCTACTTTTGAGTTCGCAAATGACATCAATTTAAAGTTCAATGAATACATAATAGATTCCATTTGGTCTTATAGTTGGTAGGAATAAAATGGGGGTACCCCATTACGGAAATGTGTGGATTAACGCGTAAGAACCGTGTTAGGAACTCCCGCATTCGCGGCAGCCTCAATGTCCGGCTATATGTATGGATAAATTACTCGAGTGTCGTCTCCGCTGTTATGGACACGTTTTACGGCAACCGGATTCTACCTCCTGTCCTTAAACCACATTATATGGGGTCGGAACAACATGTTCTCACCGTCCATTCCCCTTTGTTAGCCGTCATCCCAACATTCACACCCTTTTTTCCTTATAATCTTTTACACAATCCATCCATCTTTTTTGATCTACCTCTTCTCCTGTATCCATCCATTCTCATTTCTATCATTTTATTTGTTATTTGGCATTCTTCCCTGCGCATTACGGATACTTACGTGGGAAATAAATGGCTGGCCATACCGCCTCCGCCGGGATCTGGCAGGAGGGGTAGACTCAAAAAGTGCTGGCTTGACGTCGTAAAGGGTGATTATGCGTGCCAATGAGCTCACTACCAAGGATGTTGAAGACCGTGCGAAATGGAGTAGAAAAAGTTGGAAAGCGGACCCCGGGCACCGAAACGGAAGTTTAGGTTACGACCGGGATGATGATGATGATGACGACACCTATTTCCTAATGTTTTGGAAAACTTGTCCACATATATAATCCATACTAATATTATAAATGTGAAAATAACTTTGTCTGTCTGTTATATTTTCATCTCTAAACCGCTATAACAATTTTGATGAATTTCTGTATACCTAGGCTGTTTGATAAGTCCTTTTAAAAACTATTATACAACCTTTTTTCTGGTAAATGGGATTAAAACTAGCAGGCGCAATCTTTCAAATGAAGACTGACAAAAATTTAGCAAAAAAAAACAAGTTTTTGTCAGTTTAACCATTGTTTAACTGTGATCACTCGTAAATTTTCAACCACTATGGAAAAATCTGAATTTCGTGCCGTTATAAAACATTTTTATGAAGGGTTGCAGTGATGCCACAATAAAAACTGAACTTGATTCTGTTCTTGGCAATAATGCCAACGTTGCAGACTGTTTATAACTGAATAAATGATTTTAAAGGTGGTCGGTCAAGCACATCTGATGCTCCATGCTCTGATCGTCCAATCGAAGTCACTACTGAGGATGTTGTTGAAGAAGTCCATAATATTGTACTCGACGACCGCCGAGTGAAGGTGCGTGAAATAGCTGAGAACACAGGTATCTCCACTGAGAGAGTACAAAAACCCTGCATGAAGATTTGGGTATGACAAAGCTGTCTGCACGATGGGTGCCACGTTTGTTGACAATCGAACAAAAACGCGAACGAAAGCGAATTTCAAAACTGTGTTTGGATATGTTGAAGCGTAATCCTCGGAATTTTTTGAGTAGATTTGTCACTGTGGACGAAACTTGGGTCCATCACTATACACCTGAATTAAAACAGCAATCAAAACAATGGATGGCGACTGGTGAACGTGCCGCAAAGGAGGCCAAGACTGTTTTGTCGGCTGGAAAGGTGATGGCGACAGTCTTCTGGGATGGCGAAGGAATCATTATGATTGATTACTTGGAAAAGGGAAAGACTATCACTGACTGTTATTACGCAGAGTTATTGGAACGTTTTAATGCCGAATTGTTGGAAAAATGACCAAAATTGTCCCCCATGAAAGTCCTCTTTCATCAAGACAATGCCCCAGTACACACGTCAGCTATTGCAATGACCAAAATCCACGAGTTGGGCTTCAAGCTGGATCCGCATGCTTCGTATTCGCCGGACCTAGCTCCGTGCGATTACCTATTCCCAAATCTGAAAAGATGGCTTTGAGGGTAAAAAATTATGACAAATGAGGACTGCATCACAGGTGTAAACGGCTATTTTGAAGACCTCGTCAAAACGTATTTTTTGGATGGGATGAAAAAAAGTGGAAACTCGCTGGAACAAGTGTTTGGCGCTCAAAGGAGACTATGTTGAGAAATAAATGTAAATTGTTTAAAAAAAGAATATATTTTTTACTTTTTAAAACGACTTTTCAAACAGCCCTCGTAGAGATAGATTAGACCTAGGATGATATAGGCTACATTTTGTCGCTAATATGAAACTTGAATGGGGTGAAATAATGGTGACCGTAAGTACTGTTTTTTTTTTTAATTTACTTAACAACGTGTGCTGCTTCAGCTAATAAAATATATAAATGTAAAAGTCCAGTAACAAAATGGCCGACTTTTAACATTCATGAATTTCAAGTTAAATGTATTAACATATAATACATCGAGTTTGGGATTATTTTAATTAATGACGTCACGGTTTAATGGCTACGCAATTATGTGTTTTTATAGCTTTAGTTCATTAAATAGGCGAGTCACCGTCACCTATGGACGCTGGCAACACCCTGTCCTAAAAAAAATTTTTTTAGCCTGTGCTGACCTACAGCAATAAAAAAAAATTATATAAACATATCTATACAAATAACTAAAATTGGAGGGTCTGTTTGTAATATTAAAATAACCGCTTTTTACTAAGTGCATTCGGACCTATACACGGTACATATACCAAAACAACATTTTTTACAATTTTTATCTTCTGTCTGTTTGTTCCGGCTAATATTTGAAACTGCTGGACCAATTTTGACGGGGCTTTCACTGGCAGGTAGCTGATGTAACAGGGAGTAACTTAGGCTACTTTTATTTTAGAAAAAAACATTGGTTTTTGTTAAAAATGATAAGTTTCAGAAATTTAATAATCCAATTTAAGTTGACCTCAGATTTATATCATCAATCATATGAAATAGGGTTCAGCTTAGGCTGGACATTGTAGGTTGAATTTCCAATTTAAGTTAAACTCCGATTTATGTCATCACTCATATGAAATAGGGTTTAGCTTAAGCTGGACTTTGTAGGTTCGAATGTACGTATTCGCATGGCTTAACAGTTGCATTCGTTAATACTGACTGTTTGCATATTTCATTTATATTTTCAGATTCATAGGGTTTGTAATCAAAAATAAACCATAAGATGTCCAAAAAAATGCTGCCCAGTCACTATTCCACGCGGACGGAGTCGCGGGCACAGCTAGTTATACATAACAACCCAGAGGTGGGATGGGAATAGAACCTGTTCCCTACTAAATTCAGGCCTACCCCGAAGGCGAATTGGCTTGTTACACATCGGTGACGCACGTACACAGGTCCAATTTATTCACAATTTTTTCCTTCGCCGTATAATAATATACCTAGTCAGGTCATAAGTATTGTCACACAGTAAAAACTTTTCTTTTAGAATGATGGCCACAAAAAAGTTTATTGAATTCGAATTTCGAATTGTTCATGAAAATAAAAATGTATAACTTTTAGAATTTTACTCATTTTTAAATATGGAGTGGACGCTTAAAGAAGACCGTGTTGCAGTTATTGCGTTGCATCCTTGCGGTTACGCGCCAATTCAAATTTTTAACATACTGAAAAATTTGAATATTACCAAAAGATTCGTTTATCGTACCATCAAACGATACAATGAAGACTCTAGTGTAGATGACAGGTCAAGGAGTGGTCGCCCTCGGTCTGTTAGGACTCCAGCAGTGATAAAAGCTGTGAAGGCACGAATTCAAAGAAATCCCAAATGTAAGCAGAAACTGTTGGCCCTTCAGATGGGGTTAAGCAGAACCACGGTGAAAAGGGTGTTAAATGAAGACTTAGGGCTTCGGGCATATCGAAGAAAAACAGGACATCGTTTGAATGCTCGTCTAATGGACCTGAGACTGAAGAGATGCCGCGCTTTGTTGAAGCGGTACGCGGGAAAAAAATATCGGGAAATTCTTTTTTCGGATGAAAAAATGTTTACCGTAGAAGAGAGCTACAACAAACAAAATGATAAGGTGTACGCACACAGTAGTGAAGAAGCGAGCAACCGTATTCCGCGTGTCCAACGAGGTCATTTTCCATCCTCGCTCATGGTATGGTTGGGAGTTTCTTATTGGGGCTTAACAGAGGTACATTTTTGTGAGAAAGGTGTAAAAACGAATGCTGCTGTGTATCAAAATACAGTCCTGACGAACCTTGTGGAACCTGTTTCTCATACCATGTTCAATAACAGGCACTGGGTATTCCAACAAGATTCGGCGCCAGCTCATAGAGCGAAGAGCACACAAGACTGGCTGGCGGCGCGTGAAATCGACTTCATCCGGCACGAAGACTGGCCCTCCTCCAGTCCAGATTTGAATCCGTTAGATTACAAGATATGGCAACACTTGGAGGAAAAGGCGTGCTCAAAGCCTCATCCCAATTTGGAGTCACTCAAGACATCCTTGATTAAGGCAGCCGCCGATATTGACATGGACCTCGTTCGTGCTGCGATAGACAACTGGCCGCGCAGATTGAAGGCTTGTATTCAAAATCACGGAGGTCATTTTGAATAAACTTTAATGTCATAAGAATCTATGTTTTGTTAAGTTCATTTTGGTATATGAATGGTTACATAATTAATAAACTTGTTACAATTATTTTACATTAAACATGTGACAGAATTTATGACCTGACTAGGTACTTAATGGACGAGAAAAAACTATATAAGCGGTGTACGACATTTTAGGATTCGAACTCACGACCTCTAAGTTGGTCTCCAAGTGATAACTAGGCTGACTAGTGTCTGATGATGCATATCATTAATAAAATATCGCAATAAACGGTTTTATAGGTTTTACAACGCACTTGAGTGTAAACTGTAAACCACAAGGTGATGGGGTTAAAAGTTCCCCAGGCGCTATAGGGTCACACTCGTACCATATTTTATTTTTATTTTAGGCATTTAGGATACTAAAAACCCCGCTGTTCCAACTTAGGATGGGTCTCTTCCATATTGCGCCAGGGTTAAACTTGCCAAACCATTTAGTGTTCCTTAATCTTAAGGGACAGTAGAACAGCAGACCCTCCCTCTTGCCGATGGTGGAACCTCACCAACGAGGGGCTCCCGTTGTCTTGGGCATGCCTGAGCCCAGGCATGTATTAGGGTGAAGCCAAGATTAAAAAGAAAAGAAACAAAATCTTAGCGTTAGGGTAGAATTTATAGCTAATAAAAAAATATTTTTTATTAGCATCATCATCATCATCCTAGCGTTAGTCCCGGTTACCACCCAAACTTTTGTTTCGGTGCCCGGGGTCCGCTTTCCGACTTTTTCTACTCCACTTCGCGCGATCTTCAGCATCCCTGGTAGTGAGCCCATTGGCACTCATATCACCCTTTACAACGTCAAGCCAGCACTTTTTGGGTCTACCCCTCCTGCCGGGGCCCGGCGGAGGCGGCATGGCCAGACATTTGTTTCCCACGTAAATATCCGGTTGCCGTAAAACATGGCCATACCAACGGAGCCGACACTCCTGCAATTTATCTGCAATGTCACGGACATGAAGACTACCGCGAATGCGGGAGTTCCTAACGCGGTCCTTCCGCGTCACTCCACACATCCACCGCAGCATATTCATCTCCGTGACACGCAGTTCTTGCTTGTGTCGCTCTAACACCGGCCACGCTTCACAGCCGTATAAAAGGACAGGCCTAATGATGGTCTTATAGACCTGTCCCTTCAACTTTACCGGCATCTTGGGGTCACAAATGACACCAGTTACCTCACGCCATTTGGCCCACGCGGCAGCAATGCGTGCCTTGACGTCGCAATCGATGTCACCAGACGCATGAAACACAGATCCCAGGTATTTCACATGGTCCGTGCGCTCGACCGTGTTGCCGTCTATGCGTACGGGTGTGGGATCTGTGGAGTTACAGGCCAAGTACTCGGTCTTCGCCACATTGATCTTCAGACCACCGTTCTCAAGCGACTCCTTCCACGCCTTCACGCGTTGCACCAGCATACCCCTGTCCGAATCTGCCAGCGCGATATCATCAGCATACATGAGCAACCACGGGGGCTGCTCATGTGAGTTTCTGATGCTGTCTGACAATACGTCTAATACCACGCTAAACAGAAACGGACTAAGGACGGATCCTTGATGCACCCCGACGGTGATGGGGAAAGGTTTTGTGTCGCCAACAGCGGTCCGAACTACGGAATCGGAATCACGGTACATGTCTCGGATGATCCCAATATAGGCCTCTGGAATCCCCTTGTACCGCAATGCCCACCAGATTATCGCACGAGGAATACAGTCGAAGGCCTTCTGCAAGTCAAGAAACAGACAATGCAGAGGCGTATTCTTCGCCCTGTATTTCTCCGCGACAGTCCTTAGGGCAATTGTCCCGTGACCAGGGCGAAACCCATATTGACACTCCGAGACAGTGCACTCCTGTCGAATCCGAGAGTCGATAACCCTCTTGAAGAGTTTCATGGTGTGGGACATGACCTCTATACCGCAGTAGTTACCGCACTCCTGCACCGATCCCTTGCCTTTGAAGACTGGAGTAATGATACTCAGCCTCCATTGGATCGGGATCGTACCGGTGAAGAGTGTCCGGTTAAAAAGGTCGGTTAGGTTACATATACCAAAACAACATTTTTTACAATTTTTGTCTGTCTGTTTGTTCCGGCTGATCTCTGAAATGGCTGCACTGATTTTGACGGGACTTTCACTGGCAGATAGCTGATGTATCAAGGAGTAATTTAGGCTATTTTTATTTTAGAAAAAAAAAATAGTTTTAGTTAAAAATTTTAAATTTCAGAAATTTAAATTTCCAATTTAAGTTGACCTCAGATTTATATCATCAATCATATGAAATAGGGTTCAGCTTAGGCTGGACCTTTAGGTTGAATTTCCAATTTAAGTTAACCTCGGATTTATGTCATCAATCATATGAAATAGGGTTTAGCTGGACTTTGTAGGTTCGAACACATGGCGAAACATTTGCATTCAATAATACTGACTGTTTGCATATTTCATTTATATTTTAGGGTTTGTAATCCAAAATAAACCATAAGCTATATCCAAAAAATTCTGCCCAAAGTCACTATTCCACGCGGACGGAGTCGCGGGCACAGCTAGTATACAATAATTCTAAAGAACTTTTCGGCACGAATAAATTGCCGCTCAATGAGCTCATTTCAATCGGTCTGAATCGTAGGTGCGGAAAAAAATATGGTAAAAATATTTACAATATATACTATTTACTGTGAAATTTTGCCGCCCGGGGCGGGCCGCCCCTCCCGCCCCCACTACGCTACGCCACTGATCCAGAAATAAAAAATGATAAAGTTGCATCGAAGATCCCACCAAGTCAACCTCACTTGGTGATACTCACTCAACTACAAATAAGGATCATTTTCCTTTTCCGAAAAATCAAATGTCTTTATACTCAGTAGATCTGCAATGAATTCCAGGTTCCATATAGTAAGGATGAATGTGATTCTAGTAATAAATTTAAAAAAAAACTACTTACACTCCGACCCTAACCCAAATAAGTTCTTAATATACCGTAAAATTATTACAACACTTATTAATAATGCAATAAAAAATAACATGAAATAAATTAAATCATAACACGGCACTATTAAAAATCCATGACGTTAATATTAAAATAAACAGCCTTCCCGCCAAAAGTTTAACACGAGACTGGAATGTGCGTTGAATTATCGACGAAGCTATCAGTAGTGAGGTACCTTTTTTAATATCAGAATGTACGACGAATTTCGGGACAAATTAAAAGTGCAGTTTATTCCATCAAGACAGTGAGAAAATGAATGATAATTAATGGATACTAACGGAAGAGTGTGGAAGATCATATCGACAGGTTTTATCCCTCTGCGGCCGGGGTCGGCCTGTCGTAAAAGGCGACAAAACAAACCACCCTAGCTACGTGGTAGGGCCTCAAGCCCGTCTGGATGGCGACCACCTTTGGACTTAAGTATGCCGCCATAACAACCCTGTGTTGTGTTCCGGCATTAGTGACCCAAGTTCCTGTACCTTTATGGGACAGCAGCGTGTTCGCGATGCCACTGGCGTAGCAAACATCCATAGGCGATGGTAACTGCTAAATTCTAAGCGGACTGTCAGCTATGCAGGAGTGCGGTAACTACCGAGGTATAAAGGTCATGTCCCACACCATGAAGCTCTTCGAGAGGGTTATCGACTCTCGGATTCGGCAGGAGTGCACTGTTTCGGGATGTCAGTATGGGTTTCGCCCTGGTCACGGGACAATGGACCCTATTTTTGCCCTAAGGACTGTCGCGGAGAAATACAGGGCGAAGAATACGCCTCTGCATTGTCTGTTCCTTGACTTGCAGAAGGCCTTCGACTGTATTCCTCGTGCGATAATCTGGTGGGCATTGCGGTACAAGGGGATTCCAGAGGCCTATATTGGGATCATCCGAGACATGTACCGTGATTCCGATTCCGTAGTTCGGACCGCTGTTGGCGACACAAAACCTTTCCCCATCACCGTCGGGGTGCATCAAGGATCCGTCCTTAGTCCGTTTCTGTTTAGCGTGGTATTAGACGTATTGTCAGACAGCATCAGAAACTCACATGAGCAGCCCCCGTGGTTGCTCATGTATGCTGATGATATCGCGCTGGCAGATTCGGACAGGGGTAGGCTGGTGCAACGCGTGAAGGCGTGGAAGGAGTCACTTGAAAACGGTGGTCTGAAGTTCAATGTGGCGAAGACCGAGTACTTGGCCTGTAACTCCACATATCCCACACCCGTACGCATCCCGTCACAAATTTTGTGACCCCAAGATGCCGGTAAAGTTGAAGGGACAGGTCTATAAGACCATTATTAGGCCTGTCCTTTTATACGGCTGTGAAGCATGGCCGGTGTTAGAGCGACACAAGCAAGAACTGCGTGTCACGGAGATGAATATGCTACGGTGGATGTGTGGAGTAACGTGGAAGGACCGCGTTAGGAACTCCCGCAATCGCGGCGGTCTTCATGTCTGTGACATTGCAGATAAATTGCAGGAGTGTCGGCTCCGTTGATACGGCCATTTTTTACGGCAACCGGATGCTTACGTGAGAAACAAATGTCTGGCCATGCCGCCTCCGCCGGGCCCCGGCAAGAGGGGTAGACCCAAAAAGTGCTGGCTTGACGTCGTAAAGGGTGATATGCGTGCTAATGGGCTCACTACCAGGGATGCTGAAGACCGTGCGAAGTGGAGTAGGAAAAGTCGGAAAGCGGACCCCGGGCACCGAAATGGAAGTTTGGGTTGCAACCGGGATGAACGCTGAGATGATGATGATGATGAATAATAGGGTTTTAGCTAATAATAATTCATTAATTACTGTGATACATTAACAATCATAAATTCATACAATTAAAATCGAAAGTAAGTCTATTTGTAAGTCTGACAGATAATTGGGTTATCTTATCTATATATAAAAATAATTATCTACACCCACAGCTCTCTGCCCAGGCGTGAGGCACATGCGAAATAATATTCGTGGCGAAGTGGTCAAACACGCTTTTTTTTGAAAGATGGAAATGCTAACCGCACGCTCCGCCACGTGGGAATGAACGGCGGGGTACTGTGGGATTCCCCGTGTAATGCGCTCGTACGTCCTACTCTCTACGCTGTGGGACGCACGTCGTTGGTATATCATCCCAATGTATAATAAAACCACCCCTGTGTTCCTTCGTGCGTCTTGAGTGCCGAGGCCGCATCAGTCAGACTGTGTTGGCCCACTTTCACGGGCCTCTTCAAAGCCGGGATACGCTGCGGGGTTCACCCCGGCATCTTCTTTCTCAGCAGGTGTGAGCTGGGCATGCGGAAGTCTTAACTCGATGCAAATTTACAAATTGAACTAAATATGATTTATATTATGTATTATATTCATTACATGCAAACTAAATTAAATAAAAACAAATTCTTAAAATTATACATTAAATTAAGTACCAAAAAGGAAAATGGGGTTTAAAATGATACGTTAAATATTATTAACAACGAAACAAATAGAAAAAAGAACATTTCTAACTTTAAAAATTCGCGCTATTATAACCGAAAGGAGTCGAACAAAGCCGAATGTTGGCGAAAATTTCGGCGCAAAAACTAACCTGCGTTCGAACACTACACCATTTCAATAAACTTTAACCTTACTGAATTAACCGACAGAAATTAGAATACAATTATAATAAACAATCACTTGTTTAAACACGTGGTACAACACGTTATACATTTAATTTATTCGCGTAGTATATTTGAAGTACACGATACATGCCGTACGCATGTGGGGTTAGCAGGTGTTATACTGAAAAAAGCCATGAAAAATATTAAAATTTATAAAGATTTTCTATTTGTGAGGAATGATTTATACCTAAAAATAATACACATATAATATAAGGGCATGAGATAAGATAACAATAAACAATATGTATACATTTTACATCACATCACAACCAATTTTTTACCATGATGCCGTATAAAAAATATCGACACAGTTGTTATTTTTATATGTTTTTTTTTATTGCGTAGGACAGCAGACAGGCTGACAGCCCGCTTAGAATTTAGCAGTTACCGTCGCCTATAGGTGTTTGCAACGTCAGTCGCATCGCGAAAACGCTGCTGTCCCCTAAGGGTACAGGAACTTGGGTCACTAATGCCGGAACACAACACAAGGTTATTATGGCGGCATACTTAAGACCAAAGGTGGTCGCCATCCAGACGGGCTTGAGGCCCTACCACGTAGCTAGGGTGGGTTGTTTTGTCGCCTTTTACGACAGGCCGACCCCGGCCACAGAGGTTAGTATTCTTTCTCCGCCCCTGCACGGATAAAAATATATGTACATAGAAAATAGGGTTCCTTTGTGCACCATCTCCTAAAAACTACTAAACATGTTGGTATTAGATTGCGTCTATTAGACGCATAATTTTTCGTAGATGCTTTTATCATAGTAACTTTTTAGATTCCGTTGACCTTTCCTCATTGGTTTTCGATTTACTTGTTTCTTTTACTTACCCAGTGAAGTGTGTGCAACGGCTACTTAGTTATAAATATATTCCACAGTAATCAGGCGTTAAACGTTTTTATAATGTTTTAATATGTATTAAAAATCAGTATATTGCTTTTAAATGAACAGAACGTCTAAATCCAATCAACCTGGATTAATTATATTTTATTTAAAAATTCTTTTTTACGTAAATTGCTAATGGAGAAACATCAACTGAAAATTCATTTGAGATTCCAAAAATTTAAAGTTAATCTTTCAATACTAATAATTTAACTATGCCTAAGTATAAAATTATGATTATTATTAACTTTGTCTGCGGGCACGAAACTGGCGACGGCCGAGCGATGGCGACGCGACGCGACAGCGATGGATACAAAACCATTGCGCAGTATGGCGACGGCGGAGCGGGGCGATCGAGCGATGCACGGGCGGCGGTGGAGCGACGGCGACGCGAAAGCGACAAGAACAAACTAGTTTGGTTTTAGTAATGGAAATTGATAATGAGGAATTTATATCTTGTATTTTATCAAAACCTGCTCTATGGGACAGTAAAAACGTACACCATAAAAACAAAACACTGCTCGAGTGCGACTGCCCACCAGCTTATTTCGTGCCCACGCAAGATATCGCTACCTGATCGCCCCGCGTCGCGTCGCGTCGCTGTCGCCATCGCTCGGCCGTCGCAAGTTTCGTACCCGCAGACTTCTTTCAACATAAAATCACAAGTAAAGCTTAGTTTCTAATAATTTCACTAAGAAAATACTGGTTAACGGGGACACAGTGATTTTTTTCCTGGTGTTTTCTATTTGTTCAACCAGTATGTCACAAGGGAATGTAGCAAGGACGCAGCTATAACGGGCGATTGCTGGTGACCTCCATGGCCACATAACAGTGACCTCAACCATTATTTTGATTTTGCTTTTATTTTTGAGAGGTTGAATACATGATAAGAAATAGTGAGATAAGGAAACGTTGTGGTCTTAAAGAAGATGAAGTGACAAAAATTGAGATAGATATGCTGAGATGGTTTGCCCATGTTGAGAGAATGAATGAAGAACGATTGACGAAAAAAGTGTCTAAGGCGATTGTGAATGGAAGTGTTGGAAGGGGTAGACCGAGGCGGACGTAGCCGAGCGTGGCTCTCGCCCCGCGCCTCGCGAAGTTGAGGCAAAGCGGGCGGAGCTGCGCGACGTGGTGCTCATGGTGGAGTGGAAGGAGCGCCTCGCGCACCCCAGCGCGGGCCTCGCCACCATCGAAGCGGTGAGGCCCGTCCTGGCCGAATGGTTGGAAAGGCGCCACGGCGCCCTGACCTTCCGCCTGACGCAGGTCCTCTCGGGGCACGGTTGCTTCGGGAGGTACCTGTGTCGCATAGGGCGGGAGATGACGTCAGGGTGCCACCACTGTGGCGCGGGCGACGAGGAGGACACGGTGAACCACACTGTCGCCGTGTGCCCTGCGTGGCGCGAGGAGCGCCGCGCCCTCGTCGCCCAAATCGGCGTGGACCTGTCGCTCCCGGCCCTGGTTCTGTCCATGGTCGGGGGCGATCCTGGATGGACGGCCGTCGCCTCCTTCTGCGAGGCAGTCATGTCCGCAAAGGAGGCGGCGGAGCGGGAGCGGGAGTCGACCACCACACTCCCCTCCCGCCAACGCAGGCCACGCCGGCGGCGCCGGAGGGCCAGTAACGACCTCCGGCCGCCGTAAAAAGCGGCCGCGGGCGGCCCCTCGGGGGAGGACCCACCGCCCGCACTATTGCCGCGAGGGTGAGGGCTGCGTGCTGTTCCGCGGCCCCCCTCAACTCCTAGAGTTGTTAGGAGAGCGCCGGGGGGACGAAACCCTGACCCCCTGGCGCCAACACTTTAGAAGGGGCCCGCCTCAAGACAAAGGGCGGGCCGGCGCCGGCCCGGGCCACGAGATCGGCAGGCCATATATCCGTGGGCCCGGGCGTAGGCGATAGGAGAACAGCGGGGTTTTTTAGTGGGTAGTCGGATGGCCAATCATCTTTCCCGGAGTCCCACATATCCCTCGGTCCCCCCGGGCCGGGGGAACCCGTCAAGAGAGGTTTTTCCCCGAGACCAAAAAAAAAAAAAAGGCGGACGTTTCGAGACCAGATCAGGGACGTCTTGAAAAGAGGCCAGGTCAAGAGTACCCTAAACCGAAGGGCATGTATGAAGGGAATAATGAAAGTGGAAGAAGCGAAACAAGTATGTAAGGATCGTAGCAAGTGGAAGGAAGTGGTCTCTGCCTACCCCTACGGGAAAGAGGCGTGATTATATGTATATATGTATAAATACATGATACTCCACTGCTTGAGAAATGTGGATGAAAGTGTGTGCCGTTCAATACGCCTGTGCGGTCTCATCTCTGTCCTGTCATCTTTGTTATCATCATCTTAACGTTAAATGCTGGTTGCAACTCAAACTTTCGCTTCAATGCCCGGGGTCCGCTTTCCGACTTTTTCTTCTCCACTTCGCACGATCTTCGGCATCCCTCATAGTCAGTCCATTGGCACGCAATAAAACCATCAAGCCAGCACTTTTTGGGTCTACCCCTCCGGCCCGTTAACTAAAACCATGATTCTAGATTCTTCGTCGAGGCTTTAGAAGATTATTCCCGATTGCACCCGAATCTTAGGATCCTGAGATATAATGTTGAGTATTATCTTTTTTTAGATATTTCCCTGTATTAGATTCTCTTTTTCACAAACATATAAACTATTCCCATCATATGTTTTGTCCGACATGAGAATTGAATGTTTAATATGTAAAATACCTGTCATTTCGTCAATCACTGAAAAAGATTTGGCTACCTTGGAATGAAGACAGAAGAGATTCCTTTTTTGATTCTCTAGTAAGGTGATGGGAGAAAGAAATAAATTATTTATATATAAAAAAATACAAATAAGAAGTACCGCATTATGGTTACAAACTAATTTATTTCATTCAGAACAAGTTCCTAACTAGATTTTTGAAGTGAAAACTTCTTTAGCGGCGTTATGCACTTTTTTTTGATGGGTAAAAAATGTTAAACTCACGTCAGGTCACGTGTCCTGATCGAAAATTCGTAAGATTCGTAAGACGGAGTTTTGCTCCAGTAATACAAACCTTATTAATAATGAAAATATTTATTTTATAATGTAACTTTTAAATTATTGCTTTGCATTACTTATACATATCTATTCAAATTGCGACACACATTTGAGTTTTTGACGTGAAACCTTCTTTATGCGCGTTGAGTACTTTTTGGGTGAACAATTTTTGGTTTGTAAAGAAGTGTTATTGACCAATTTAAACTTTAATGCTTGATCATAAACAATGTTTTATATACCGAAAATAATTATCTAATAGCTCGACGATACAATTCACAAGTTAATTAGTTTTTAGTTTTCACTTCTATTGGCAGCCTCCAAAGACTGCCCCGCGTGCCTTTTTTATTTTATTTATGTCTATGTAAGATCTAACTCAGCAATAAGCCCGTTTTAAAACCAGTGCTGTTCTGCCCTTAAGCTCTTAGAACGACGACGTCTCGGCATTGAGAAAAATTTATGAGATTGCCCAATTTTTATTTTTAAGCGGTAGTACGTAGGGTATGTACATATTTCAAATCAAACCATTTATTTATTAGAACCATTTCCTTGCAGCTTGTGTTAAGCAACCGCAGAAGTAAGCGATTATATTTTATAAATAATACACTAACATAAGGATTCTCCATTCTCCAGGATCAGAACTCGAAGCCTATCCGACTGCAGCGGGGAGTCAGACAAGGCGATGTCATATCGCCGATGCTGTTCACTGCTGCGTTGGAAGATGTCTTCAAGCTTCTGGACTGGAACGGACTGGGCATCAACATTAACGGTGAGTACATCACTCACCTTAGATTCGCAGATGATATCGTAATCATGGCTGAAACCATGGAAGACTTAAGCCATATGCTTGATGGCCTCAATACAGCTTCCCAAGGAGTAGGTCTCAAAATGAACATGGACAAGACGAAAATCATGTCTAATGTCCATGTCGCACCTACCCCCGTAACAGTTGGGAACTGTACTTTCGAAATTGTTGACGAATACGTCTACTTGGGTCAAACGATCCAGTTAGGCAGGTCCAATTTCGCGAAAGAGGTCACTCGTCGAATTCAACTCGGATGGGCAGCGTTCGGGAAGCTCCGTAAAATCTTTTCGTCCCAAATACCGCAGTGTCTCAAGACGAAGGTTTTTAACCAATGTGTGTTGCCAGTGATGACATACGGAACGCAGACGTGGTCGCTAACTATGGGCCTTATGAGAAAGCTCATGGTCGCTCAGAGAGCAATGGAGAGGGCTATGCTCGGAGTTTCCCTGCGAGATCGAATCAGAAATGAGGAGATTCGCAGGAGAACCAAAGTAACCGACATAGCCCGGATGATTGCAAAACTGAAGTGGCAGTGGGCTGGGCACATAGCTCGAAGGACTGATGGCCGTTGGGGCAGAAAAGTCCTCGAATGGCGACCGCGTACCGGAAGACGCAGTGTTGGTAGGCCCCCCACAAGATGGACCGATGATCTGGTCAAGATCGCCGGGATAGGTTGGATGAGGGCAGCGCAGGACCGATCATCGTGGAGATCTTTGGGGGAGGCCTTTGTCCAGCAGTGGGCGTCTTCCGGCTGAAATGATGACACTAACATAACATAATAGCACATAATAGAAGCAACATAATAGAAGACCGCTTTTTATCTATAGTTGCTAATTGCTAATTTATGCTAATAAATGCTAATTTTTAGTTTTCTTTTGTAAAAAAAACTAATAATTCTGTTTTCTTCCATCCATATAACTGGCTGGTATCCCTGACCCCTAGTTTGACACTTTGACAGTCGAAATTGTACGACACACAGTAAAGCAGCTTGACCTTGAGGTTAAAATTAAATCTATATTTCTATTAGATTTTTAAAGCGGTATTTCAAAGCGCTTTTCCACTACAAAATATTAACATCGTATGATAGTGATCGTTTTTTTTTATTTCCTTTGTTATTTTCCTTTTTATTGAAATGCAAATAGTTACGATCCACATACGTATTTTAGTTTCCATTATAATATATTATAAATTGCTCATTTTTCCTTGAGATTATGAAATGTTATTTATTGGGTATTGTTCTTTTATTGTAGCATAATGTAGTCACAATTATTGGTCCGACCTTGGTAGTTTGTAGTCAGTAGTATATTTTATAAACTACCCTATTTGACGTAAACAGTAAATAAAATAAGTATAATATTATTTAATTTTAAGCCTTTTGATTGTTGTAGATTTGTGTGTGTGTGTGGGTGGTTCTTTGATAAAAAAATAGGGAAATCTTGACATATAGCTACAACGGAAGTTATATGTTTATCGCTGTTTTCCGCTTTTTCAGCACACATTCTTTCGGAATCTGTCTTTTCCAGGGAAAGATGCGACCCCAGTAGTGGGTCTTAATGAGCTGATATTTTAAACAGATAAAAGTAAATGTTTGTGTTTGTCCTCTACGCATTATTAAACCATTGATCAGGATGTTTACTCACTTTTATAGGGCTCTGAATACGCCCGCGAAGGTTCTTGACCCAAAAAAGAGTGTGTATAAAAAAATGATTTTTTTAAATGTTGTTAATAAAATCAATTTTCCACGTTACGTAGCTTAAGAAGCTACTCCTGACTAAAAACAGAAAAGCAGCGTTGCAAAAGTTAACATTTAAATGTCGATAAATTGTCCAGCTAAAAATCGTGAATTTTTTTATCAACAGTATTTTATGCATTTATTCATTAAAATCATTTATTTAAAAATATATTTAAGGCAGTGCCATATAATATTTTTTTAGGAATTGCAAATTTTAAAAACCCTTGTGTTGCTCTGAAAATAAGGATTTATTTTATAATTTACATAATACACGATAATAAGAACAATTTGTTGAAACTTAAATAATATTACCTACCTGAAAATAAAGAAACGACAATTAAAGTATTTTTTTCAATTTGTCAATTCCATCTTCCTAATATTTACAATTTAAATATGTTTTTCTTTAATTCATATGAACCCATATAATGTCTGTAAAAATTCTAATTAAAATTTGTTTAAATGCATACGAACCCATATATGGATTAAAAAAAAATTTGGGATTTGGAAGAGCTTTTTTTTTATTTTTCGTCTTTGTAGTCAATTTTATCCTATAAATCTATATTAACCTATAAAATATATTTTTTAATCATTCTCCTAATAATCTATGCAGTAGAGGGTTAAAAATATTATTTTAGGAACAGTAAAGACTATTTTTGCTATCATTTTTAAAATAAAAAAAATATATTTTATATTGCCATACCATCTAGTAAAATAGATTTATTTATCACATCGATCATGATGTAACACGAATAAAGTGTAAGTTTGTATTAAGTTTATGTAATAAATAATAGGTGGCACTATTTTCATAACATATTATCACTAAATTTGTTTCAATATATTTTACGTGCGAAGGATAGTGTTTTTTAGATTAATAAAAGATTAAAATTTTACAATGAATAGTATGTAATTAAGTAGTAAACAGAAACTACATACCTATTTACAGTTAGATGATAAGTAACTCTTTGTTGTATATCTTAAAAATTACATAATATCTAAGGAAAATTACAAATAAATGTTAAACAAAACTTTGTTTCTAGGCCATAATTTATATTTCTTCGTTCATTTTTGAAAGGTGAATGGAATGGAATAAAGAAAAGACATTCCAATCATTCATTCATTCGATTGCTACGTCAAGAAAAGAAAATAACGTGATTAAGTACGGACGCGATATTTGCTAATTGTGATAAAATAACGATATTTTATAACATTCTAAAGTATTAAATCAGTAGTTTTTAATGGATTGTTGTGTGTGAAAACTTTCTTATTGTTACAATGATCATCGAGAATCCAGACGCTTTCAAATCTTGGTTGACTTCCATATTGGAACCTCTGTGAGTTACGCCATATTTAATTTAGATTAATATTTATGTATTTTAATTATTTAATATTCAATATTATCCATTTTACTTAATTTTTTACTTAACATTATATTTATAATTCTTATATTCTAATGAAATTAATTTTAATTTTCTGCCAAGTGTCAAATTACAGGATGTCGTAATGCATTACCCCGCAATGTCACATGTAGTTATTTATCAGTGTTTATGCCACATTTTCTCAATATTCTAATACAAACTGATTAGAGAATTACTTAATTATGTGTTAATTTGTCGTTAAAATGTATAGATAACAATATATAGTAATTTTCTTTAAATAGAAAACTGGTGAAATCATTTCCTATATTTAACAGTATGTATAATTAATTTGTTAATTATTGTAAACAAATGATCAACGTACGTAGTGTTAAAGTGCTGTCAAACTCAAAGTCCAACCCAAACTTGACAAATTGAATTTTCTGTGTAGCATGAACTTCTTATGTAGTTCCTCTTATCTCATAAGTATTTTAAAACATAATTGCCTCTTACTGCCCATTAAGGAATGTTAAAATGTTTGAAAAAATTACATACACATAACTGTTTGCACTGGATATATTTATACAATTATGAAAATTTATACAATTACAAAATAATAATAAATTAGTATCATTACCAACAAGTGGCTATATATCGTAATACAACAGTACCCCTAAAAGCAACTACACTGTCATTAATAAATAAGTATAAATAAATAAAATAGTTTCTAGACATATAAAGTCATATTAAAATCTACATAATATCTTTGATTTCTTCCAATTCTGTCTCCATTGAGCGCTATCCAACGCAACTCGTATCCACAATAATCCTAGAGTTAAACGGATCTCATCCTCTGCTTCCTCTTTTGCTAATAAAGCATAATAACAAAAAAAAATAATGAGGTGTAACTAAACACTGTCTTTAAATGACTAATTAGCCAATCACACCCGCTACTCCGGTGAATAACAAGCAAAAGTAATGAGACCTACTAACGAAAAAAAATGAGAAAGTCGATGGAATCCAAAAAATAATTTAATGGCCTAGAACCACCTACGAAAAATTCTGTACCGAATGGTAGTAGTCCCATCCCGATATGTACAGTAGTTTTGTTGTGATGGTGCATCAAAGGAACCCCATTTTCCTATTATATATACATATAGAGATTTATCATCAAGCTAGGTGTCAAATCCCATTCTCTTCACATGTTCTATGTCATCCGTGGCACTGACCCCATTGGCACACATGCAAGACAAAATTTGAAAGCAGATTTGGATGCAGAAGCAGAAGTTGGGCTGGGATTTTACACTAAATTGATAATGACCATTGAGGCTCAATTATCAATGACTCAATAAAAAAAATCATGACTACTTCACAAAATGATTTATTAAAGACTGGTGAAGGAATAAATGGACAATATTTAATATATGAATTAAATTAATAATTTTAAACTCTGAATTACATAATTTCCTTTTCCTATAACTTAATCATGTCTCTAATTTTGGCAAAGACCTTCTCCAGCTTATCACAAAATTAGAGGGATGTGAATCAGCTCAACCTTCCAATACATAATTTTTCAGCACCTGATGTTAATGTCATCTGTGGGATACTAATATGCCACTTGATGGCTCCGTTTTGGATGTCTGGTTCTAGAACCAAACACAACAGCATATTGCCATCTCGATTTCTGTGAGGATGTTTCAATCTACAGAGTAGAGCTTCACTCCACTGCATGTAGCTTAAGCTCTTGGTCTAGCTGCCAGAAACTCACAATATTTTATTAATATGGTTTACCTTTATGAAATAACTAGCTGTGCCCGTGACTCCGTCCATGTGGAATAGTGACTTTGGGCAGCACTTTTTGGATATATCTTATGGTTTATTTTGGATAACAAATCCTATAAACCCTTAAATATAAATAAATGAAATATACAAACTGCATTCGAACCTACAAAGTCCAGCCTAAGCGAAGATATGATTTATATGATAACCTATGATTGATGATATAAATCTGAGGTTAAATTGGATTAATAAAAATCCGAAACTGATCACTTTTAACTAAAACCATTTTTTGTTTCTAAAATAAAAGTACACTAAGTTACTCCTTGTTACATCAGCTATCTGTCAGTGAAAGTCCCGTCAAAATCCGTCCAGCCATTATAGAGATTAGCTGGAACAAACAGACAAAAATTGTAAAAAAATGTTGTTTTGGTATATGTACCATGTATACATCCAAATGCACTTAGTAAAAAGCGGTTATTTTAATATTACAAACAGACCCTCCAATTTTATTTATTTGTATAGATGTACTAGCCATACAGATAAAGAATGAGATCAGAAATGGCGGCTACTATAACGGAACTGTTAGGACTACAAAAGACAGTCATCATAACGGCTTTTATGTTGTAGTCCATACCTTGTGAGTATAGATAGCGACAGTGTGCGAGTGAGTCCTGAACAGTAGGGACACCCTTTTCGATCCCATTCTCTAGTGTAAGGATAGTATTTATAGTATTTTTTTTTATAAAAACTATATATCGTCGTTGTCAAACCAAAATCTGCTATGTGCACTTTTTGAGATTTTTACTTTTTGACCTTTTCGTATAGTTCACAGCCCTATCTACCGTATAAAAAACTGTTATGTGTCTATGAGCACTGCACGACGATCTACGACCACTTATTAAAATATGCTATGTGCCGCAGCTACATTTTTGTCAAATAAAATCTGCTATGTGACACACTGCTACATAGCATATTTTATTTGACAACTATCAATTACGATGTGTTAAAATTAATCTGCTATGTGTTTAGTCTAAACAAATAGCAACATTGTTAAAGCTTATTTATACTCAATATAACGACAACAATACATTCACAAGTTGATATGAATAATCCTTTGTACTTTTATACTTCTACTTTGAAAGAATATTGGAGGGATAATACTTTGCTGTTTATTTAGATTTACCCTCATATTTCATTACTCTGAATAATATTGTCTTTGTCGTTGAACAATACTTCTAAGCAGTCCGTTGACGTGCTAGCTTATTAGTACATACGTATTTTAAAGTTAAAAGTACATTAATACGGTGTGTTTGATTGAACTCTACAATGAGTAGGGGAAAGAAAATTGTCGATTTAGTTTTATCTACCAAGGAGAAATGTTTACAAGATGAAAATCAAAAGGTGTTATGCCAACCTCACGGCTATTCATCGGCTCTGAATCCAGATCTGATAAGTTACGACGGGCGTATATGCAAGCATGTCAATAAATTCATCCCCAGAACGGAGTGATAGTTCATTTTTTCCTACAACTACTAAAGGAAGGCACTATATTATTTACAGTAGTGATAACGATTCATCAAATGAATGTCCAGTAGAAGAACTAAAAGTGACCATCGAAATTCTGAGCAGCTCTTCAGCCCCACAATTTTCTTAGTATAAAGCAAAACGCCAGCGTTTACTGGGAAAACCATATATGGGTTACAAGAAAAGAGATGGAAAACTAGAACAGACTACACCAAAAGCAGCTCGATCTGTAAAAAAGTCGTTGTAATCATACTGTAATACAACAAAAACCTAAAAATAGGTTCATGTGTGAATTGGTAACGGAAGAAGAACGAGCTGCGTTGCAGTCCAAGTTCTGGAATATAAAATCATGGAGTGAAAAAAAAGCTTTTGTACAAGGTCTAGTATCTAAAAGAAGTTTACGTAAGCAAAGAAAGCGTGATGATGGTTCAAATTCTAGGAAAGAAACTGGTTTTGATATTTTTGTGCACAAATATGATTGCGAAAATACCAAATTAAAAGTGTGCAAATTGTTTTTTTAAACCCATTTGATCTTGGACGTGATTCTTTCTTGGGCTAGGTAAAAAATATGCCAGCAACAGTGTCATAACAATGAATCCTCTTCCATATCGGCACAGTGTTAATGTGGCCACTAAGAATAGACGAGGTACGGTATCAGAATGGTTGGATTTACTACCGAAAGTGCCAAATCACTATTGTTGAGCATTATCAAAGCGCATTTACGTCGAGTCAACTTTTCGATCACATCTGCATAATATGCATGCCGTTTACAAAACCTGGTGCAATGAACAAAATAAAAAATCAGAGTCAAGAAATACCTTTTTAAGTGTACTTGATAAAAATAATATTTCCATTCACAAACCGCGAAAGGATCAGTGCGACGTTTGTTCTAGTTATCTATTAAAAAATGTTTCGCAACAGGACTATGATACTCATATCCTAAAAAAAGATGAAGTGCGTCATGCTAAGAATATAGCAATAGAAAACTTAAAGAATAACCCGGACAGCATAGTGATAACTGTTGACGTGCAGTGTCCTTTTAGCATCAAAATTACTTGCTGGTGCACTGTATTATAAACAAAAACTACAGTGTCATAATTTTACGATTCACGAATCTCGTTCTGGAGATGTCACTATTTATTTTTGGCATGAAGCTGATGGAGGAGTTACATCCAATGAATTTACAAGCTGTGTAATTTGATTACCTTAAAACTACATGCAGAGCTTATTTATGAACACATTGCGATAATTAGTGATGATTGCAACTACCAAAACAGAAATAAGGTTCTAGCAAGCGCATTATGTGACTATGCTTATATTTTGAAAGTAGAAGTGGAACAAATAATTTTAGAAAAGGCACATACTATTATGGAGGTTGAGAGCATCCACTCCACTATCGAACATTAAAAAGCCCCTTAACTATGCACCTCAGGATTACATTACGAGAATACGTCAAGCGCGGCCTAAACAACCCTATGACATTAGAGTTGTACATTATGATTTTTTTAAGGATTATGAAAAACTAACCACCAATTATCAATCTATCAGACCAGGTAAAAGGAAGGGTGATCCCACGGTCAAATGATGTCAGAGCATTCTTATATAGCTGTATGGGTGAAGTATACTTCAAACTTCGTCATCCACAAAATTATACAATCCTTCCGCAACGAAGGCATATTCCCAAAGAGTATCATGAACCTGCGACATTATATGACGGGCCGTTGGAAATAGCACAATCCAAGTTCAATCAACTACAAGAACTTAAACCATTTATAGACAGTGACTACTATCTATTTTATGATTCTCTTAAATTTAAGTCTGATTAATACTTATTTTCTTTCATTTATTACTCATTAAATACTAATTTAAATCCAATATATTTTTATCCAATACCTGCTATGTGCCTTATGATTGACCATTTAAAATCTGTTATGTGCACAATTTACACTATTTTTAAAATAATAAATAAATTATTAAATCTTTGTGGTTAGAAAACAATTAACTTTATGTATAATATCTGTAGCTTTCATTTGATATAGTTCTTAAAATTCACCTTCATATAAAATTTTATACGAAAATGTTTTTACTCCATATCTCAAAGTTTTACTTTTTGCACATAGCAGATATTCATTTGACAACGACGATATGTAATTATACACAATTTGAAATTTAAATAAATGAAGATAATATAGCCTATAATGCTTTCCACTTTTGGACTCAGGCCTCCCCCTCGACCAAAATGGGCAGTATACCCACCATGCTTGTCCAAGGCGAATTACATATACTGATGATCTTGATATGCAGGTTTCCCTTCAGGTTGTATTAATTTTGATACCAATTAAGAGGTCCCGAGTTAGAATCCCACAGTAGCATGCATCGCTTAGGCAGTTTTTGTAGCATGTGCATATTATAGCATGGTGAAAGAAAACATTGTGAGGAAACCAGCATATCAAGATCGCTGGTATATGTAACCCGCCTTGGACAAGTCTCAAGCCCGGCTGTGGGATGTTTATCTGTGGTTATGTACAACATGCACGTAAGGTGATAAAAACTACCCAAGCTGCACTGTTTCTTTAGTAAATTCTTGCTTAATTTCCTATAATAACTGTCCATGGGACCTATAGGGTGGTAAACCACAGATAGGCAAAATTGTCAAGCTATTAACAACGTAAGACTCCCACATAGCACCACAATAATAACCTATTTATATCACCTCCACAGAATCTGTAAATGTATATTATTATGCAGTCCGATTGGCTTTTATCTTAAAATAGATTTAGAACTCAGCATGTGATATCATACACTGATTCATCGCAGTCTCAATATGTAAACTCTGATTTATATATTTTTTTTACTGTAAAGGAGTCTGCCCACTAGACCTTTCCATACCATGACCGTGTTAGGCAAAAAAATATTCTTTGTATTAAAAAGTATGTGACTATGCCCACTAGACCGTTCCGTAACCGACCAGCGTTTGCTTTTGTGTCTTGATACGGTCCTAACACGGTCATGGTATGGAACGGTCTAGTGGGCAGACTCCTTAATGCTTTCATCACTCTGAGGCTGAAAGTTCAATTTTCTTACCTGGGAATATTTTGTGGGAAGAAAGCAGCACATTTCAGACCAATCAAAATTAATATCAATTAGAAATATGTCTTTTGTCTTAAATTTCCTCCAATTGATTTATTATTTAGGTAAACTAGCAACTGTCATTCAACAATGTCCTTTTTGAACATTGAATTGAAATTTTAACCTGAATGATGAAAAATAGTATACACACCAAGGGAGGAAAGTAGCTAATTTCAATACGCCTTTGATAAACCGGTGCAGGTTGATATAAGCTTCTTTTCTTGCTGGATTTGTAATGTACTATTTTTTGGAGTTTACTCCTTCAGAATCGATTTTCATATATAAGGCGCCCGGTATGAGGAAAATGTGAGAGTAAAATCTACTAAGGAATGACCTCGTTACGTTTTTGGTGCGCAAGGCAACAATTACTTTATTTGTTCAACTTAAGGTTGATTTCACATTATATGTTTAGACAATCGTACTTAAGTATTTTTATTGCCCTGGAACAGGAGACAGGCTGATGTTTCACTTAATAGTAAGTACTTACCATCGCTCATGGATCTTTGTGACATCACTGCTGGAGCCCACATAGGGATATTGGAACCTGACTCACTAATGCCAGGACACAAGGTTATTATGGCGGTATATTTAGAGAACAGAGACTAAGTATATTATATAACTCGGTAGGTTGAGTAAAATCCAGGAGATAGTTGCGCGTAAAAGCATATCCCTCTACTCAGACATTAGGTAGGGTAGACATGCGGGTGGGTTGTGAGTATACCAGCGACATGGCTAAGGTACGCACATCATATACTGCTCGAAGTCGGAGGGATCAAAGGGGGAGATATATTTTAGTGTGGGCCTCCCACCCTGGCGGGTGACAATGTCCTCAAAACATTCATAGGTAGTCAAATTGTTTTTTTTTTTAATTTCAGTTGTGATGCTGACCCTGCAGCGCTTGCTAAATATGTGTACGCCCTTGTCAAGAAGGACAAGCCTGTCGAAGAATTGCGTGAGGTGATGGTGGACCAGCTGGACGTGTTCCTGCAACAGGGTGAGCATTAACTGCTGTTTAGATGTGGTTGACACCCCCGCCCTTTTTTTTTTAATTGTTTGATATGCCCCATTGCGCGGGACACTGTTACTCCGTGCAATGCGCCCTAAACCACCTCCCAAACTAATCAGGCTAAGTAAATGATGTATATAAATGGAACAACTTAAGGAATTACAATGTAAATAGCTAAATAAGAAAACATGTAACAGAATAAGAATACATTTTAAATATGTAAGAAATATAAATAAATAAAGAAAAGGTAAGAAAACATAATACAGGAAAAAAGATCACAAGGGCAAAAAGTGAAGAGCGAAAAAAGTACCAGTAATACAATAGAAAAATCAATTGTTAGCCAAGCTGATTAATTAAAACAGAAGCCCTAATATAAAAAAAAACCAAAACCAAAAAAACCTTCCAACAACCACTAAAACCAATCCAGTGTTCATCTACTGTCCGATACCTGGGTAAAGAATCGAAACATGAGAAGATTATTAAAAATTCAATTGTTTATTTAATTGTTATCAATAAATAGATAGATAAATAAATTTACGAAAATTGTTTATTTCATTTGAAAATATAAACTTCTAAGATTCTCTCATAAAATTTTCATAACATTTCATTGAAAAGTGTCAGAGAAACTAATTATTTCATTAAAAGTAACTAAAATATTTTAACATCCGTAAAAACAATAAAAATTGAAATTTTGCAAAATTCTTTGGAGCTATGTTTAGTATTGGTACAAAGGTATTGATATAGGCATTCATTTGATCTATGTTTCATAAAAATCGACGACATAATAGTTTTTGGGGGTGCTCACTTGACGTGTTTTGTCTCTAGAACAGTGACATTAATTTTCTCATTAAAACATATTATTTTTTACTTTTTACCTAGTTTGATAATCGTGCTTTTTAGTTTTTTTACCTATAATTTATTTTAAACTTTTTAGTTTAATTATCACTTTATCGACCGGTCGTTTTTGAGTGCGCCTCTTTCCAAGTACCGTCTTAGTCGCGCACGCATGTACTCCCAGTACCGGTCCTTATGTTGTCTTTTTTCCTTTTGTTTCAAAGGAATGTAATTTTATTGATATTTATACTTTATTTTGCATTTATTTTATATAAAAGGGCCTTATAAACTAACATACATAACATAAATTCAAGGTCCTCAATAATTCAACCGTCCTTAGCTAAATGACGATTATTAGGCTAGTAATAGATTAATAAGCGTTGGCAATCGAAAAGCCGATAAATAGGCTAGCCGTTGATAAAGTATTAACTATAAAGTATAATTTATTTGTTTTCAGTTTCCAATCCGTAAATGTTTTTATTTATTTAATGCCAGAAGGCGTTTCGGCAGAAGGAAAAGAAGGCTTTAATCCTGATGATCCTGATAAGGATTATGGGTCATCAGGTCTTGACAAGTGTGCAAAATTTTGATTTTTATTTGTTGATTTCGTTCAAAGTGGGTAAAAATCGTGTCTTAAAATTCCACTATAGAGATACATAAAGGTCAAGTTAATAAAAGCGTGGTAAAAAAAATAAAAATAGAGAACCATACGGAAAAAATATAAGGTAGGGCAAAATAATACAGAGGCTGAAAATGTAATGTCCCAAAAATAAATTAAATAGAGAAAGTTGGCGAACAGCTCTCTAATAAAAAAACTTGGACTAGAACTGTATGTAAAAAAGCAAAAAATAATAATAAACCTTCTTTTTATTAACCTTAATAACTAAGTTCTTAAACTAATGTAAGTATATATACCTAAGCAATTTTGAGTTGGCGCCAGTGCCCTCACGTGTGTGCCCGTTCGGGTTACTGTCTCGCTGACAATAACTTCGTAAACACTCGGCATTTTCCGGCGAAAGGGCGTGTCACGATGCGCCGCCGCCGCGCATCAGGTTTTACTTATTAATTAATTTGCTTGTTTGGCGTCGACTCAAAATTATTTAGGTATACTTATACATTAGTTTAAGAACTTAGTTATTAAGGCTAATAATAAAAAGGTTTATTATTTTTGTTTTTCAGTTTTTTCGGCGGTTTAATTTTTTTTGCTATAAAGTTTTTATTTTATAATTTTTTGTGGCTATAATCTACTAATTACTACATGCTTAAATAAATCAATTCTGCCAAAAGTTATTCTTATCTTATTTTGGGGCCGAGAAATATCTCGGACACTTCGACCCAATGGGATCTTTTGTGTTCCCCTAGATAGCAATCACTCCTCTCCAATCTCCTTGAAGATCTGCTTCATGAGCCTAACAATGAGGTATGGAGATAGGAGCCTGTAGTCTTCCGGTGTTGGATATATATCCTACCCCCAAAAGATTCATTCGCCTCCTGGCCAATGCATCACATGTACACAGTAGGTGTTCCATGCGTTCTGTATGTTCCCAAAGTTTGCTTGGTCATAGATATAAATTCTCTGTTTTCATACCCCTAGGGTCGGAATTTTTTTCCCAAATTTCCGGGTTATACCCCCTTTCCAATAAATAATAATTTTTAAAATCGGACTGCTCTGTAATAAGTTATGCGTGGCCATACATAAAAAAAAGTACGCGTCGACTTAGAGCTTCCTCCGTTGTTTTTTCGTCGGTTAAAAATTACATTATAGAATAATCCTTAACCCATTATTAATAAGTTTGGTATTACTGGAGCAAAAAAATACTGTCACTTTCCGTTTAATCGAGATTCATATCATAATGATGCTAAAGAAATTTTCACTTAAAAAAAAACTAGTTTCGATGGCGAGATTCTCCTATGCCGACGGCAGTGTGTTAGTGTTGCCTCTAGCGTTGCAAACGTCCATAGGCGACGGTAATTGCTTACTATTAAGTGGACCGTCAGTCTGTCTGCTGTCCCTCAGCAATAAACAAATATCCTTACTAACACATAGAGAAATGGAGATTAATTATAATACTATATTGTGCAGAAACGAAGCCATTTGTCGAGATGCTGTTCACGTCACTCGAGAGCCAGGAGTACTTGAAGGCGGGCAAGGAGGCCGATGGGCAGGCCTCCCCACCATCGCAGACCCAAGAGGAAATCAAGCCTGAAACTGTGGAAACGAATGGTATGTACTCTTCAGTCAATATTGATCATATTTTTATAGCTCAGATTTGAGTATAGGCTAACTGCCTACCCATAAGTTATATACTTGTCACCGTCGCCTATAGACGTTCGCAACACTAGAGGCATTGCCAACACGCTGCCACACTAAGAAATTTTATAATGCCTTTTTTTAATCCATATAAATAAATATATTGGGATAATTTTGACAGCTGTTTCTAGTTCCAAAGTAAGAAGCAAGTATACACACTTGTCGTATGGGTACTAGATAACTTTATGCAAGTATGTACTTTTCTTTTTTAAATAAAACCATAAATACCCCAAATGCGGAATGGGGATAGAACTCCTACCTTGTTGGGCTCGGGTCTACCTCAGAAATATTCTGGATAACCGCTAAAAACTGAACTTATTGACTCCTAACGTTGTCCAGGTGCGGAGCCTCCACCAGCTCCGTCTGCGGCGCGGAACTCCCCTCCTCCCGGTGCGGCGCCCCGTCACCGGGTAGTGGTCTCGCGTAGCGATAGGCCCCCGGCCGCCAGGGCGCCCCCGCACGAGCAGACTCTCGTTAAGGTAACATTATTCCGGTATTTTGAACCCACTTAACATGTAGCTTTGACAATTATCAAATTGCAAAACGATAATTTTGTTGATATTTTTCTGTTATTTTCTTTGGTCTGGATGTTGGGAATATGTTCAAGAGTTTTCTTGTATATACATATATAATGATTATTAGGGCGACACAGTTAATCAAACACAACTGAGTTTCTCTGTAATAAAAGAAACGACATTTAATGTTATTAATAACGGCGTCGATCCTAAAGCCATCAGTTTAATTCTTAACCTTATAATGGCGTTATTGGAAATTAATATGTAAAACAATCGTTAGTTTTATGAAAAAATGCTATCTCATCACATGACGTTTAGTTTCCATAGACTAACGACTTTTACCATAGACTGTATGAAATAATAATTATCTATCCATGTTTGTTTGATGCGTGGGTATATTTAAATTTTTTAATTAAGAGAAGAAGGAATTGTATTTTCCTTTACATACATTATAATCCGTTTATTATGACTACGCGACTTTATATTGACTAACTGCTTAATGTGAAGTTATTACACAGTGAAGTTGGATTCATACACAATTCTTTATAACAAAGTCTGATATAATGACTTCGCTTATAGTGACATGTCGCTTATTATGACCGGTTATAGTGATGTACATGAGATAAAGCCTTCCTAACTAAGCTAAGGGGACATCCATTAATTACGTGAGCTCAGAATGGGGGGGGGTCCAATGAAATCTCATCAAATCTCATTTAAACCGAGGGGGATAATCGAAAATCTCACGTCACCTTCAAAAAATATAAAATATTACAGATATTAAAATTTTTTTTACTTTGAATTTTATTTAATTTAAATAAATTAACTATAGTATACCTGAACGGTTTATTATTTTCCCGAATAGTAAAATAAATTTTAGTTTAAAATATTTTAGCACCAATCTCACGTAAGGGGGGGGGGGGGGGCTGGGGGGGTCTAAACTAATAGCTCACGTAATTAATGGATGTCCCCTAATGAGCAACGCGAAAGAGGTATTAAAGGCTGCAGAATTGTTATCACGATTTGTTCATAGTAACATTAAAAATGATAATTTTACCATGGCGATGTCTTTATATTGCATTAGAGATTGTTATTACAATACAATAAGGAAAAACAAAAAATATATAATGAACTTATTACGTGTTAGAGCGATACAAGCAGGAACTGCATGTCACGGAGATGTATATGCTGCGGTGGATCTGTGGAGTAACGCGGAAGGACCGCGTTAGGAATTCTCGCATTCGTGGCGGCCTTCATGTTCGTGATATAGCGGATAAATTGCAGGAGTGTCTCCTTCGCTACTTATGTGGGGAACAAATGTCTGGCCATGCCGCCACCGCCGGGCCCCGGCAGGAGGGGTAGACCCAAAAAGTGCTGGCTTGACGTCGTAAGGGTTGATATGCGTGCCAATGGACTGACCACCAGAGATGCCGAAGATCGTGCGAAGTGGAGAACAAAAAGTCGGAAAGCGGACCCCGGGCGCCAAAGCGAGAATTTGGGCTGCAACCGGGATTCATCGTTACGATGAAGAGGATTATTACGTAAAATTTTTACATATTTTGATTTAATATTCTGTGTTTATCTCTATTAAAATAAATACATATATACCTAACAAAAACAAGAGGAAGTTTATTTTTTTACAAAATGTTTTGTATGAAGTTCAACGTGTTTGTTATTTCCCTTCTATGTCATTATAAACGAATTCCATTATCATATAACATGCGAAGGGAATAAATACACTGGACAAGGTCCTCACTCTTGCGGGTAGCTACTAGCTACGGACGGCGGATCCTCCTCCGAGGGACCGCCTGTGGCTGCTGAAAACAGACATTACCCTACAGGATACCACAGACAAGGGAGTCTCTATGGATGAAGCACTATCAAGATAAAAAAAAAATATTTTTCAGGTTTTACCTTTGACGGAATTACTAGAAGAGCCGGTGGACCAGCCGCCGAGAAGACGCGATAGACGAGGTGACTCTGTAAGTATTTAAAAACACAATGAACTGCATATAATAATAATTAATACACATAAAATGTATAAGACCCTAATAAGAATTGTTTATTGTATGGGTCGGAATGCTGGGCCACAAAGGGGAGGGATGAAAGGATATTGCATGTAGCGGAGATGGATGGACGGAGATGTTGAGATGGATGTGTGGAGTGAAAATGGATAAAATTAGAAATGAGTATATCAAAGGAAGTTTAAAAGTAGCGCCAGTGATTGAGAAGCTGAAAAGTAATAGGTTAGCCTGATACGGCCATATAATGCGAAGAGAGGAGAATCAGGTAGCAAGGAGGATGCTAGAAATGAGACTGTAATTTGTTTTTTTTTTTATTGTGAGAGTTCAGCAGACAGGCAAACGGCCCACCCTGGCAGCTGGTCACCGTCGCCTATGGCCGTCTGCAACACCAGAGGCAACCACCAACGCGCCAACGCGCTGCCGGCCTCGAAGAAATTTTATAACGCATTTTTTGAAGAACCCCATATCGTACCGCGCTGGGAAAACCTCAGCCGGTTAATTGATTATACTTGATTAATATAATTTATTATAATTGATTAATTTATTCAGTTGAGGGACAAGGAGGAGCGCAGACGCCGCCGATCGAGGTCGTGGGAGAGGCGTGGGAGGCCTAGGAGGCACAACATCAGAGACAGCGAGCATAACAACGAACAGAGAAGGTTCGAGAACAGGTATCTTTTTTCATTCATCTATCATTATTTGCTTCCGAAACGTACTCATACCATGTCCTATTGACAATTTATAATTCCCCTTGGTGACCATCAATGTTTATATTTGCAAACAGGAAATTAATAAAATAATAATTTGGCTCACATTTGTCTTTATTAACCTGTTAACCGGGGAAGAAACTTTTGTACAATGGGGAGATTTTACTATAATTATGTAAGATTACAAATCAAGTAATAAAAGGAAATGGTGTCTAACTTCTTGATTTAATTTATTTAGACAAAATATTTTATGAAAAAAAATTAATTGAATGAATTTAAATAATTATATCGTATATACCATATTTCAATGACGAAAAATGTCATGCTCGGTTAACATGTTAGTTCGGAAATGCGGGAGATTTGCTTTAGACGATATTCAGACGTGACGTAACCTAAGCCACACCCTCCTCTCTGTGACCAAGCGTGTTATTTTGAAGACGCCCCTCCCCCTTGAACAGGTTACCAAGTATGGGTGTATGTTCCCTTAAAATGGTATAATTGCTCAAATCTCTGCAGATGGGTAGACGTTCCTGTAAGTAGATACCGTTAGAGCATGGCTTGAGAATGTGCTGACAGTGTTTTAAGGAGGGAGAAAGAGGGGGATAGGTTAAGACTTGGAGAATCTAATTTTTTTTATCCATGCAGGGGCGGAGAAACAATACTAACCTCTGCGGCCGGGGTCGGCCTGTCGTAAAAAGCGACAAAACAACCCACCTTAGCTACGTTGTAGGACCTCAAAGCCCGTCTGGATGGCATCCATCTTTGGTCTTAAGTATGCCGCCATAATAACTTTGTGTTGTGTTCCGGCATTAGTGCTCCAAGTTCCTGTACTCTTATGGGATAGCGGCGTATTCGCGATGCCACTGGCATTGCAAACACCCATAGGCGACGGTAACTGCTAAATTCTAAGCGGGCCGTCAGCCTGTCTGCTGTCCTACAGCAATAAAAAAAATTATGAAATATAATTCACTTGTCATATTGAATATTTTAGTACCTGGTAGGTAGCTCAGTGATGTTACACCCGGACACCAATCTACAGTTTCCGGGTTCAAATCCCGCGGTGGCGTGCACCTGTGGTAGTTGTTCTCACCTAATGTGCATTATAGCATAATTGGCGTCTACCGACGGTGATGGAACACATCACCAGGAAGCCTATGTGTAACCCGCCAATTCGCCTTGGACAAGCGTAACGGGTATCCTGTCCATTTCCTCTAGGGGGAGATCCAAGCACAGCAGTGGGACGCCATGGGCTGATTATTATTATATGTCCAACATTTTTCATGCTGTCCTTCTTTTTTCCTGTGCCATTACTTCATGCTGCTGCTTCTCTTTCTCTCTTTAGGCTGGCTAACATATTTGGTTTTTATTAGGGCCACAAAAGGCATGGCTAAGTGCTGTTTCTGTTGCCAGCGAGACAGGAGTAATTCGTGACGATTGATATAGTAGGAAACAAATGGCTCTTGGTTTTAACCGGGTCTACATTATGAATTTACACTGCACCATTTAGTTCCAAAATAGTAGAGCACTAGTATTATGGGTGTTGGACAATTGGAATACTTTTTTTTTTAAAATAAATTGGACTTGGTATTTGAATAGATCCCGTGTCATATCCTTGGGGATCCAAGTGTTCCGACTTGCGAAAGCTGTTATGTTTACATTGATTTTTTGAAATTATTATATTCTTGATATCTATTTAAAGATCGATTACTGTATTTGGTTCAGCTTGAATTCAGCATATGGGTAAATGGCCCACTCTAGCAGGTCACCTTTGCCTATAGACGGTTGCAACACCAGATATATTACCAACACCTGTAATTGAATAATTTATGAACACAAACATCCAAACTGGAGAAAAGTATTTGCAGCAGAAATACTTATTTTTATTCTTCGCATCAAACACACAGACCGTGCAAAGTAGACTCGGCGTGTAAAGTAGAGCGCGTAAAGTGAGTCAGCAGTGTATGTTATTAAAATGTATTTGAAATGATGTGTAGACGTCCCGCGTCCAGGTCACCGTCACCGCGTGGTAAATTTAGGAATCGCAGTCCCCCGGCGGCGGACCGACAGCCTAGTAGATCTAGGTAACAGTTCTCAGATTTTATTTAAGCCCCTCCCACTCTCCACCACTCCACCTCATCTCTTGTCTATGATTTGTTATTGTTATTGAGGAACAGCAGACGGGCTGATAGTCCACTTAATATTAAGCAGTTGCCTATGGTTGTTTGCGACGCTAGAAGCAACGCGAACACGTTGCCCTCCGCATAAGGGTTCCTGTTTACCTTTACGAAGAAATCCACTAGTTTAAATATTACAATAATGGGCTAATGAATATCTTTTGTTCTTACAAGCATTTCATATCGGGTACATCAGAAGCTTATATTTCGGGACTCGAGGTACGCTCTTGGATATTGTGACAGGTCTGAAATTTGGCCAATAGACGGGGGTCCGATTCTGTGACCAACCCCACAAAGACTGCTGCGATTGAGGTCTTTGGTGCACACGCTACTATTGGCTACCTTTTGCCCGGCTGTGATCGTAGTTTGCTTTGGACAACGGATATCTCATGGCTCATAATAAGAAGTGTGTTGAAGAGGGTGCGTTTGCACCCCTAATGAAAACCGAAGGTGCCATTAGTTTATCTTTTACCATATACAGTGTAACCTCGACATAACAAAATTGATGGGAATTAGAAAATGTTCATTATATCAAGAAATTGGTTACAATTTAGTTTTTTATATAGAGGCTAGGTTAAATTACGATTTTTTTTAACCTCCTTTTTTGTCGTGCAAGCTGTCTTGCTAGCAAGATATGAAGTTGTTTATTAACGTCGACATTTTGTTGATGTTCATTTGCTTGCCTTGTCAAAAAGAACGATTTCCACCAATAAATGAGAACACGCTTGAAATGAAACAATACTTCTTATTTGATAAGAGTAGACTGAATTATAACAAAATTTATTAAATATAGGTCAACAATACAATTCTATCTTTATTATGAAATGATTAAAAATTGTCTGAAAGAGGTTTTTGAAAAATGTTAAAGTATATTTTGCATTATCTCTTACGG
Organism: Malacosoma neustria; assembly: GCA_963693495.1. Classification (NCBI taxonomy): domain Eukaryota; kingdom Metazoa; phylum Arthropoda; class Insecta; order Lepidoptera; family Lasiocampidae; genus Malacosoma; species Malacosoma neustria. Next base: position 2,644,381 of record OY856399.1, on the reverse strand, counting down.
ACAGTCTTTGGGGATTTCACAAAATTCGTTATGTTGAGGCTTATTATATTAAAGTTACACTGTATAAACGATAGGTATACAATATTTAATGGGTTTTGTTTCCCATCATAGGCCGTTCTTAACATTTGTTAGCTAATTTACCACGCACGATAGTTAACGAACCTGCTCCATATGAGGACAATAAATATCTAGCCATGTCGCCTCCGGCAGGAGGGGTAGACGCGAAAAAGTACTTGACGTCTTTAACAGTGATGCGTGCCAATGAACTTGCTACCACGGATGCCGAAGACCGTGCAAAGTGGAGAAGGAAGAGTTGGAGAACGGACCCTGGGTAAAGAAGTATGTTGGGTTCTTTAAGGAAAACATAGTTATGAAAGCTACAAACCATGATTAATTTCTGAGTACCCTATCTAGCCGCTTGATGGATATGCCGTCAGTTCATTTTTCATTCATCATTAGATAATAAATGAATACATACATACATTATACATAGATACATTCAATGATGTCATAAAAAAATTTAATAGGTCAAGATCACCAGTCCCTTTGAGGGAGAGGGACCACGAGCGCGAAAGAGAAAGACTCCGAGTGCCCCGCGAGATTGAGAGAGATAGAATGTCAAGAGACAGAGAGCACAGAGAGAGGATTTCCAGATCCAGGGATAGAGAACGGTGAGATGTTTTTTTTATTCCTCGAGTTCTTTAGATAGGCGGATGCTGATGTCTTATTCTGAAGATGTTTGCAGTACTGAAGGAAGAAAAGCAGACAGGCTGACGGCCCCTTTAATGGTAAGCAGTTACCGTCGCCAATGGATGTTTGTGACTCCAGGCGGCATCGCGAACATGCTGCTGTCCGCATCTGAGTTTGAGTATTGGAGCCTGAATCACTAACCGAAACAATTTTATCCGTGCAGGGGCGGAGAAAGAATACTAACCTTTGCGGCCCGGGTCGGCCTGTCGTAAAAGCCGACAAAACAACATACCCTAGCTACGTGGTAGGGCCCCAAGCCCGTCTGGATGGCGATCACCTTTGGTCTTAATTATGCCGCCATAATAACCTTGTGTTGTGTTCCGGCATTAGTGATCCAAGTTCCTGTATCCTTATGGGACAACAGCGTGTTCGCGATGCCACTGGCGTTGAAACACCCATACGCGACGGTAACTGCTAAACTCTTAGTAGACCGTCAGCCTGTCTGCTGTCCTACAGAAATAAAAACATTTCACACAACGCCATCTAGTTCTAAACTAAGTTAACACTTGTGATATGGGTACTAGACAACTGATATAATTACACGTATACTTTAATTTTGTAAATAAATTCATATTATACATAAACATCCAGACGCTAGACGGGAATCGAACCCTTGACCTCCTTAACCATACCAACGTGTGTTAGCCGTTACGCCACGGAGGTCACCAACAATTTTCATGAAATTTAGTATACGGGGGGTTTCGGGGGCGATAAATCGATCTAGCTGGGAATCATTTCTAGAAAATGTCAAAAGGTGGCGTTTGAGTAGTCCCAATTTAAACTGAAAAATGACTCTTCCTGACATCTATCGGCGAATAATAATACTATTTTTTTTAAATTGCTTTATCGATACAACAACACTAAAGCTATTCCAGCAGATGGCGTTGTTAAGTAACACGAAGTCAATGAGTGTTTGCTTTGAGGTTAGACTAAGAAAATCAATTGTTAATTTCCAAAAAATACAATTTATAAAAAAAAAATACCGAGCAAAGCTTGGTCATCTGGATATTAACTATAACGTGGGATAAGGCCAGGAAGAAATTATTAATAATTCATTTTACAGTTCCCGGGATAGATCCCGCGATCGTTCGCGAGGTTCAACCTCCCCGCACGCCGAGACCAGGCTGGAACTCCCTGACCCCTACAAGAGGAGGTGTAGAGATTTTGACGGTGAGTTTATTCATCTTCTTTATTCATCAGTCTCTCATATTACGGATGGGTCTTTTTTTATTGCTGTAGGACAGAATTGAGCAGTTACCGTCGCCTATGGGTATTTGCAACGTGAACACGCTTCTGTCGCATAAGGGTACAGAAACTTGGGTCACTAATGTCGGAACATAACACAAGGTTATTATGGCGGCATACATAAGACCAAAGGTGGTCGCCATCCAGACGGATTTGGGGCCGTACCACGTAGCTAAGGTGGGTTGTTTTGTCGCCTTTTACGACAGGCCGACCCCGGCCGCAGAGGTTAGTATTCTTTCTCCGCCCCCGCACGGATATAAATGTTCACGTCTTGAGATTAACCTTGTGTTGTGTTCCGGCATTAGTGACCCAAGTTCCTGTACCCTTATGGGACAGTAGCGAGTTCGCGATGCCACTGGCGTTACAAACACCCATAGGCGACGTTAACTGCTAAATTCTAAGCGGGCCGTCAGCCTGTCTGCTGTCCTACAGCAATAAAAAAAAACACAACCATAAACTCATTACCTCTGTGCCTCTACATTTCATTTCAAAGATTGTGTCTGGACATGATGAAACATATGTATGATCTTCAAATAGTTTTCAATTTTAATATTTTCATTACTGAGGAAGAGTAGACAGGCTGTCGACTCACTTAATAGTCGCTGTCGCCTATGGTGTCTGTGACGCAACGGGCACCGCTGACACGCTACAGTTCGCGTACGAGAACTGAAACCTGGGTCATTTATGCCGGCCGGAACACAAGGTTATTATAGCGACGTATTTGGCTTAGAGCTTTACTACCTAGCTGGAGTTGTTTTGTCGCCACCTACAGCAGACCACCCTCGGCCATATGGTCAGTATTATTAGCGCGGAGAAGAATTTATATTAATTGTTTTGTTTGAAGAGAAAGGCTACTGTATGCGCGGCGATCTGTGCCAATGGGATCACGGGACGGATCCCGTCGTGTTGGAGGACGCGGCTTTGACCAGAGTCTTCACGAATCCACCATTAGTGCCTGGTAAGGGAACACCAATTTGACAACTCTCCTACCCTAGTCTCAACTTTAAGCCTTCGTGTCAGGGGTCAGATTCCGGAAAAGTGGTTTCGGATACAATCCTTCCTATATTTTGTCTAATATTAGTGTTCTAGGACATTCGGCTCTTTGTGATGGAAAGGATAACCGTATGTTACGGTTGCAACCTGAAGTTCTCTTTTTTTTATTGCTGCAGGACCGCAAACAAGCTGACCACCCACTTAGAATTTAGCAGCTACCGTCGCCTATGGGTGTTTGCAACGCCAGCGACATCGAGAAGACGCTGCTGTCCCATAAGGGTAGAGGAACTTGGGTCACTAATGCCGTAACACAACACAATGTTATTATGGCGGCATACTTAAGACCAAAAGTGGGTCGTCATCAAGATGGGCTTGTTGGGGCCCTACCATGTAGCTAGGGTGGGTTGTTTTGTCGCCTTTTACGGCCGCAGAGTTCAGTATTCTTTCTCCGCCCCTGCACGGATAGATCTCTTCCCGTCTTTCTTTCTACACTTCGCAGGGTCTTCGGCATCCCTGATAGCGAGTCCGTTGTCCATATCACCCTTAGGACGGCAACCCAGCTCTTTATTAATCTACTTATAAGGACGCGGCGGAGGCGCTTAAGTTGCCGGTTGCCCCAAAACGAGGCCATACCAGCGAAGGCGACACTCCTGCAATTTATCCCCAATGTCACGGGCGTAAAGGCTGCTGCGAATGCGGGAGTTCCTAACGTGGTCCTTCCGCGTCACATCACACAACCACCGCAGCGTATTCATCTCCATGACACGCAGTTTTTGCTTGTGTCGCTCCAGGATCGGTCACGTTTCACAGCCGTATAAAAGGACAGGCCTCTACTGTCATAAATTAGAAAGAAATTAATTTGCTTTAATTATATTACTAGCCTGAATTACACGTGTAATAATTATTTCCTTGTTCTTATATTGCTATGTTTGTATTCCAACAGAATACAACCCGTTAACGCCGGACATTTGGTGCGGCGGGGGCCCGTACGCGGCGTACCCGCCTCCGCACCCGCACCCCCACCACCCGCACGCGCCCAGGGAACTCATACCTATACCCAGGTGAAGGATTTTATTCAACACACGAATACACATACGCACTCGTTTCACATCCGTTGGAATACTAAGAGACGAGTGCGTATGAACTCACTCGTTTTTATATCGGTACATTTCGCACTCGTTTGTACTTGAGTGTATATTATTTATATAACAGTAACCAGTTACCGCCGCCTGTGTTTGTTTAACGATGATGAAGTTAGCTGATAATTGAGTCAAGTTTCCGTGAAAAATTGTAACTATTTTCACAGTAGTTTCTCAAATATTCATAAATCTATAACACGTGTTTTATATCAGCGGAGATAAAAAAATATATACATAAATATACGCGTGTATATTTATGTGCGTATGTGACTTTATCTATATAAATAAATAAAATTGGAGTGTCTGTTTGTAATATTAAAATAATCACTTTTTACTAAATGCAATCGGACGTATACATGGTACATATACCAAAACAACATTTTTTACAATTTTTGTCTGTTTGTTCCGGCTAATTTCTGAAATGGCTGGACTGATTTTAACGGGACTTTCACTGGCAGATAGCTGATGTAACTTAGGAGTAACTTAGGCTGCTTTTATTTTAGAAAAAAATATAGTTTTAGTTAAAAATGATCAGTTTCGGAAATTTTTACATTCAATTTAAGTTGACCTCAGATTTATGTCATCAATCATATGAAATAGGGTTTAGCTTAGGCTGGACTTTGTTGGTTCGAACCGTATTCCGGAGGTATTCCGGTACACGTATTCCGGAGGCGTATGGCGTAACAGTTGCATTCTATAACACTGACTGATTGCATATTTCATTTATTTATATTTTAAGGGTTTATAGTATTTGTTATCCAAAATAAACTATAAGATATATCCAATAAATGCTGCCCAAAGTCACTATTTCACGCGGACGGAGTTGCGGGCACAGCTAGTTATTAAATATGTCGGAGAAAGATAGGTCATTGTGAAAATTCGTGATAGGAGTGACTTATATTTAAAAAAAAACTTTTTAAGTGCATTTATAGATTTGATCTTAATTGTCTGTATGTATTCTTTTTTATTTTATTAATTTATCATTCCTTTTAGAAACAGAGTTGTCGCATACGGGATGAAATCTTTAGCTATTTTTGTTTTGTTATACCAAAGAATTATGTTTATTTTCTTACGTGCGTACATGTACACATATACAAGATTTTTTCCTTGCCCTTACAAATTGTCTCGTCAAACGTAGTGTGTCAGCCGGCAGATGTTTCGCCTAAAGTTCTATTGAGGTTGGATCTTTTTTTATCATTGTGGGACAGCAGACAGTCTGTTGGCTTAATTAATAGTCAGCACTTACCGTAGCCTATGAATGTTTGCGACGCACCGTTAACACGCTGCCGCGCCGTCCGCAAAAGGGAACCGGAACCTGGATCTCTTATGCATAATGTAATTTTGAGCAAATAAAAAAAGGTTTAATTGAAACATTGTTCCACAGGGTGAGACATGAGATCCCCCCTCCGATAGGCGCTTCAATTCCTCCCCCTCCCCCTCCGCTGACCCGTCCTCCCCTCCCCAACAAGAAGGCGTTCGACTTCGGACGGCTGGGTTCTAGACCCCCCATGCCCCCGTCGGGGCACAACTGCTCGTTGGAGGTGCGCAAAGTGCCGAGGGGTTTGAACGACATCACACATCTGAACAACCATTTCTGCAAGTTTGGCAAAATTGTCAATATACAGGTGAGTTGTGACAGATCTTAATCCTCGATTTACACGATTTCCTCTTTTACACGGTTTATAAATTATAGGATTTGAAAAAAAAAATTAAACGGTCTATGGCATATTCCCATATACATTGCACGCTTAATCATAAACTGACCTAACTCAAAAAACTTGTTTTTTGGGAAATCGCAAAAAACGTTTTGTCATTTACTACTTATCCCATATATTGACTTATAGCTAAATAGCGGTAACTCAGTGTGGGAAAGAGATATCGAAATAAATCTTAGCTTGGCCGATAGAGGGCGTCGATACAATGCTGCCCGTTATATTATCTCACTTTAGACCTAAATCGTAATCGGTCAGTTTATGATTAACCGCGCGACATATCGACGTTTGAAAGCCAACCTTTACAAAGTGACATTGAGTGAATTTTCCAGGAAAGTGATGTAGAGTTCAAATATTTAGAAAAATAAAATAACTTACCTAATTGTTGGATTGAAATATTCCATTTAACTCGGTGCTATCACCTTAGTAGCGTTGCTCGAGTTGAGATTTCAAATCAGCCGGGTGCTTCATCGACCCCACCCGCGTGCAAAGGGTTAATCTAATACTGGTGTCCACCAGGTCTGTTACGAAGGCGACCCGGAGGCGGCTCTCATCACATTCGCGAACCCCACTGAGGCCAACGTCGCCTACAAGAGTACGGAAGCTGTATTGAACAACAGATTCATCAAAGTCTTCTGGCACAACCCTGAGGTACGTACGTATGGAGAGGTAGAAAGAGAGTGTGTTGATCGGTGTTCAATCCATGCATATAGGGTATTTGCAATCCCGCCTCCTGATTTTTGTTACCTACCCTCACTCTCGGCGAGTTAAATGGTAAAAGCGAGGGTGGGACCAAAAATAATAGGTAATAACGCGCAAGCTTCTAATCAGGCGGGACGGTAGACGTTCGGCCGCCCCGACCACGTAGTAACACGTGACATTCGACCTCTGAAGACCATTCCCTGCGCCGACCGTGCGCAATTGACTTCAATCCACTCCAAACTCTTCATGGCTGTGCCATTAAATTGTGCGTTCAGTGTTCGTGACTTTAGCTGGTGCCGTGAAACAGTTCCTCCGCGACCTGAACCGAACCGGGAAGCGGTGGATTCAAGGTCTCTTACTACCCCTCCTGTCTCATACAGTCCACTGCTCTCGAGCTATGTTCTCTCATCCCTGTACGGTGCAATATCGGCATCGTACAATCGGCGTTGTGGCTAAGTGATATTTTACTCGGAGACCCTATAAGTCATAAGTCATGCACCACTAGGCAGTTTTTTGTCCTTTTTTTTTTTATTGCTGTAGAACAGCAGACAGGCTGACGGCCCGCTTAGAATTTAGCAGCTACCGTCGCCTATGGGTGTTTGCAACGCCAGTGGCATCGCGAACACGCTGCTGTCCCATAAGGGTACAGGAACTTGGGTCACTAATGCCGGAATACAACACAAGGTTATTATGGCGGCATACTTAAGACAGAAGGTGGTCGCCATCCAGACGGGCTTGAGGCCCTACCACGTAGCTAGGGTGGGTTGTTTTGTCGGCTTTTACGACAGGCCGACCCCGGCCGCAGAGGTTAGTATTCTTTCTCCGCCCCTGCACGGATAAAAATGTCCTATGGTATGTAGGGTCCCATCACTCGCTCATGTTAGCCATCATCTCAATGTTCGCACCCTATTGTCATGTTAGCTTTTGTTATTTCTTGCTGAGAAACAGCCGACAGGCTGACGGCCCGCTTAATAAATAATAAGCAGTTACAGTCGCCTATAGATGTTTGCGACGCTAAGGGCACTGCAAATACACTGCACAGGGATTGATCCGTGCAGGGGCGGAGAAAGAATACTTTGCGATCAGGCCTGTATGGATGGCGGCCACCTTTGGTCTTAATATGCCGCCATCATAATAATAACCTTTTGTTGTGTTCCGGTATTAGTGAACCAAGTTCCTCTGTACCCTTATGAGACAGCAGCATGTGAAATGTCGCACTTTTTTGCGCTATATTCAAACATGGACACAGCGTTCAGCGCTGTATTAATAGAGACAAATATGAGCCAATTAATTTGTTTTTTCTATTTACTGTTTGCAAAAACAGACCGAAAACCTTATATCTTATATCTGAATTAGTAAGTGAAAATTACGCGACCATGCGGCGATTATCGCGCGCTAAACGCACGTACGATACCTGGTCCGTCACATTGGTGACCTCTCCTATACTATATTCAGTAAGATAGCCTTGATTCGAGCGTACAACCAAATCCCTGTGAATCCAGCGACGTACCCAAGACGGCGATAACGACTCCATTTGGGACACATAAAGCGCCCACATTTAAATAAAGAATTAATCACCCGCCACTGGGACCCCGTGCACTGGTTCGTATGGGAAGCGGGCACTACGGGATATTGCTGCCCTTTTTCATTTTGGTCAAGGCCGGGGGGCAGCGGTTGCGTCTACGCGCGGCAAAGTGGACTGTGCCACGGGGGGACAATCGCCGCGAGAGCTGAGCCGCGCTCCTCGCCAGCGGCATGGTATCCGTCCCTTTCATAGCGGGTGTGTTGGTAAGGGATGGATAATATAGTAAGCGGGGCGTAGAAGCAGAGTGCGAAAGTGGGGTGTAGGAGCGGAAAGACGAAGACCGGTGCATGCTCAATGCCCGGTGCATATAGGAGCCAAGGGCAAGGTTTGGGGTCTTCTCATATACTACGAATGGTCATTAAGGAACGAGAGACGGGTAAAAAATTTACAAAAATATCATATGGTATGGTTACGTTGCCTAAGGGACTGAATGATTGCGTTATGTACTAAACAAGTGATAATTAATGCTATAAATAAAACTTGACCACAATGAGAAGAGTGTAAGTATGTTTGACAGAACAAGCAAGAGAACCAAGCGCCGACGGGCCAACAGGCGGGCAAGCCCGCGGACCGGGCGAGCATGCAGCACCCCATGTCGCACAACAAGGTGCTCATCAACAGGGACAACATCAAGGCGACCGCGGACGCGAACAACAAGCAGCAGAACGCCGATAAGGTGCGTATCTTTATTCTAGAAGGTTCTTTTTTTTATTGCAGAATAATGGTAAGCGGATGAACAATATCTTTTTAACCGGATATGATGAAATGTTTCATCATACAAGAAGTGCTACTGCAATAGATGTGACGCCCCCCCCCCCCCCTTGCGTTTTAGATAGCGTACTTTGATACCCATTCCCGTCTCGCGTCTGGGTGTTTATATATAATATGTTTATATTTCTAAAAGAAAAGTATATCTGTAGTATATATGTTATCTAGTACCATTTTTTTTCTCGGAATCTCGAAGAAAAACCCTCTATTGACGGGTTCCCTCGGCCCGAGGAAACGGAGGGACTACCCACTAAAAACCCCGCTTTTCTCCTATCGCCTATGCCCGGGCCCACAGATATGTGGCCTACCGATCTCGGCGGCCCGCCTTTTGTATTAGGCCGGACGTCTTCCATGTGTTTACAGCCAGGGGGTCAGGGTTTTATCCCCCCGGCACTCTCCTTTATTAGGGCTGATTAGTTGAGGGGGCCCGCGGAACAGCACACGGCCCTCACCCTCGCGGCAATAGTGCGGGCGGCGAATCGTCTCCCGAGGGGCCGCCCGCGGCCGGATCTAGTACCCATAACACAAGTACTATGCAAACATCAATAAGCAACGCTAACTGCTTACTTTTGAGTGAGTCGTCTGTCTCTGCTGTTTCACAGCAATAGGAAGCAATATTATTAATCTATTAAATACATTAAAAACAGGAAAAGGAAACGGCGAACGGCCAAGAGCCGAAGAAGGAGCCGATAAAACCAGTTGAGAAGAGTAAATTGGTAAAGGAGCAATACGCGAGGGCGGAGGCGCTTCTGAGGACTCAACTCAGGCAACAGAGGCTGCTTATACAGAAGCTGGAATCTGGTGAGTCGGCCATTCATTCGTTCAATAAGTCTTTAATTGTTGTTGCATTTCTTATAAGTTTGTGCATTAGGCTAAGTTCAGATGACCGCGCGGCGACGCGTGGTTGGCTCGACGCGCGGTTTGAGATTGTAACAAATCAATGTTGTTATGTACATGACCGCGCGTCACCGCGCGTGTCCGCGCGCACCACCATGCACCGCGCGCAAGATCTTGAACCGCGCATCACCGCGCGGCGATTCGCGGTTTGAGATCTACAATCCTGTATCGACCTGTTCAGTGGACCCGCGCGGTTTGAGGGCGACGGACGCACGGAGCTACGAATATGGTGGACGATATATCTATTGATTTACATACTTCTACCATCTATTGATTTTCTGATCGATCTTCGTGTAGTCTTAGTATGGGATATAAAGTCATAAATAGGCTGAAAGTCTTTGACTCAAAATAGAAAAAGAAAGAAAGAAAGAAAAAATGTTTATTTAGAGCACAAAATAAATAAGTAAATAATAACATATTAAATAAAATCGCATTACAAATAGAAGTGCCCTAAAAGGTCTTCCGCTCAGCATAGTTGGTTATAAGAAACCAACGCTGGTCTTCCACAGAGACCTTCAAGAATGACATGACTCATTGAGCAAAGGAATATTTTTTGCTGCAGTTCACAATAAATGAACAACACACATTATACAATTACAAAAACATACAATTTGTTACTCATTCATAAACAACATATTGTTACCCTACAACCAAATAAATATAAATATATTTTTGTGACAATTCACACAGCGCCATCTAGTCCCAAACTAAGTAGCATAGCACTTGTGTTATGGGTACTAGACAACTGATATACTACTTATATACTTTTTTTTTTTTTTGTAAATAAATACATATTATACATAAACACCCAGACGCGAGACGGGAATCGAACCCGTGACCTCCGCAAGCGTACCGAAGTGCGTTATCTGTTACGCCACCGAGGTCGTCAAATAGCCTCCTCCACGTCCATTATCACTGAATGTTCACGCTAGATTGCCGCGCGCAAGCCGCCGCCATCTAAACAGCTGTAACGCGCGGCGGCGTGCGTCGCCGCGCGGTCATCTGAACTTAGCCTTAATGTTTGACTCAATTTCATCATATTCACACTTTCCCCAATTCATTCATTCACTCTTTGCTCCATTTATTCACTCGAATGACCGTACATTCATGAATTTTTTTCGATAATTTATTCCCGTTTATTTGTTCTGAAATGAAAATGCTATTTAGCAATTTACGTGCAATTTCTGCGTACTAGAGCGAAGTAAAAATACTAACCTCTGCGGTCTGTTGTAAAAGGCGACAAAACAACCCGAACTACGTGGTAGGGCCAAACCCGTCTAGGTGTCAACCACCCTTGGTATAGACCAAGTAAGCTAGCTGCCATAATAACCTTGTGTTGTGTTCCGGTGGCATTAGTGACCCAGATGGTAGTTTCCCTACGCGGACTCGTGTTAGCGATACTTGGCTAATTGATTAAGTGGCCCATCAGCATGCACATCCCACTGCTTGGGGGCTCGCGGCCGGGTAGATCTTTTTATAATTATGTTCTTTGCTTATAGGTAACCTAAAAGATCCACAACGTGCGGCCTTAATAGAAGCAATAAATTCATCGCAGGAGGGCATTGAGAAGTTACAGAAGGAGTTAGTCGCCTATACGGGAACGATAGCTCAAATGAAGGTAGGTTTCAAAATATTTCTTAAGTATTTCTTTTTTTTTATAAACTAAGTATATTTAAATAAAATGAAAAAATCCGAAGGAAATATTGAATATTTAAATTTCATCTTCATTTATGTGCTATTTAATCCGTGCAGGGGCGGAGAAAGAATACTGACCTCTGCGGCCCGGGTCGGCCTGTCGTAAAAGGCGACAAAACAACCCTAGCTACGTGCTTGGGGCTCCAATCCCGTCTGGATGGCGACCACTCCTGATGTATAAGTATGCCGCCATAATAACCTTGTGTTGTGTTCCGGCGTTAGTGACCCAAGTTCCTGTACCCTTTTATGGGACAGCAGCGTGTTCGCGATGCCACTGGCGTTGCAAACACTCACAGGCGACGGTAATTGCTAAATTCTAAGCGGGCCGTCAGCCTGTCTGCTGTGTGTAATTTTAATAATCACAATGACTCGTTTTATATGGATTGCGTACTATATTAAAAAAAAAAAACAAGAATTATATAAAAATATTATAGAATTGTATTAGTAAAAAAAATCGATAACATTGATAGATGTTTTATGCTTCAATATATACTATAATTAATAGATTTTTGTAGCAAAAAAATGTATTAATAAAAAAATGTATTAATAAAAAAATATTAAACACCATTAGAAAATTGATTAAAAATTATATTACTAATTAATTATTAAATAAATAGTAAATAATTATTAAAAATAATAATCAATGAATGGTGTAAACAGGACGAGTCGGTTGCGCGTTCGATGTCACGCCTACAACTGTCACAGGTATTGAGGAACGTGGTTGCGCCTGCGCATGTGTGTGCACATCAACGTACTTTTGGCCGCCATTTTGTTGACAGTAAATTCAAAATGGCGTTACAAAATTTGTAATAATAGAAAACAAACACTGTAAATCATTTTTAATTCCGTTTATATTGCTAGCTGGCCCGGCGTACGTTGTTCTGTCATATAGGTAGGGATTTCCATGAAATGCATTCTTAGTGAGCGTCTATGTGTAATGATTACGTAAATGTGGGTTACTGTGTACCGTCGTAGTCGAGTAGAAAAAGTCTGAAAGCGGACCCCGGGCACCGAAGCGCAAGTTTGGGTTGCAACCGGGATGAACGCTGAGATGATGATGATGACTGTGTACCGTCAACGGGTTGTCAGATTAATGAAACAATGATTCTCGACTATTATTATATTAACCAATACATTTTATGAAATCAAGTATAAAAGCCGATAGTTTTCTCAATTCCTATCTATCATTCTCGATTGAAAATTATTTAGTAGATAATGAAAAGGGAATATTATATTTTTTTTTCTTTTTGGTATGTTATTGACTCGATAGTCCTATGCCACAAGTATACTAAATTTCAAGTCAATGAGGTGTATAGTTTTAGAGATATCGTGATATTTCGCTTAGAGATATAGATGGGCTACTTTAGACGAAAATAGATGAAAAAGGTTTTGTCACAAAAATTTATGTGTTTCCCTTCGGTAGGATTTGATACTTGAATAACAGAAGAAAAAAAAAAACACTTTTTTACAAAAAAATTTCTAAAATAAAAGTGGCCTAAGTTAGTCCTTGTTACATCAGCTATCTGCCAGTGAAAGTCCCGTAAAAATCGCTCCAGCAATTTCAGAAATTAGCCGGAACAAACAGACAGACAGACAAAATTTGTAAAAAATGTTGTTTTGGTATATGTACCGTGTATACATCCAAATGCATTTAGTAAAAAGGGGTTATTTTAATATTACAAACAGACACTCCAATTTTATTTATTTGTATAGATATACGCTGTAAAAAGGCTTAACTTTTTTCGGAGTGGAAATTGCTTGATACACACTGTTTGGGGCCAGTGGCGTGGTGGTTTGGGTCACCCTTGCAATGCGCCTGTCCACCCACAGTTAACACTCACGCACTTCGCTGGTCTACCAACGAAAACCACCCCCTAGCTTTCGGTGATAATTTTTTTTACCAAACAGACAAAATATGGTAAAATTTGCTTGTAACAGAAGCAACTATCGTTTGATTTACATAGAACGTAAATAACGAAAAGTCCCTTTCCATTTCTGTCGTTAATAAGTGACAATCTCCGTGGCGTAACGGTTAAGGGCCGAGTCACACCGGAATGGCAGCGGCCGGCAGCGTCGCGGCGAGCATTTTCAGTGTGAAATAATTTTAAACTTTATCTACAATACTTAAAAGACCAGTATCGCTTGAAAAGGTCGGCCGCGCGCTCCTCACCCTCGCCGAATTCTCCCAACAGTCGTCGTTTCTTCCATAAGTCATGGACCCATATAACCCGTTTTCTTTTTTTCCTTTGTTTGTTTCTTTCTTCTTCCGCAATAAGTGCTATAATAACCAATGCCATCATGTTCACACACGAGTATCATTGCCGAATGAAGAAACTAAACTAGTCAAGAGAAGACTAGGCGCGCGAGGCCGCCAGCGGCGACGCTGGTGACCGCTGGCATCGCCGCCGGCCGCCGCCATTCCGGTGTGACTCGGCCCTAACGCGCTTCGCTTGCACGTACGCTTGCGAAAATCGCGGCTTCACTTAACTTTATTTTTGTCCATTGTTGAACAGTGCGACATTTGAATTGACTGTAATAGCTCTAGTGGGGTCTCTTACAGCCCCATCATTGTCGTATTATTCTAGATGGGATAAAGAAAAATTTATGTAAACTCAAATAAAATCACGTACATTAGTAACAATGTAATAATTTTTCTGTGCTTTGATTAACATAATTAAAACATTTTCTTTTTAAATAATAATGTATGGCGGTCAAAAGTATGTAATGCATTTCGAATTGGTTACAAACACGAAAGATCTTTTCGTACTTAAACAACATTCGGGTAGAATTTTTCGGGTTCGTACAACAGCGGCCGTGAAGTTCATGTAGCGAAATCAAAAGTCTATTATTGCATCAATTAGTAATTAAAAGTCTATCGAAAAAACTACGCTAACTAAGCGCTTCGAAGCCCCATTTAGCCGCTTCGAAGCCGAATTAGAAGCCCCATTCAAATGGTTTCGTTCGTTTTCAAAGTGGCATGTATCTAATAAACATTCTTAATTTAATGTGTTAGTAGTTAATAACACGTACTGATGGTGAAGGATGGTATTCTGGTATACTCCGGACGCCGAGCAGGAAGAATTTCGGCCATTGACCTGTTACTATCTGTCTCTGCCACTCCCGCGTAAATATAATGCCGCTTTGCTCACACAGAGCAATGACCACCGTCGGTCATTATATTTACGCGGGAGTGGCAGAGACAGATAGTAACAGGTCAATGGCCGAAATTCTTCCTGCTCGGCGTCCGGAGTGTAGTGGTATTCTGTCCGTTCCGTCTACGGGGGCCGCCGGCGCCCAGCTGTGGGACGTTTTGGGCTGTTATTGTTAAAAACAAAACCAGTCCTATTAAATTAGTACAAACAATGTTTAATCGAGTAATTTGCATGGATTTATTTTATGTTTAAAAATGATTTTTGGCTTTTTGTTACTAAAATACGTATATTACACATTGTTTTTCATTGCAATGATAATCACACGCATGCGTATGTCGCAACACGCGTTTCACGATGTATGTAATTCGACGATCATTTGAATATAAATTGGTGAATGTACACGTTGGCACATTTAATCATAACTCACTCAGGGTCGTAATTATTGAAAAAAAAAAAAATAGGATACTGTACTGTTCCTGCTCAGGTCTTACTGGCTCTCAACCGAACGTAAATCTCGACAAGTATATGTGCATGTCGCACGTACTCGCCCATAGCTATGGCATGGTCGTATCTTGACAGTGTCAATTACATCTTCACAACTAAACATTGCGTGCAGGGGTGGAGTAACAAGACTAACCCCTGCGGCCGGGATCGGCCTGTAAAAGGCGAGAAAACAACCCAAGCTATACCTTATCCATTTTACCAAAAAATTAAATGTAAACAAATCGTAAAAAGGGTTTTTTAGATGTCGACTTTATAATAATCAACATGATATAAAAATTATCATAGCAACTTTTAATTATTTATTAGAAATCTCTCCTATATTCTTATTTTTTTTTATATTACTATTCCTTACTTTTAGAAAAAAAACATAATAATTTAATTTTTACAATTATGAATGATAAATATGCATATAAAATGCATATAAAATTTACATATTTACAACATGAATTGTAATAACTAACTTACATTATAAAGAACCTAAAAAGACAATGTTTCCAAATCTCTTACTGGTTTTATATGCTGGTAATTATAAGTGTACTATTCAACGTACTATTGTCGATTGAAAGGAGTGTTTTTTTTATTACGGTCAGATTATACCCGCCATGTTGTTTTATTCTAGCTTTGTTTGAGAAACATTGGTTTGTTTGTTAACATTTTATTTTTTGGTAAAGTGGATAGGGTATAGGTGGTAGGGTGTGTGTGCGTGTGCCCATGTCTGTGTGTGTGCGCGCTCGTGACTGTGTGTCGGTGTGTGTCTGATCGCAGTACATAGGTACAGTGATCATTTGAAATTATTCGCTGATACCTGGAGTTCATTTCAAAACCATAATGAGGAGTGTTGTAAATGGTAGTTGAATGATCAATCAAAATTTTTAATTTTATCCATGCAGGGGCGGAGAAAGATTGCTAAGCTCCGCGGCCGGGGTCGGCCTGTCGTAAAATGCGACAAAAGAACGCACCCTAGCTACATGGTAGAGCCCCAAGCCCTACCGTTGGCCTTAAGTATGCCGCCATAATAACATTGTGTTGTGTTCCGGCTTTAGTGACCCAAGTTCCTATACCCTTATGGGACAGCAGCGTGTTCGCAATGCCACTGGTGTTGCAAACACCCATAGGCGACGATAACTGCTAAATTCTAAGCGGGCCGTCAGTCTGTCTGCTATCCTACAACAATAAAAATAAAATGGCGTCCAAGATGGTGGCATTTCGGTCGCCATTGTGAATTGTGAACTGCCAAATTTGTAACGTTTGCCTCATAGCACCATTTTCCTGGCCCAAGTATCGTCATCAACTTCTGTATGTATTTTTGCGTTGTGTAAATGCACAGATAAATATAATGTGACAGTTGACACAGCGCCATCTGGTCCTAAAATAAGCAGCATTGCGCTTGCGTTATGGGTACCTTTTTCTCGTACGCCCCCGTTGTCTGTTATTCCACTTCTGGATTGATATTAAGAAAGTCACACACCGCGCTCTCCTTTTGCTATAGAGCATACTCCGTTTGGTCTTCTTCTTCAAGTGCCTCTCCAACTAGTGAAGGTCGGCTACCAACTTCTGGAATTGCTGTCTGTCCTTAGCGAGTCGAAATAATTTGGATACGCTCGCTACTCCAGTCCACTCTCGGATGTTATGGAGCCACGACTTCTCTCTTCGACCAACTCGACGTTTACCGAGTTTGGTAGTTCTACCCAATATGGCCGCTATCATTTCTTTTTAAACATGGCCACCCCATGAGAACCCCTCATCTATATCCTTGCCAAACTATTACGTTGCAAATCCTATGACGATGACTTAATTAATAAATTTTTCTCCGTGCAAGAATACTAAATTCTGCTCTCGTAAAAGGCGACAAAACAACCCTGGCTAAGTGGTAGGGCCCCAAGCCCGTCTGTATGGCAACCAGCCTAGGTCTACAAGTATGCTTATGCGGACAGCAGCGTGTTCGTTGTGTCCCTGGCGTCGTAAACATCTATAGGCGACGTGCCATGAAAGTAGTCACTTAAACGTGCACAGGTCGTTTATATTATTTGGCCATGCATTACGACCCTGAATATCATTGTATCATAGCTTTAATTTTTGTAAAAAATTCATTGTGTTTTTTTTCTATAATGTTGTATATAATGGCGTTGGATTTCTTTGTTTTTTTGTTTGTATTATAATAGTTCGTATAATAATATATTTTCATTGGTCCTTCAATTAGATTTAGATTGTATTTTGCTTTGTTGTACGTATTTTATTATAAAATGTGTTTTAAACTAATTTATAAAATGACTAATTTCATCGATAATGCAGAATAACTTAAAATTAGAATTAATATGATTAAGCTTATATTTTATAAGAAATAGTTTACTTTTTATTTAAAAAAATTGTAATGTATCTTTTATGTTGTTATTTGAAATTATTTTAGTGTCACTAAATATAAATGTGATGTAAATATACGTAAATTAAAAAGTTTCATATTAATATACATATAATACAAAAAATATTCACTTTGTGTTATTAAATGTGTGTAATATTACATAAATTGGCACCAAAACCCCCAACTGAGCTCAGACATAGACCCCCCCCCACACCGCTGGGCTCAGTCCTCCCCCGATAATTAGCATCACATCATGCTTTGTCAGGACGGATCCGTCAAATGTATCTTATGTAGCTTTGTGAATAATCAAAATTAGTGGAAATATTCAATTTTTTTTCTCGTCAGGCGAAACCGCAGAAACCGAAAACGAGGGAGGAGGCGCAGAAGGAGATTCTCGACGCCGAATTGGACATGTTCACGAAACAGCAGGTGCGTGTAAATTTTTATAACTAATTATGCAGCATGAAGTTGACGACTGACGTCCCACTTAACACTTTATCGACCGGTCGTTTTTGACTCCGCCCCTTTCCAAGTACCGGCTTAGTCGCGCACTTATTTACTCCCAATACCAGTCATTATGATGTCCTTGATATTTATACTTCATTTTGCATTTATTTTATATAAAAGGGCCTTGTAAACTAACATTCATAACATACATTCAAGGTAAATAGTTTTTTATTGCTGTAGAACAGCAGACAGGCTGATGGCCCGCTTAGAATTTAGCAGTTATCGTCGCCTATGGGTGTTTGCAGCGCCAGTGGCATCGCGAACACGCTGCTGTCCCATAAGGGTACAGGAACTTGGGTCACTAATGCCGGAACACAACACAAGGTTGTTATGGCGGCATACTTAAGACCAAAGGTGGTCGTCATCCAGACGAGCTTGAGGCCCTACCACGTAGCTAGGGTGGTTTGTTTTGTCGCCTTTTACGACAGGCCGACCCCGGCCACAGAGGTTAGTATTCTTTTTCCGCCCTTGCATGGATGTTTATAACAGTGAAGAGCAAATTGTGGTGCTGCTACACGCATCTCAGCAGCATGTAAACACTCTTTCGTCACCCTCCTTTGCAGCCCAGCATTCCGATTCATACAATACGACAGGCCTTATTTTGTAACGGCATTGTTATTATTTATGCAAAGAATGGCGAGAATCTTCCTCCTGCCCTGATCCCATACTACAGGGTGACTGACAAACCCGTCCAAATTTTTTTACGCACTAAACATCATTTAAGGAACCCATTTTTGCAAAAAAAATTGTATGTAAAATTTTCAAAATAAAATATTTCATATATGATCATTAATTCAATCGTACAGAATAGTGCTATGGTGCAACCCTCGTACGTTAACCTGTTATTACCTGTCTCTCCCGCGTAAATGAGTAGTGCGTATTTGCTCGCTCGGTGTAATGCCGCTGTCCTCGGCCTTTTACTAGGTCAGATGGAGAGGTCATTGACACTCTAGCGCCGTATCATGTAAATTGCGAGTTCTTTGAATGACTTTGTGATGCTGATTACTCAACATTTTTGTACTATGTGATACAAAACTAAAATACATGTTTCTCATAACTTTTACTAAAGATTCTTCTGTGTGAATTTGGATGGGTTTGTCAAAGTCACCCTGTATATGGGGTCGGCACAACTTGTTCTCTCCTTCCTCTCTCCTCTGTTAGCCGTCATATTAACGTTCACGGCCTTATTCTCCCTATTATCTTATGTTGGGGGAATATATGATGCAATATACTCAAGAAACATGGTGCAATGTATTCAATTGGATATATGTCTTTGTCCATAGGAGGGTCACGATGTGACTGAATTAGCGAAAAAGATCGCGGAACTCCGCCGCCAGATGGCGATACACTTCCCGACGCATCCGGGGATGAGGAGAACCCATTCCAGGTGAGAAATTAATTTCTGTGGATAACTCTATACCAAAGAACCTCCGTGACGTAACGTCTTCGATTCCCGTCCTGAGTGTGGATAATATATTATTCTATTACAAAAAATACACAATTTAATTTTTTTAAATGAACATTATTATTACATATAATTTAAATGTAAGTAAAAAATAATGTTATTCAAAAGCAATAAATAAAATAAAAGAAACATTCCTGCGAAATTGTCACACCGTTGCGTTTGTGGCTGATTGTGGGCAAATGCGGCGCCCATCTTGCGGAAAGCTTTCTCATACCCATGTGAGATGCCTATGGCTTCCACAATATCTCTCACTTTCAATATCCGATCGGCTGAAACGATATCTTGAATTTTTTCAACTGTTTCGGATGTAGAGACCTCTACTGGGCATCCAGAACGTTCGGCATCTTCCGTACTTGTACGGCCATATTGAAATTCAGTAAACCACTTTCTTTACAATGGATGGTGCAGAGTCACCATAATATTTATCAAGCTTAGCCTTAGTTTGAGTGATGGTTTTTTTTCCGCAAAAAATAATGCTTAAATGAGCACACGAAATTCACTTTTTTCCATTTTCTTCTCACAAAGTGCTACGGTAGTCTGCTATTAACGGCTGCCGAACACAAGCTAAATGACGCAGCTTTATTCAAATTTTGACAGGAGTCAACTGACAGTTGCCTGTTGACAGGAACAGTGTTGCCATTTCAATTAAGAGGCGGGAAATTCAAAAAGTCACGTACTTATTGACCCGCCCTACAATACAGTAAAGTACGAATGGTTGTCAAATATTTGGTATATATTTCTTAAATTGTTTCAAGCTATCGCATTGTGAAACGCAAACTAAGGTGAGATTTGTATATTAAAATTTTATCTTTGAAATTTACTATTTGTATTAATATGAGAAATAGAAGAAATAAGTAAATAGTAAAAAGAAGAGACCGGTTGAACACAATCGTTGTACAGAAGGTAGGAAATGCAAAGCAAACGTGATTTAATATAATGATGATTATTTTACAGGGCTTTTAAGAAAATACGGTTCCCGTCTTTGTATTTAGAACCCTCCCCCTGATGTGACGTCACACATTTTTCAATTAAAAAAAAAATGGCTTTCTGCATTTTTCCTCCATGTAAACTATACTTGTGCCAAATTTCATACTCCTCCGTTAGCGCCATTGTCGTAAAAAGGCAGTTTTCGCTTAATATATAAAAATTAAAGATACAAAACTTAATCATCTTGTGTCTGTGGACTTTGGACCTACTCCTTTGTATTCATGTCGTGACGTAACAAAACTTTTGACACCCCCCCTACCCCCCTTCTGTCCTATGTCACACAATGTCACGTTCCGTTGATACATTCCTCTCCCCTTTAACGTGTGACGTAATTTATGGATGACCACCAATGATTCTCCACAGTTCTCTAACGAGTCCCCTAACAAATCTCCACTGCCCTCTAACGAGTCGCCACAGTCCCCTAACGGTTCTCACAGTCCACTTACGAGTCTCCAGTTTCCTAACAAGTCTCGACAGTTCTCTAACGGATCTCTACAGTCCCATGACGAGTGTCCAGTCTCCTAATAAGTATCCAGTTCCTTAACGAGTCCTAACAATTCTCTAACAAGTCTCCATAGTCTGTTAACCCTCATAAAGTTTCAACTAATTTAACGTCTATCACGTTTCAATGCTTTTTTAATCAGTCCTAACCTACCTAAAAGTAATTAGTTAAAAAAATTAGATACATTTTGTTGAGGGGAAGTAAAGCTAATGCTTGTACTGTGTCTGTTTTAAAATAAAATATTCATCATATTCCGTTACTTACTGCCGAAGCTAGATTTCTCATGGACAATAATATCTCCCCGGAAATAATTTTACTCGCATAGTCCTTACCTTACAATTGAATAAATAAACAACAAGTCTTTGTGTAACAGAGGGGGGAGATTCAACACGGCGACGCGGTTCACACGCGGCGGTCTATCCACTAAGATGTTCAGCGTGAACCAGAGCGTCGACCACCGTCCGCGCGCACTCCTTATATCCGGCTTCGAAGCCGACGAGCTTGACGCGCTAGTGTTGCACTTTTCGGTGAGTTTTCCCCGTAATTTTATTCTATGCACTATTTAGGGGTGTTTTTTTTACGTGATAGAGCGGCATAAACGGGAACTACGGGTCACGGAGATGAATATGCTGTGGAGTAACGTGGAATTATCGCGTTTGGAACTCCCGCCCTCCGCAAAAGCCTTCATAACAGTCACATTACAAATAAATTGCGACTAAAAAGACCGTAAGAAAAAGGCGGAAAGCGGACCCCGCGCACCGAAGCGAAAGTTTGAGTTATAACCAAGATTTAACTTAAAGAGAAGATAGACAGAGAAGGGGGAAATGATTGACTGGAATTATTTAGTATTTATTATCGGTATAGACAACGTTGTACCTAAGTGGTATGAGTCCAACCGTTTTATCCGTGCAGGGGCGGAGATAGAATACTAACCTCCGCGGCCGGGGTCGGCCTGTCGTAAAAGGCGACTAAACAACCCACCCTAGCTACGTGGTAGGGCCTCAAGCCCGTCTGGATGGCGACCACCTTTGGTCTTAAGTATGCCGCCATAATAACCTTGTGTTGTGTTCCGGCATTAGTGACCTAAGTTCCTGTACCCTTATGGGACAGCAGCGTGTTCGCGATGCCACTGGCGCTGCAAACACCCATAGGCGACGGTAACTGCTAAATTCTAAGCGGGCCGTCAGCCTGTCTGCTGTTCTACAGCATTAAAAAAAAAAAACTAAATGTGGACGGTTCAAATTCAACGTTTAAATGCACATCTTAGGCAATTTTCATCACCCCTTCGTGAGGTAATCTGCCGAGTTGACTGGTATGCGTAACCCACTTTTAGTGAAGAATTTGATGTGGTATCTACCTACTTACGTCGTAACTATTTATTATTTTAGGCAGTCGTAAATGAAAGTCCCCACTTACATAGATTATTTTAATGACGTAGCACAATATAAATACGAGTGCAGTTAGAAGGAGAAAATTTATAGTCACAAGAAGTCCGAAAAACACAAGAGTAGGTGGATAATAACAATAGATTATCACAGACACAATACAGGTAAAAATTAGTGCTAGATACTTAATTATTGAAGGCTAAATATAGATAGTACAGCGACATGCGCACGGCGCGGGAGCTTACGAGTACTGGCGCGCGCTCGGCAACAAAGGTGACTGGTCGTATGCGCCGCATGCGGCGAGCGCGTCATCCGCGCCATCTAATAAGAAACTTGGTGCGCCTGTCCGCGTTTTACATACAAAAGTTATTTAATTTCAATATTAACCACATGAAGTAGGTACGCCACACAACCCCGCACTAGTTTATATGGACTGCCATTGTAGAATGCCATTCGTTTTGTAGCAATTCGGCGAAGTGACCCATAAACAAGTGGATATGACGGTGCCGCAGCTGGTGTTGCAATACAAGGTGCGCGCACACGCCGAGCAGGCCGCCGTCCACGGCAAACACTACAACGATCGCACTTTGCAGGCAAGTACTCGTCCCCTTTGCCCCCCTCTATTTTAAAAACCTTTAAGGGCACATGTAGGATCTTAGAGGTCTGCAATAGGGAGCCGGATCTTTAACTTCAAAAGCTTTGGATTCAACTTGCATTAATCACTCGCTTGGTGACGAGAGAATAAGGCCACGCCCATCTAGTTAGGGGTAAAACTGAGAAACAGTTTTATGTAATTCTTGACATGTGACTAAAAAAATAGAGCTTTATTATATTTTGATCACTTCCGTACTTTGTAACTCTTGTGAAGGTCATGGGCTCGATTACCGTCCCGATTAGTATTTATGTATAATTTGTATCTATTTACATAATAGAAGTATATAAATAGTATCAGTGATCTAGTACCGACAACACAAGTGTTATGCTACGTGCTACTTTGGGACTAGATGAATTTGTGTAAATTACCCCTAGTATATGTATTTATTTATAAAATGACCCATATTTAGAATCGATTGGTAGGCACACAAAATATGTGGTCACTAAAATGAATAGCTGTTATACGCGAAATCGAGTGGGCGGCACCGCTACAAGGTCCCGCCCATATCTGATCCGAGTATTTTAAATTATTATGGGGGGGTATTATAATTATTATTAGGCGTTCAATATTTTAAGACACACATGCAATATATTTCATTTGCATCAGGGGAGGGGGCTTGCGTGAAGTTTTATTTCATGACAATGAGTTTGTTTTAATTTTACAAATATACGAACAGATAACTTGGGTGGCGAACAATAATAACAACAACACGAAGCCAGCCGCGAATGTATCGGCGAATTCTAACTCGAATGCGAACGTGAATCCTGCTGAAGATTCGAGAGCAACTCCCGCGCATAACGGAGAGAGCGATTCTCCTGTACATGAGAATAAGGACGAGGTATTGATTTGTGATTTAAATTTTATTATTGTTATTTATTTAATTATATTTTTATGATGACCTCTGTGGCTCAACGGCTAACGCACGTCAGATGTTTACGGAGGCCACCGGTTCAATCCCCGTCCCCGTCCCCGTCCCGAGTCTGAATATTTATTTATGTATAATATATATTTGTTTAAAAAAATAGTCATATTTGCCACATTGTCACCGTGCAGGAGGGGGGGGGGGGAGTGAGAATACTAACCCATGTGGTCGTAAAAGACGACAAAACAAACCCAGCTAAGTGATATGGCCTCCATAATACACTTGTGTTCTTGTATTAGTGACCCAGCTTCCAGTAACCCCTATGGGCAGTAGTAGTGTGTTCGCGGTGCTCCTAGCGTCGCAAACATACATAGGCGATGGTAACTGCTACTATTAAGTTGGCCGTCAGCCTGTCTGCTGTTCTTCAGCAATAAAAAAAATTAAATAATGTGAGGCTATTTTACTCGCCAACAGTATTTAGTGGGCTATGTACGCGGTTTGTTACGGTCTTTGTCTTTGGCTTCGGTTCCTATGAAGGACAATGTTGATGTATGATCGGCTTATGGATGATATTTTTATGGTTCCGGTCTGGTTGTCGTCAAACATTCTTTGTCCACGGCTGGTTGTAGGTGTAGTGTAACCTTAATGTATGTTAATTATATTTCACAAAAAAGTTTTACCACCAGTGTAGGTTGGCAGCTCAATTAAACGATTGAATAGTTCGTACATTTTATATTTGTAATGAATACAGAAATACACTTATTTAAATAAATATAGCAATAAAAAACATTTTGACTTGTGAATGACAATGTACGTCAAATTGGACGAGTAATATTTATTTTTTATAATATTGAAAAACATTTGGTAAAACCTTTTTGAAAAATATTAGGTATAATTAATATACATTAAGGTTACATTACATCACTACATAGGCTTCTCCAAGTTTGCACCACAAATCGCGGTTTATCCATTCAACCCCGACCGGCAACCTTGCGCAGATCATCGCTCCATAAGGCTGGGTGGACCCTACGTTTGTCTAGACGCGGTCCCCACTCCAGGACTCGTTTGCTCCAACGGCCATCGGTCGTGCGACAAACGTGAGTGGCCCATTGCCACTTAAGCTTGCATTTCGCGAGCTATATTGGTTCTTCTTCTTCAAGTGCCTCTCCAACTAGTGAAGGTTGTCTACCAACTTCTGGAATTGTCTGTCCTTGGCGAGTCGAAACAATTTGGATACGCTCGCTATTCCAGTTCACTCACGGATGTTACGGAGCCACGATTTCTTTCTCCTTCATCATTATAAGTTGCAAGAGGCTAAATCTATCGTGTCCGAGTACGTGACCTAGATATGCAGTTTTTCGTCTCTTGATGACAGACAAAAGTTCCCTTTTCCGGCCAGCTCGCCGCAGAACCTCCTCATGTGTGACTCTATGCGTCCAACTTATCCCCAACATACGCCTGTATGCCCACATTTCAATAGCTTCAATACGCTTCCTGAGGTCTTCTTTAATAGTCCAAGACTATATATATATCGGACTATGTATATCGGTTACTTCGGTTCTATTGCGGATTAATTGATATTTTTTTCACAAGAGAAACACTCAACCTAACCCACTGAGGGATGATGGTCTTCTTGTATGTATCCGTAAATTGTATGTTTGTAAAAAAACCTTGTGGCACAATTAATCTTATCCGTGTAGGGGCTGAAAAAGAATACTGCGGCTTCGGTCGACCTGTCGTAAAAGGCGACAAAACAACTTACCTGCCTACGTGGTTTACTGGCCATTAGTGACCCAAGTTCCTGTACCCTTATGGGACAGCAGCGTGTTCGCGATGCCACTGGCGTTGCAAACATCCATAGGCGACGGTAACTACTAAATTCTAAGTGGGCCGTTACCCTGTCTGCTGTCCTACAGTAATAAAAAATAGTTTTAATTTATAAATAATTATTTTGCATTTTTCATTTATTAATAAAGGTTGTGTAATAAAATAATGTTTCACAAAAACGTCTAGACATCGCAAGAGGGCCACGAGGACACGCTGTTGCGCTTCGACGAGGAGGAGGAGGAGGACACTGAAGAGGATCGCTCCTGGCGGCGTTGACAGCGCGCGAAACGCCCACGCGCGTAACACGCACCGACGGCGGGCTTCGTCTTTGTATACGCGATGAAAACTGCGTTTATTTGTACCATTTAAGCGGTTAGGGACTATATTCTCTTGTGTTTCACCTTTTCTTTACGATCTGAGTGCGTTTCGTTTTTTTTACGCTTGCAACGCATGTTTCAACTCGATTACTGTTGAAACACGTGTTTCAACTCGTTTAAACTTCCGATGCGTGTTACAGATTGTTTACTAGAGATCCTAGTGCGTGTTTCAGTTTGTTTAACCCTTTCGAGGCGGTGATTTTTTTTCGAATTCTGTACTCTGCACCTTTGGGGCGAAATTTGTTTTTGTGTATATAGTTGATTTTCAATGCCAAATTTAGTTTTTCTATATATTACAGATACTATAGCTTAAAAATTGCTTGTTTTGGTTACTGTTTTACTCAGAATGATTAATAATTGATCATTTCATTTTGATGAAAACTACGACGTTGTTGATAACGAACGCCGCAACGGCTGCGGATATCACGGGTACGATTCCCCTGCCGCGTCTTAGTGTTTATATCGTATCGTACGTATCTCAGTTGTCTAGTATCCATAACACAAGTGCATGTTTACTTTGGAACTAGATGGCGCCGTGTGAATTGTGCTAGTATATTTATTATTATTATTATTGTACAAACGGTTGCCCAACCGTCTCGAATGGGTTAAAACGCTGGCACGTGTTACATATTTGTCACCTTTGACGTCATTTGAAACTAGTTTATTTATTTTACGTCATTATTATTACGTCATATAAACATCACAATTTCACAATATCTATATAATTAATTTGATAAGGTTTCAAAACGTTTTAAGTTAAAAGTCATAGATTCGACATATTTTTTAAAGTCTTAACGAAGGTAGAAATTAGAATTTAATTAAAGAACTAGGTTTAAATAGATCGTTAGTCTTCGCGAATGGATGGGGTAGTTGCCTGGTTTTGGTTTTATGTAAATATATTAAAGGATAATATTGCTAAATTCAGGCCAGTGATAAAAGTTACCGATATCTGAACGCGAGGGTCACATTATTTATAAATACGCCAACAGTTGAGGTTTTCAATACTGTACGGCCACCAGTCGCCGAAGATATTAAATTTTTAATTCGGCATAATTCAATTCGTCTACAGCTACTTTCATCGTACACTGTAGCGTCACTAGCGAGATTTTGGTGGGTTCTTGAACTATAATTCACACTCACAGTGTGGAACTGGACATCTGCAAATTCTCCCCCATATGAGATGGCATTCCTTACCTCCATCCTGCATATGCGATATAAAAGCTTGTAATGTTCAAATAAAAGAAACTTCTAGTCATAAGGGATATTGTATCCATTTTTCACTAGCTTCTCACCAAGTGTTGAATTCTCGCCAAGTGCAGATTTATCACCAAGTGTCGACTGCACAAAGTAGTTACTTCTCCTTAAATGTTGAATTCTTACAAAGTGCTGATATTTCGCTAAGCATCATTCTAAAGTGATGAATTTTCACCAAGTGTTGTCTTATCACCAAGTGTTGAATTCTCGCCAAGTGCTGATTTATCACTAAGTGTCGACACTTCACAAAGTATTTACTTTTCACTAAGTTAAGAATTCTCACAGTGCTGATCTTTCGCTAAGCAATAACTAAAAGTGTTATATTTCCACCAAGTGCCGAATTCTTGAAAAGTACATAGTTATCTCTAGGTGTCGCGCCACTTCACAAAGTATTTATTTACTCTTCACTGAATGTCGAATTTACACGAAGTGTTGATTTTTTGCTATGCGTCAACTTAGTATTGACTTATCACCGAGTGTCGAGTTCTCGCAAAGTGCAGATTTCTCCCCAAGTGTCGACTGCAAACAGTAGTTATTTCTCATTAAATGTCGAACTGTCACAAAATGCTGAATTTCCATCAAGTGTTGTCTTATCACCGAGTGTCGAATTCTCACAAAGTGCAGATTTCTCCCCAAGTGTCGACTGCAAACAGTAGTTATTTCTCATTAAATGTCGAACTGTCACAAAATGCTGAATTTCCATCAAGTGTTGTCTTATCACCGAGTGTCGAATTCTCGCAAAGTGGAGATTTCTCTCCAAGTGTCGACTGCAAACAGTAGTTATTTCTCATTAAATATCGAACTGTCACAAAATAGTGTCGAATTCTCGCAAAGTGCAGATTTATCTCTAAATAAAACCAACTAGGCAACTACCCTATTGGAAAATAGACACGTTTCTGTCAGATATCGTACGTATTACCTCGCTGCTAGTGAAATATAAAGGGACGCGTTACTTACGTAGTTTGTCGTTGATAGATTTTATATAAATAATGAAACATACAGCAATACATAGGTTTAAAGTGAGATTTTTAATATACAATATACAGTTTGGTGTATTTATGATTTTGAGGCTTTTAAATTGTTATTTGTATACTATATCTAGGTCAAGAATATTTGGTATACTTGAATAGATGGTTGGAGAATGATAAATGGATGGATTGAAAGATCATTTTGAGTGGTATTTGTGCGATAAACAGCTCGCTCACTATCTAGGTACATCACTAGGTTCTCGCCAGATTTTATTCATGTTACCGGTACTTTTAAAGTTACACAGTTCTAATAAATACAGAGTGAGCTGAAAAGTCTTCGACTGTGTCAATGGACTGTTGATTAAACTCATTTATCTGAAAGATCGACACGTAGGGAACATACATTCATTGTGCCTATTTCGTCCGTTCCTATTTCATCCCCTTTGTTCAGGGGTAGAGCTACATAATTAACCCGGGAGCTCAAAATGAACTCATTTCGAACACGCATATAAAATATACGTGCTTTTATCCAAACTCCCTCGTTTATTTTGGGGTCTCGATCCATTTTGTTGGCATTTTTAAATCCCACCCGCGTCCCTATTTTGTTACATGTCTCCTTCTTACTATTCACTGGAATTAAATATTGGTATTGTTTTGATATAAGGAATAATTGTTGCATTGAGACGGTGTAAAGGTAAGTCATTGAATTACATTTTTTTTCTATAAAAAAATGTATAAAAATGTTTTGTGAAAAAAATGTTACTCATTTTGAAAGACAGTAACGTGCCCGATCGCATGTGCGATTTAAAAAAAAATCTCGTATTTAAACTGATCAATATGATTCGTATTACACAACAAAAAAAGAATAGGTAAATCTAATTTTAAAATGGTGTCTTTTGTTAAATAATATTTTTGGTTTTAATAAATTGAAAATATTAATCAACCCAGTAATTAAAATACACACGGCTTAAGAGGCTATAATTTACCCAAATTTCCTTTGCGCTAAAAGAATGTTTTTTTTTTCGGTCGAGCCATAGGCTGGCCGGGTCAGCCCAGCCACCGGGTGATAGGAGGACCGAGGGATTTTTTAGTGGCAGGTCGCTCGTCACATTTCATCATTCGTCCCGGAGTCCCACATACCTCTGAATTGGGGGGCGGGGAGGGGGAGGGGGTGGACTCGTCAATGAGGTTTTTCTCTGAGAAAAAAAATGTTTACATCAACATTTCAAAATTGATTTCCACGTGTGTGACACAGTTGATTAAAAATCATGTCATTTGATGACTTAATACCACGTATATGTCGTAATATTCAAGTTATCTTCAATTAATGTTATTAATTTTATTTTAAATATGAATGTACATCACAGGGGTTTTTGCGGAGTTTTTACAATTTAATTTTACAAGCTAGAGTAGAAATGATTTTTGCTTTGTTTTTGGTGTTCTAGATAATAATTTAGGATAATTGTATTTATATTTAGCTTTAGGAGGGGGCGTGAATTCGTCGTTTCGCGGAATTTATTTTCATTTTATCCGTCGCAGCCTCTCGCCCTCAATTTGCGCGAGTACAATTTGGTAATAAATTAAATGAAGGGGCTGCGAAGTCTAAAATTGCATTAGAAAAAAAAGTATTTTGTTAATGTTCAAATATTACATCACCGTGCAGGGGTGGTAAATACTAACCCCTGCGGCCGGGGTCGGTCTGTCGTAAAAGGCGACAAAACCACCCAAGCTACGTGGTAGGGCCTCAATGCCGTCTGGATGGCGACACCACCCTTAGTCTATAATTATGCTGGTATAATAATCGTATGTTGTGTTTCGACATTAGTGACCCAGGCTCCAGTACTTCTATGAGACAGTAACGTGTTTGTAGTGCCCCTAGCATCGCAGACATCCATCGGCGACGGTAACTTCTTATTTTTAAGTGGGCCATCAGACTTATCTGCAGTTGCTCAACAGAAAAAAGAAATAGCACGACTAAGTTATTTTTCATAAACCGTACCAAACCAATACAACATAATTATATATGTTTATTTTGTATATAAATAAATATTATACATAAATATCAAGGTGATATTTAGTACCATAGGTGACGGTAACTGCTTTCTATAAAGTGGGCCCCGTCAGCCTGTCTGCTGTTCTTCAGCAATAAAAAAAAAACAAAATCTGTCGTATTCTCGTAACCCTATCGTAAAGAGTGCGATATACGAGCATGTAAAATGTTTGCTATAGAAAAAGATCGTAAGTGCAAATTGTTTTGATGAGTTGTGAGACACTGCCCCTGGACTTATAGCAGTAAACGTACTCGAGATGTTGGGTTCGATTCCCGCCTGGCGTTTGGGTGTTTATGTATAATATGCATTCATTTACGAAAGAAATATGTATATATATATTAGTTGTCTATTACCCATAACACAAGTGCTATGCTACTTTGGGGATAGATGGTGTTGTGTGAGTTGTCCCAGTATATTTATTTATTAATTTTGTCGCGCTAGATGGCAACAATTATTTACTGAGCGAGCCTTATATCCTCAAGCTTTAGTTAAAAATGACTTTTTTTTCTAATATTCATATTGTCCAAAACGTGTTTTAACACATTTTGCCTTTCACACGTTATATTTTAATATTTTACGATTTGACGAGTTTGCGACCCCTCGCAAATATGTATATAAGAAAAGTTTGTTTGTTTTTTTTCGTCTATTTTTATTAAGTAAATTAAGTTTATATACTTCACTTGCAAATTTGGATTTAAGAAGGAGATAGATTTTGTATTATTAAACACACGTTGCACACATTGGTATGCGTTCAAAGATGCGAATTAAGGGTGTGTATATATTATATTGAATTTTGTTTTTGAAAATCGTCACAATGTATACGGCCAATATATGTTTTGATGATTTTTGTGTTGAAAATACTTAGTTAAAATTAGTTTTTAACGGCATACGGGAAGAAAACGCCCAATAAAGAGAAATGATAGAGGGCGACATTGTAAAGGGAAATTTAATTTAGTTCAAAAATATATAACAATGCTCTTGGAACTCGTATTTGCAAGTGAAGTTTGAATGGCGGTTATTATTTGTAATTTGACGCGCATCAATAATAAATAATAATAATAATAGTCAAGTAATTTTTCCAACATTTAGTTAAAAAGAAAAATAAAACTTTCTACACTAAACAATTCAAAGACAATTATAAAAAAATTTTTACTCTGCCAACCAACAATTGGGTTTAATTAAAAATAAATGTGAGATTTTAAATCTGTCCTTGTCTGAGTGTCACTTAGTGCAGAGGATTTTAAAAAAATGATGGTGTTCTAACTTAAGTGATTAGGAGCTTGTAATTACTATTTAACCGCCGAATGTAAGTGTTTACTTCAATTGTGGACAGTATGGTGACATAACCTGTGGCAACCACTGGCATTTTGGTTGCTCAACCATATGGTATCACTTGTCATGAGTGAAGAATTGGTTATTATTAATCATCTAGTAAATTGAAAAGCAATATGTAAAATTAATTACTTTCGTAATAGATTCTGGTTCGTAGGTAGGTAGGTGGTTCTGGTTGGGCAACCATTATAAAAATATGAGTGTTAAGAAGTGTCGTTTAAGATGCGTAGTTTATTTGGTTGCACAACCTTGCAAATAACGCGAGTTACTTGTGTATACAGGTGAATTCATTTGTTCATGGTATACCTGGTTGCGTCACCACGGTGTCCTAATTGGCCTTGAACTATTGTATGTATATATAATTTTTATTATTAGGTATATGTTTGTGACTGACGTTGTATATCTTGTAAAAATATTGAGTTTAAAAAAAATTATA
Organism: Malacosoma neustria; assembly: GCA_963693495.1. Taxonomy (NCBI): domain Eukaryota; kingdom Metazoa; phylum Arthropoda; class Insecta; order Lepidoptera; family Lasiocampidae; genus Malacosoma; species Malacosoma neustria. The sequence goes on along the minus strand of OY856399.1, from coordinate 2,612,272 downwards.
AATAAAAGAAACAAACCTACCCTCGGCCGTCGGAAAAAATAAATTATGAACACGAGGCGGCGTGAAAAATATTTTTAGCAGTCAGTACATATAAATGAGGCGGTGATTGTTTGTAACAAGAGAAAAAAGAAACTTGTGAACGATGTATTTTGTAAAAAAAAATTGTTGAAAAAAATATACACCGCCTTAATAAAAAAAAAAAAAATTGGTCGAAGTTTCGTAAACAGGGCTTATGGTCTATACAGTATCTTTTTCAGTGAGAATTAATTTGAAGATGATTTCTGAAGAGGATCTTTTGAGAACGACGGTAAGAGTACTGAATCCTGGGACCAGTAGTGACTTGTTAAAAGGTGACAAAACCCTAACTAGGTGATAGGACTGCAAGCCAGTCTGGATGCCATAATCGCCTTGTGTTGTGTTCAGGCATTAGTGACCCAGGTACCTGTACCTACGCGGACAGTAGTGTGTTTGCAGTACTTGAAGTTGCAAATTTCCATAGGCGACGGTAACTGGGCTATTAAGTGGGCTGTCAGCCAGTCTGTTATTATCACAAGCTATGCTGCTTTCGCTACGTGGTAGGGCCTGGAACCCGTCTGGATGGCGACCACCTTTGGGCTAAGTATGCCGCCATAATAACCTTGTGTTATGTTCCGACATTAGTGACCCAGTTCCTGTACCCTTATGGGACGGCAGTGTGTTTGCAATGCCACTAGCGTTGCAAACACCCAAAGGCGACGGTAACTGCTAAGTTCTAAGCGGGCCGTCAGCCTGTCTGCTGGCTTACAGCATTAAAAAAGATGGCGCTGTGGGGAATGTCTGTCTTCCCCTAGAGGGAAGCTCCATTACCACATGTCTAACATAGTCTGAACGCATTCACGGGTTCGATACCCCTCCCGAGTTTGGGCCGTCAGCATGTCTGCTGTTCTTCAAACATTAATAACTAAAGATGAGGCGTATTTACGGTACCAGGTTTTCACTTCGAAGTACGGCGCCCTGGTACGAGCAAAAAAATACTTGATCTTCAAAGTATTTTTTTATTTATACGATTTTGCACCTTATTTGTCATGGAATACGGGTTGAATTCATATGCAAGTATTTTACTTTGAACTTCAAAGTATTTTTTTATTTATACGATTTTGCTCCTTATTTGTCGTGGAATACGGGTTGAATTCCTATGCAAGTATTTTCAATTTTGAACACCGCGGCGTCTCAAGCAGTACGTACGGCTCGGCGCGTTGAGTTTCAAGTATTTATAAAACCTGGTTTTTGACCCTGGTATTTTTCCGTACCCGTACTTAGAGAAGCCCTGGTATTCAATTTTGCTAGTATGTCTCATCGCTATTAATAACAGCAACAGATTCTACAACTGGTGGGCTACAGTCAAATTTCCGTGCCAGCTCGTGTAATCTTTTGCTGGAAGGAAGAAAAATCCAAGTAAACTTCACCGTTCAAGACCTCGGGCAGCTCATAAGGACCAATTATTCTCCCATTTAAAATTCCGGTCCACATGCTTAAACCGATACTGTGATTTATCTTGATTTTAGCCAAAAGGCCGAGAAGCGATACTAAAATAAATAGAACATAATTAAAATGCAATACGAACTTGTTAGCGCGATGCAGCATTTTGATGAAAATGAACAAAGCCATCTAGTTTCTTATATGACAAAACGTAATAAATAAATTATGCTCGATTATAAATAACTATATATGATTATATCTAACTATATATACATATATAATTATATATATTTCATTGTATAATATAATTTTTATCTCCGGGTGGTTAAAAAAACAATGTTTCGTAACGAATATTATATTTATAGTCGTTATATTAAACACACAGATTTTAATTATATATTTATTTTCAAAAAACGTTACAATCCGCTGACATCTTGCTTCTATACGTTTGATAGATACAATCATAATTTTTTTTCTTTTAATTCTTTTAAATATATATAGACTGATATTCTAACAACGCATTGTTCGATCACTCCCGCCACTGTAACGCTTTACAAGACCCCCCTCAAATTGCATTACGTACTACCTTTACGCCCTCTATGTATAGGTGGAGGACACGATGGTTGGCGTGCTACTGGCTTTAATGCCCTAGAATGCACCACAAGGTGCATAATATGTATATACAGGTATATAGTATATCAGTTATCTAGTACCCATACCACATGTGCTATGCATCTTAGTTTGGGACTAGATGGCGTTGTGTGAAATATCCTAATATATTTATTATTATTTATTTATATTAATTTTTCTTGTTACTTTCAAACCAAACAACGAAGGTGCGTATTTGTGTCGGTCGTAAGGTCACTATGTAGTCGGAATCCGTAGTCTCGTGTTCTTGATCTGAAGAAGGTTCTGGTGTCTCATCTACTTTGGGAAAGCTTCTGCGAAATAGTAAATGTTTTTGAGGTCCCTATATGTGGATTGTGAGATTTCCAAGTGTACATTTTTATTGCCGTGGAAGCAGATAACGTCGCTTATGGATGTTTGCAATGCCAGCCACCGCTAATACGCTGCCGTCCGCTCAGGGGTACTGGAACTGGGCCCCTAATGGTGGAATGTATATTCAAGCAACTGATATAATTAAATTGCTATTATTGCACCAAAAATTATAAGGGTGAAACTAAAATAGTAAAAACTAGATAAAATAAGTGATTCCACTTGCTCCAGAACTAGATCTAACTGTACCCCTGGGGTAAGTTTCCTCTGCCCTTTTTACATACATATAACACGCCTCTTTCCCGTAGGGGTAGGCAGAGACCACTTCTTTCCACTTGCTACGATCCTTACGTACTTGTTTCGCTTCGTCCACTTTCATTATTCCCTTCATACATGCCCTTCGGTTTAGGGTACTCTTGACCTGGCCTTTTTTCAAGACGTCCCTGATTTGGTCTCGAAACGTCCGCCTAGGTCTACCCCTTCCAACACTTCCATTCACACTCGCCTACACTTTTTTCGTCAATCATTCTTCATTCATTCTCTCGACATGGCCAAACCATCTCAGCATACTTTTCTCAATTTTTGTCACTACATCTTCTTTCAGACCACAACGTTTCCTTATCTCACTATTTCTTATCCTGTCACTCAGTTTAACTCCTATCATACTTCTTAACGCTCTCATCTCAATTGCATTTATTCTGCTTTCATGTTTCTTCTGCCATACCCAACTTTCACTTCCGTACACGAGTGTCGGAACCAACACCCCCTCATGCACAGCCAGACGAGCCTTGTTAGACACCTTCCGACTGCTCATAAAGGAGTGCAAAGCTCCATTCACCATGTTTCCTGCGTTCACTCTTCTTTCAATATCACTCTCACACTTTCCATCTCTTGTAAACTTTGAACCCAGATACACAATAAATAATGAATATTATCGCGAGCGCGCGCGCGCTTGTGTGTGTGCGCGTGTGCTTGTAGATGTGATTTTGTTTAGCTCGGATAAATATAATATTATTCTCCAATAGGAATAAAAATTTCTGTGTCGGAATAGTCCATTTTTAAAAGCCATGATTTTAATTTATTTTTAATTACAAATTTATTTAATGTTGTTATGTGAATTTCTTTATCAACTTTGTTATATACGAGCTTCGATCACAATTATTAGTATACGAGTAAATATGAGTTGAATACTGGTTTACTACTAGTAATAGGAAGGGAAGAATGCTATTTCATCATCATCATTTCAGCCGGAAGACGCCCACTGCTGGACAAAGGCCTCCCCCAAAGATCTCCACGACGATCGGTCCTGAGCTGCCCTCATCCAACCTATTCCGGCGATCTTGACCAGATCGGTCCATCTTGTGGGGGGCCTACCAACATTGCGTCTTCCAGTACGCGGTCGCTATTTGAGGACTTTTCTGCCCCAACGGCCATCTGTCCTTCGCGCTATGTGCCCAGCCCACTGCCACTTCAGTTTTGCAATTTATTATTTAAGTTTTGCTATTTATTATTTAAGTTTTGCTATTTATTATTTAAGTTTTGCTATTTATTACTAAGAAAATGATAAAAATTAGAGTGGATGGATACAGAACCAGAGGTAGACCAAAGAAAAGATGGATTGCAATTGATCGAAAAGATATGACAAAAAAGGGTGTGGATGTTGAGATGACGGCTATCAGGAGAGTGGAAGGAGAGATCATGCCGACCTCAAATAGTTTAGGATAAGGGCAGGAAAAAGAAGACTGAGTATTGTTTACTAGCAAATGATGTTCTAGTTATGTGTATTATAGGGGTCTGAATCTGTTACTCGATTTATCTAATTTAAATAACGCATTACGTACTTACTTAAGTACGTCCTTGAATAGTCTGACTGGAACCGAATGCCAGAACAATTATTGTGAAACTACACTACTTAAGTTGGTTTCCCTGGTGATGCAGACATCCATGTGACGATAACTGCTTACTATCAAGTAGACCGTCAGGTTGTCCGCATTTCCACATCATTAAAAAGAACGATTAGCTTCTTACCTTCTTATTCGTCTATTTGTATTCATTTTCTCGACTCCGCCATCTTGACTCTGATCCTCATATTCTTCAGTCTCTTCAAGTCTGTGTTTCCATTGGTATTCTGGTTCCATCTCTGAAAAGTATATATTCTTACGGTCTGCTCTGGTCTATTCAAGAATATGTCTGACTCATAAATAATCTATACAAATAAATAAAATTGGAGGGTCTGTTTGTAATATTAAAATAACCGCTTTTTACTAAGTGCATTTGGATGTATACACGGTACAGTCGCCGTCAGATATATTGTAGCGGACAAGGTGACCAAATACTTGTGAACAATTTAAAATGTCAATAAGTTCCATACACTACAAGTTACCATTAATATCTGAACATTCATTACTTCATTAATATCTGAGCAGATGCTTGTCAATAATTTCTATACAAACAACTAACCAAAAATATCTGAACACTTACAACGTCAAGTGTATCTACGCAGACAAACACTGAGCTTGCCTAATTCGTTACTGCGTGATATAAAGGACGAACTAAAAACAACTATCGACTATCTGTGGTTAGTCCAGTCATTTGGTAGTTTTACCGGGAAATTTTAAACTGGTGTTTTTATTTAGGTTGACGTGCTCTCTTCGAATTTCCACACTGCCCCCAGGGTTCTACCGCAAAGGCATAAATGACCATCCCATGAGATGGCAGAAATAAATATACAATGAGGGTGAATGAATACTTTGATAAAATAAATACATTTATCTTAAAGAAATGTTTGTATTTTTCAGTACAAAACGGCAATTTCATATTTACACCCCTAATACTTCTATTGAGTTCTGCCGGCAGACGTTTCGTAGAAGGGAGAGAGGGGGGCCTAATAAACGACGCGACGCATTTCCTTAAACCTACAACGCATAGTAAAATATACGAAAAATACATTGTTGTTGTCAGTGATTCCCAAAGTGGTCTATATCGACCCCTAGGGGTCTATAACAACCTGCAAGGGGTCTACGTCAGCGAAAAAAAATTTGGGGGTCCATGAAATGAAAATGGGGGTCCACGATAGTGGATCTCAACACATACACTGATAGTACCTATTTACTTACATCATACTATCTTATAATATCAAAACATATACATTATTTATAAAAGTACCTATGAAGTAAAAAAATTATTTTATGTTTGTTTAATGTTACGTATATTTTACATAACAGATACAAAATTTTATTTTGAGTAGTTTTAATTTAAATTCAATTAATAAATGTATAAATTAACATGTGATTTTTTAACACTAAACTTCACTACAGTTAGAAATTTACAGGAAATCAATATCAGGTAAGTAGGGGGTCTACCCAACACGGAAAACATGGCAAGGGGTCTACGACACAAAAAAGTTTGGGGAACTAGTGTAGATGAATAATAGTTTGCGGCGTAATAATAATACGCCAAAACTATTGATTTTACCAAAAAATTACACAAATTGAAGGAAATTTTCTCTAGTTTAATTTTGTTGATCAAAGTGTTATCGTAAAATGAGTTGCAAAGGACATATTGTCAAAAAACTGCTTTAGGCGCCATTTTTCCAATATGGCGGTGCGAGCGGCAAACAAAACAATGAGCGACAAAGTGAAAATTCGAAGAGAACACGTCGAACTCAATCAATAAGATAACCACTTTTCAAAACTCCCGGAAAAAATCAAGGTAAAACCCTTTTTGAACACCAAATGACTGTTTTAGGTTTAAATACGATGAAAAGAGAATAAAAATTGTATAGAAAATCATTTGTTAAGATACAACTGATATTTTATGTTAATATCAAACTGTTGACAGAAAATAGATCTTGGTTTTGTAATGAAATTAAAAATTATTGTTATTATTTTTTTATTTGTGACAACATAGTTAGATAAAATATTAGTATTTTGTGCAACCTCCTGCATTTAATAGAAGAAGTATTTGGTCACCTTGTCTGCTACAATATATCTGACGGCGACTGTACATATACCAAAACAACATTTTTTTACAATTTTTGTCTGTCTGTTTGTTCCGGCTAATCTCTGAAACGGCTGGACCGATTTTGACGGGACTTTCACTGGTAGGTAGCTTTTTTTTTGGTCTCGGGGAAAAACCTCTTGAAGGTTTCCCCCGGCCCGGGGGGACCGAGGGATATGTGGGACTCCGGGAAAGATGTTTGGCCATCCGACTACCCACTAAAAAAACCCCCCTATCGCCTACGCCCGGGCCCACGGATATATGGCCTGCCGATCTTGTGGCCCGGGCCGGCGCCGGCCCGCCCTTTGTCTTGAGGCGGGCCTCTTCTAAAGTGTTGGCGCCAGGGGGTCAGGGTTTCGTCCCCCCGGCGCTCTCCTAACAACTCTAGGAGTTGAGGGGGGCCGCGGAACAGCACGCAGCCCTCACCCTCGCGGCAATAGTGCGGGCGGCGGATCCTCCCCCGAGGGGCCGCCCGCGGCCGCTTTTTACGGCGGCCGGAGTTAAAATTGATCAGTTTCGGATTTTTTTATTCCAATTTAAGCTGATTTCAGATTTATATCATCAATCATATAAAATAGGGTTCAGCTTAGGCTGGACTTTGTAGGTTCGAACGCAGTTTGTATATTTCATTTATTTTTTATTTTAGGGTTTATAGGGTTTGTAATCCAAAATAAACCATAAAATATATCCAAAAAATGCTGCCCAAAGTCACTACTCCACGCGGACGGAGTCGCGGGCACAGCTAGTAATAAATACACTGGCAGAATTCACACAAGTCCCAAATGAAGTAACATAGCACTTTTCTTATGGGTGTTAGATAATATTATACTACATATATACGTCTTCTTTTGTAAATGATCACACATTATACTAGTATATAAACATCTAGCCGCGAATCAAACCCGTGACTTCTGAGGTCGTCATATCGTCCTTGAATGGTCTATGATTTGATCCCTTACGGACAAAATAATAGTGCGTACGTAAATTTTAGATTTGTAAAAAGCCCACGAAACAAGTTTTAATATGGGAAAGTATGCAATTACATGACCTATTTTTGATAATTTTTTACCCCCCCTCTCTCTAGTGATCATCCGTAGTATATGAAAATGAAAAGATCCCCCCTCCACCTATAGTTTTCACGTATAGTAAATCATACATACGGTTTTCAATAATTTTTTGCAAACGGAAAAAAACATAAATTCCCTCATATTTGTCATATCTCATAAAGTACATGATTGCATTACCTATAGTTACAAGTAAAAACAAAAACACGCCATATTTAAGTGTAACTCGAAAATGCGAATTTTCTTTATAGGATGTTTATTGACTTTATGACGAAAATCGAAGCCCCCTGTGACCATTTGTGGTAATTTGAAGACTTCTCCCCCCTTAACGGGTCACGTATATGTATAGGTATGTTTTTTTTTAATTTATTGTAGATAGGCGTATGTTTGACCGCGATCTCACCTGATGTTAAGCCACGATGCGGTCGACGGTGTAGCACGCTTGCCTATAAGAAACCTGTTCACTCTCTTGAAGACCCCTAAATTATAATGTTTGGGAAACACAGACGTTTCAAATGTTCAAAGTGCAGGGAGTTATTTTAAAAATTATACCACTGGAAGTCTCCTCAGACTCTTCAACTTCCGGTTTACTCCTCCTGAATGTCTTCTTCATATCTGGATGATATTCTGTGGCGAAGATGTTTACGTTTTGACCTCGACGTCTACTTCTGGGATTTCTGAAAGAAATTCTTTTGTCGTTTTATAAAAGGTTTTCATCTCTGAAGCTTCGGGGGTTTTGAGGTCCGCTTTTGAGTGACGCCTAAACTTTTACATGTCTATTGCGCTTTCCTCTAGGACTTAAGCCATCAAATTTTACAGGAACGACGGTGAATTTATATAATGATAAAACCTTTGTAGCCTTTTACGATCCAATTGGGTTATATTTTTCGACGCTTGAAAGGCAACCTTTACAAAGCGACATTGAGTGAACTTTCCAAGAAAATAGTTTGAATTTCAAATGTTTGGATTTTTTATTATAACTCGTCTAATTGTTACATGAAATGATTATTTATTTTCTGTTGGATCATTTCAACCCAACAATTAGGTGAGTTATGATTTTTTTTACGTGCGGTCAATAGCCCTTTACGGAGTCCAAATCTAAAACGACGGCACTGCTATGCAGGCCGCAGCGTGTTCTGCCCGTCAGAGTGATAAGAGGATACTGCACGGTGTCCTTCAAAGCGGCCTTACCGCTGGCTGGATCCCCACCATGGGACCTCGAGGTTCGTGTCCTGGCGCTGTTATACCAGTGGCGCCGTAACACAGCCGAGCGTGGCTATCGCCCTGCGTCTCGCGAAGTTGAAGTAAAGCGGGCGGAGCTGCGCGACGAGGTGCTCATGGTGGAGTGAAAGGAGCGTCATGCGCACCCTAGCGCGGGCCTTGCCACGATAGAGGCGGTGAGGCCTGTCCTGGCCGAATTCATGGAGAGGCGCCACGGTGCCCTGACTTTCCGCCTGACGCAGGTCCTGTCGGGGCACGGTAGCTTTGGGAGGTACCTGTGTCTCATAGGGCGGGAGACGACGTCGGCGTGCTACCATTGAGGCGCGGGCGACAAGGAGGACACAATAGACCACATTGTCAGTGTGGCGCGAAGAGCGCTGCCTCCGGCCGCCGTAAAATGCGGCTGCGGGCGGCCCCTCGGGGGAGGATCCGCCGCCCGCACTATGGCTGCGAGGGTAACGCCGGCCCGGGCCACGAGATCGGCAGGCCACATATCCGTGAGCCCGGACGTAGGTGATAGGAGAACGACGGGGTTTTTTAGTGGGTAGTCGAACGGTCGTAAATCTTTTCCGGAGTCCCATATATCCCTCGGCTCCCCCGAGCCGGGGAACCCGTCAAGAATAAGGTTTTACCCAAGAAAAAATGTTATGGGTAGACAACTGATATACTACATATATACTTTTCTTTTGTAAATAAATACATACTATACATAAACACCCAGATGCGAGGCGGGAACCTGTGACTTCCGCAAGCGTACCGAACGGCGTTAACCGCTACGCCGCGGGGGTCGTCCTAAATATACAACTATTGGCGCCATCTAGTTCCAAAAGCGCTTGTTTTATAGGTACTATAGACAACTAATATATATTTTTCTTTTGTTAATATATATGTTACACATAAGCAAAACAGGTTTCGGGATGGGAATCTAACCCGTTCGTAACTTTATTAAAAAGAAAATAACATATTAATGTAATATTAATTATAGATATCTTTTACAAATGCACACCTGCTTATTTCTTCTTGATCGATTCCTTTGCCGCTTCGCACTTCAGAAGCTCGAAGAAGCGGTTTGTAGGGGTTACTTCTTGGTTTCACTTTGTAATACATATCGTAGATAGACTTTGTAACACCGTCATCTTCTTCATTGAATTTATCTGCAATGTTTATTAGTATACTGATTACATATTGTATACATTTTTTGGGACGAAGTTCTTTTAGTGAACTTGCAGAAATCGTCACGTAACGAAAAAACGTTAAACCCCCTCCAAGCGACCCTACCTTTCTTTCTCTTTCTTACTGTCTCTATTTTCAATGGTTGTATATGTGTATGAGGCAAGGTTTGACATTAAACATTGTCTATGGTGAATAATATAACCTCAATTCTATAACATTTATATTGTTTTTTAAGTGAAACTTCTTTGGGCGCATGAGGGTGATGGGCTTATAGACCTGTCCTTTCAACTTTATCGGCATCTTGGGGTCAAAAATGACACCAGTTACCTCACGCCATTTGGCCCATACGGCAGCAATGCGTGTCTTGACGTCGCAATCGATGTCACCAGACGCATGAAATACAGATCCCAGGTATTTCACTTGATCCGTGCACTCAACCGTGTCGCCGCCTATGCTTACGGGTGTGGGATCTGTGGAGTTACAGGCCAAGTACTCGGACTTCGCCACATTGAGCTTCAGATCACCGTTCTCAAACCACGCCTTCACGCTTCGCACCAACCTACCCCTGTCCGAATCTGCCAGCGCGATATCATCAGGGCTGCTCATGTGAGTTTCTGATGCTGTCTGACAATACGTCTAATACCACGCTAAACAGAAAATGGACTAAGGATGGATCCTTGGTGCACCTCGACGGTGATGGGGAAAGGTTTTGTGTCGCCAACAGCGGTCCGAACTACGGAATCGGAATCACGGTACATGTCTTAGATGATGTCAAACCAGATTACCGCGCGAGGTACACAGTGGAAGGCCTTCTGCAAGTCGAGAAGCAGACAATGCAGAGGCGTATTCTTCGCCCTGTATTTCCCAACGACAGTCCTTAGGGTAAAAACAG